>CM052722.1:22229615-22267707 GCA_028551405.1 Uromys caudimaculatus | reverse complement strand
GCCCCTCCTGCAGGTCTCTGTGTCAGTACTCCTTGAAGACCAGCTCTCTCTGTGAGGTGTTTGGGTTTGGAGAGCTGTGGCACCGGGGTCTGATCTAGGTCCCTGTGTCTCTCGGGTTTGGGGCAGTTCCTGGTGAGCTGTGGGGTGTGTCTTTGGCCCTCTCCTGGCTCTTCGGAGCTCCTGAGAGGGATCTTTGTCCCGGCGCTAATTAGCTGTGGAGCCCTGTGGCCCAAGGTGAGGTTCCCCGCTGCCCTTTTTTCTTTTCAAAATAGTGC
Organism: Uromys caudimaculatus; assembly: GCA_028551405.1. Lineage (NCBI taxonomy): Eukaryota > Metazoa > Chordata > Mammalia > Rodentia > Muridae > Uromys > Uromys caudimaculatus. The sequence goes on along the minus strand of CM052722.1, from coordinate 22,267,432 downwards.
TTTGGTGGTTTTTGAGGTCAGAATGAGCCATATGAGATTCTATCTTAAAAAAATCAAACCAAACAATATAGTGTGTGTGTGTGCGTGTGTGTGTTTGGTTAGACGGTCTTTGTGGTTCAAGTTGGCCAGGAATTATATACCCCAGGGTGGCTTCCAATTTGAGGCAATCCTCCTACCTCAGCCTACTGGATTTTTGGATTACAGGTATGCTCCACCAGGCCTGCTTCTGCCTAGATTATGTGTGTGAGACTTAAGCTTGTTCCCATTACTGTGTGCAGCTGTTTGCTCATGCTTTTGGCATCCCACTGTAGAATCATAGTGTAATTATGACTCCATTTGACTGGTGATAGACTTTGGGTTTGGGTGCAGACTGAGGTCATTAGAATATCACTATTGTGAGGATGGTTACCCGTGCCATCCAGTGTACCTGCCACAGAATAGATGTGCCTTTAATTTTACTAAGTAGTTATTTTCTTAGGTGATTATAGTATTTTATAGTCCCTGAAAGAGGAACTGTTGGTCCAAGAGAGGCACATAGTCAACTTTCCATTTAAAAAGTCGCAGTATTGACTTTTGCCAAAGAGAAATCCCCCAGTCTCTCTTATCACCATCAGAATATCAAACATGCTTGTCATTTCACAGAGTTAACTGTTTAAAAGAATTGCCTTCATCGTGTGTATTGTGTTATAATGTGCTTGTGGAGGGCAGAGGTTCTCTCCTTTTCCCATATGGGTCCTGACAGTTGAACTCAGGTTATCAGGCTTGGTGGCCGGTGCCTTTATCTTCTGAGCCATTCTATTAGCCCACTTAGTAACTTTTGCTATTTTTACACTTATAATTTTGACTGTGGTGGGTATAGAAATCATTACTTAAAATATTTGCATACAGTGGTATGGCTGAGTCACCACTTGTTCAAATCACCATTCTGGGATTGGACTCACGGCTACTTTCTAGTTTATAAGTGAAGTGGTGCTTGTCCTAAGAGTAGAAATGCTAAGTTAAATGTTCTGTACAGTTCACTTTTCCATCTGTATTACCTTCCTGCCATTTGGAGACATTGAATGGTTTTACTTTCCCAATTACAATAGTTTTTTTTTTTAAATGCATGTTTGTGTGTGTGTGTGTGTAGGGAGGGGGAGGTGCGCATTCATGTTGAGTCTGGAATTCAACCTTAGGTGTCATTCCCCAGGCAACATTCACTTTGTTATCTGAGACAGGTTCTCTCATGTACTTGGAGCTGGCAAGGAGGCTAGGCTGCTGGCCAGTGAGCCCCAAGGATCCTCCTGTCTCCATTTCCACAGCAGTAACATAAAGAGTGTACCATCATGTCCAGCTTTTTTAGTTTTGGTTGTTGTTGGGGCAGGCTGCTTTTTTGAGACCAGGCCTTATTATGTAACCCTGGTTAGTCTGGAACTCACTAAGTAGTCCAGGTTGATCTCAAACTCACAGAGATCCACCTGCCTCTGCCTTCTGAGTGCTAGGATTAAAGGTATGCTCTACCATACCTGGTTCATGCTCAGTTTTTTTTTTTTAATGTGTTTGCAACTGAACTATATCTTCCCAGACCTTTTTTATTTGTTTAATGGATAGATTTTTTTAAATGAATTTTTTCTTTTTTCTGAGTAAGGGTCTCTATGTAGCTCTCTGGCTGTCCTTTAACTCACTATGTACACCATGATGGCCTGGAATTCACAGAGATCTGCCTGCTTATGCCTTCTGAGTGCTGGAGTATCTTTAACTTGAAAAAAAATTGAACATTCTCTCCTGTGGCCCAGATTGGAATAGAATTTGCTATGTAGTCAAAAATCACCTTGAATTTCTGATCTTGCTGTTGGGATTACAGACATATGCTACCACACCCTGCTTATGTGATGCTGGGTGTCAAGCCTAGACTTCACACTTGCTAGGCAAGCACTCTACCAACTAAGCTACATCTCCAGCCCCCTCTCCCCCAATCTATTTTTTTTTAAATAGTGTTTCACTGTGTAAGGCAGGTTGCCTTAGAACTGGCTTTCCTTCTACCTTAGCTATCTTAGTTAAGGTTTCTATTGCTGTGAAGAGACACTGTGACCATGGCACCTCTTTTTTTTTTTTTTTTTTTTGGTTTTTTTTTTTTGAGACAGGGTTTCTCTGTGTAGCCCTGGCTGTCCTGGAACTCACTCTGTAGACCAGGCTGGCCTCGAACTCAGAAATCCACCTGCTTCTGCCTCCCAAGTGCTAGGATTAAAGGCCTGCGCCACCACTGCCCGGCTCCATGGCACCTCTTATAAAGGAAAACAATTGGGGCTGGCTTAGAGTTCAGAGGTTTAGTCCATTAGCATTCTGATAGGAAGCATGGTAGCATGTAGGCAGACATGGTGCTGGAGAAGTGGCTGAGAGTTCTACATCTGGATCTGTAGGCAGCAGGAAGAAAGTGACACTGGGCCTGGATTAAGCATTTGAAACCTCAAAGCTCACCCCTACTGATACACTTCCTCTAACAAGGCCACATCTCCTAATAATGCCACTCCCTATGAGCCTATGTGGGCCATTTTATAAAAAGATTTTATTTTATAAATTAAAAAAAAGTGAGTACACTGTAGCTGTCTTCAGACATACTGGAAGAGGGCATTGGATCCCATTACAGATGGTTGTGAGCCATCATGTGGTTGCTGGGAATTGAACTCAGGACCTCTGGAAGAACAGCCAGTGCTCTTAACCGCTGAGCCATGTCTCCAGCCCCTATGTGGGCCATTTTTATTCACATCATTACACTACCCAAGCACTAGGTTACTTATAAGCATTTGCTACCTGTAGTGGCTATTTCTGATTGTCAACTTGACTATATCTGGAGAGAATTACAATCCAGAATTAGAAGGCTCACCTGTGAGCTAGATCGTCCATCTGGAAGACACAAGTTTCAGGTGGTGGTACACACACCTCTGATCTGGGCCACACCTGCTTCTGGAGACCTACATAAGCACATTGGAAGGAGGAAGATTCAATCTTCTTCACCTGCGAGCCTTGTGGGACTAAGTGACTGCTAGATCTTCATTCACAGTTACTGCTGACCATTGTTGGGGAGTTTTGACTACAGATTGTAAGTCATTAACAAATTCCCTTACTATATAGAGACTACCTATAAGTTCTGTGACTCTAGAGAACCCTGACTAACACACTACCTCACCTAGACCTCTGTTCATCTGTAACTCCAGTTCCAGAGAACTCAATGCCCTCTTCTGGCTTTCTTAGATACAAGGCACACATGTGGCCTTGTATACATATACACATATACAATAGGCAAAACACATAAAATTGCCTTTTAAGCTAGCCTGATATAAAGAATTAAATCCTGTCTAAAAGGGAAAAATTGATTTTTTTTTTTAAAAATCAAAATGATACACGTAGGTTTTTTTTGTTTGTTTGTTTTTTGTTTTTTGAGACAGGGTTTCTCTGTGTAGCCCTGGCTGTCCTGATACATGTAGTTTTATTAGTCAAATACAAAGCTTTTAAAACAGAGATCCTGTAACATTGTCTTCCCCGGAATTCCCAGTCTCCTGGAGCCACTTCAAGTCTTAGCTTCTGTGTCTTACCCTTGGCTTCCCTCTTTGGAGTGCAGCAGAGTCAGCAAGTGGCCTACTCCAACACTGTGTAGCTATAAAAGTGTAGGGACAGAAGCAGTGTTCCTCCAGAATTCCTGAGTCTTTCCAGGCTCATTAAATTTTGCCTCCAGTAGCTAGCTCTGGTTTTTTTTGTTTTTTAAATAAAAACGAAAAAAACTCTTTACTTATTTTTCTTATTTTGGTTGGTGACCCCATACCTCCACCTCTGTTTTTATCATTGGGTTTTATACCTTCTCTTCTCCCTTTACTGCCATATATTGGAGGTTTTAAGTGGAGATAAATGCATACACTTACCTTTTTGTTTTGGGATAGAGAGCTTGTCTGGTATGTACAAGGTCCTGGGTATGGTTTTCTAATAACGGTGTTGCAAAATCAACCTCTCCTTTAAAAAATGAAAGTATGACTGGGCAGTGGTGGCACACGCCTTTAATCGCAGCACTTGGGAGGCAGAGGCAGGTGGATTTCTGAGTTCGAGGCCAGCCTGGTCTACAGAGGGAGTTCCAGGACAGCCAGGGCTACACAGAGAAATCCTATCTCGAAAAAAACAAAAAACAAAAAACAAAGGAATTATGTGTATGTCTGTGTTAGTCAATCCTGTGTGGGTGACTGAAGAAGCCAGAAGAGGGTGTTGTATTGCTTGGAACTAGACTTCCAGGTGGTTGTGAGCTGCCCAACTTGGGTGCTAGGAACCAAACTTGCATTGTCTGGAAGAGGATCTGAACTCAGGTCTTTTAACCACTTTTTGTTTTTTTCATTAAAGGGGGTTTCTCTGTGTAGCTCTGGCTGCCCTGGAACTTGCTCTATAGATCAGGCTGGCCTTGAACTCAGAGAGATTCACCTGTCTGCCTCGGGAGTGCTAGGATTAAAGGTGTGCAGCACCGCTGCCTGGCTCTTTTCATTGCTCTCCCACTGAATCATATCTTTAGCTCTAACAAACTCCTTTCAAAATGGAACCAAGTATTTGTGGGAGGGGATGGATTTGAAGAAACATTGTATACATATATGAAATTATCAAAGGATTGGCTTAAATCCTTAGTCTGCAGAGGTCTCTTAAAATAGGCCCTTTTATGTGTTGAATAGATCTTAGGAACCATGTAACTCAACCAATTCATTTGATATAGGGCACACTGGTATCAAGGGTGTCTATTGACTTATCACTTAAGTCTCTTTTTTCAGCCCATGTTCTATCCTGGCTGCTCATAAGAATGATTCATGGAGCTTTTGACAATGCAGACCTCCTTGACCACACATGGGGCCAGTTTCTTTGGTACTTCTGTAGAGGGCCCTGCAAGCTAACAACGCCCGACTTCCCAGGTGCTTCCTATTGTGCATCTAGATTCACTGGCTGCTTGCTTTGTTTTCTGAGACATAGTCTGTCTATACAGCCCTGGCTGTCCTGGAACTTTCTCTGTAGACCAGGCTGGCCTCGAACTCAGAAATCCACCTGCCTCTGTTTCCCAAGTGCTGGGATTAAAGGTGTGCACCACCACACCTGGCCTACATTTATTTTTTATTTCTGATTTATTTATTTACTTTTTATTTATTTATTTGAATGCTCTATCTGCATATATACCTGCATGCCAGAAGAGGGCATCGGATCCCATTACAGATGGTTGTGAGCCACCATGTGGTTGCTGAGAATTGAACTCAGGACCTCTGGAAGAGCAGCCAGTGCTCTTAACCGCTCACCAGCACCCTTACATTTAAGTCTTTCTTAACTACATTTGTTCTGGTTGGCCTGGAAGTCACGGCAGGCTGCCTTCAGACTTATAGAGATCTAACTGCCTCTGCCTCTGCCTCCAATTGCTAGAATTAAAGGTGTGCCCTATCATGTCCAGACTCAGGTCTTTAAAAACTGAAAAACAAATTTGTTTAAAAAACAATCCTCAGTTTGTTTCCAATATATACTACAAGGTAGTTGCTTAGTTTGTCTTTCCACTTTCATTTTATGCTGTTTACAAAAGTTACGAATTCAAAAGGGGGATACAAGAGAGTGCTAGGAGTTGAACATGATCAAAGTATGCTATGTGAAGTTATAAAAGGTCTATAGAAAAAGACACTATTTTGTACAACTCTCACATGCTAATAAAAAGGGTCTTTTAATGATTATTTTATTTAAAAAAAAACCAAACAAACCCAATCCTTAGAGTCTGGTGAGATGGCTCACTGAATAAAAGTGCCTGTTGTGCAGTTTGCTCTCTGGAAACCACACAGAGGTTGAAAGTGAGAACCAAGTCCTGAAAGTTATTCTCTGATCCCCATACTCCATGGTACACATGTACAAGAACAGTAAAAAAAAAATTTTTTTTCCGAGACAGGGTTTCTCTGTGCAGACCTGGCTGTCCTGGAACTCACTCTGTAGACCAGGCTGGCCTCGAACTCAGAAATCCACCTGCCTCTGTCTCCCGAGTGCTGGGATTAAAGGCATGCGCCACCACTGCCCAGCTAAAGTTCAATTTCTTGAAAGTTTAACTGAGATTTCCTACTTCATAAGGGAATTTCCATTTGTTTCTGTTTTGAATTTGAATTAGCGTTTCATGTAGCCCAGGCTGTCCTTGACTCACAATAAAGTTATGGTTATCCTGAACCTAATTTTTCTGTCTCTACCTTCCAAGTACTGAGATTACAGGCAGGTATGACCATGCCATAGGAGTGAAAGGGAGCATATGGGGCTGAAGTAATGGCTCAGTGGTTAAGGAGCACTGGCTGCTCTTCCAGAGGACCCAGGTTCCATTAAAATCACCCACACAGCAATTCACAATGTCTTTAACTCCAGTTCTAGGTGATCCAACACCTTCTTCCAGCTTCCTCAGGCACTGCATCCGAGTAGTGCATGGACATACATGCCCAGACTCACTTTTCTTTCCTTTCTGAAACCTTTGCTTTTTTGTGTTTATTCATCAGTAAGAACTTTAGTGTAAGCTGCATATAGTGGTGTACTTTTCATCCCAATACTGGGGAGGCAAAGGCCAGCTAGAGCTACATAGTGAGACCCTGTCTTTAAAAGCCAAAAACTAAGCTGGGTATGGTGATACACCTTTACTTCCAGCACCCAAGATGCCTTTGCAAGGGGATCTCTGTGATTTCAAAGCCAGTCTGATCTCCAAAGTGAGTTCCAGGACAGCCAGAGGTGAGACCCTGTCTTAAAATATGTGTGTGTGTATGTACACACGCATGTGTATATACATGTATTAAGAACCAGGCATTATGCCTGGTTACATTTAGAATTCTTACCTGCTCAAAATTATTTTAACATATTAATTTTTCTTTATCAAATTAACAAAATATCACTCAAGGCAGAAGCAAAGGCAGGAGGATTAAGTTTGAAGCCATGAGGCTAGCCATGACTACGGGAGACCCTCTCTCGAAACCAAACCCAAACGAGCACATTTTACTTTAGTAGAGTGGTTTCTGATGTTGTAAGTGGGAATCCTTTCTTTTTGTTTTTTTTTTGAGATAGGGTTTCTCTGTGTAGCCCTGGCTGTCCTGGAACTCCCTCTGTAGACCAGGCTGGCCTCAAACTCAGAAATCCACCTGCCTCTGTCTCCCAAGTGCTGGGATTAAAGGCCTGCACCACCACTGCCCGGCTGGGAATCCTTTCATATTAGGTTAATGGCCTCAGAGAATACTCATGTTCACTGCTAAAATGAAGTGACATGGAGTGAGGCTGTCTGGTTCATTTTACCAGTGCATATCTCAAACAATGAACATGAAAGTAATGTTTATATCCACGCCCAGTTCTCTCACTGACCACCTATGCCAGAGGACCCAGAGACTAGTTTTTATGAGTACAAGAATATAAATATGTACAATTTTCTTATAAAGAAATGTCTTGATTTTATTTCCCCTTATGAAATAAAGGTGCTGTGAAAATATGAAAGGTGAACGGTAGTTAGTTTTCTAACATTATATCACCTTGCTCTTTTAAAATGATCACATTCTATGAACAGATGCCTGATGGCATAGCAGAATACAAGAAGTATTAATTAGTAAGTTCTAGATCAAGGAAGATCATTCTATAAAGGCTAATTATTTAATTAAGACATTTATACATAGTGACTATTACCAGGAGAACAAACCTTAAGGTAAACAGGCTTCTTGACAGTTATTAATACAAAAGGACTGAAGGCTTCAGTTCCTACAAAAAGCACAATGTTGAATTTGTGGTATACCTAACAAACCAAAATGAGAAGGCTCTAGGGAGAAGTAAAACTGTCTTTAAACAGATCTAGCTTACATTTTTAGCTGAGATAGCGGAGATGGAACCCAGGGCACTGTGAACAAGTGTCTACCACATCCCTAGCCCTGCACAGAAAGTGTTTCGGAATGTCAAACTAGGTGATATTTATGTCATTCAAGTGAACATAAGTATCTCAGCTTTTGTCTTTCAAATAGAATTTTAGAAAATATGTGGCAAGAAAATATTTTGAAAGTGCTTTCTTTTGAGTTCTTTGGTGTAATTTGGTCATTCTGATAGTTATTAAGTAAGTACTTTAACCATGTATCAACAAAAAGGCATATATAGAAAACCATAACTAAAGAATAAATTATGTTTATAACCTTGTAGAAAACAAACCCTAGTATTTTACCTGTGTTTCTGTGGCATAGATAGCTCTGCTGCCTATAAGAACACTAATTTTATTTATATGAAATGTTACATACAATATTCTGTTGTTTTTGATTACTATAATAGCTGTTCATTTAAGAGACAAGTTTTAGCTAGAAAAAGAATAATTTCAAATTGCATAAAGTTACACACTTTTGTGCCTTCAGACTCAGCAATCATCAGAATTTAATGTCAGCATAACATTAATAACTGTTTTGCGGAGACAATTAATTCTCCTGAAGCATCTTTTCAATTTCTTTATCCCAGTTTTCATCTCGCTTCTCAGACTCTGCTACTACTTCATATTCCTGAAGCTCCTGTTGTAGCTCCTTTTCCCAATCAGTAGAATCTTCTATAGGAAACAAAGGGAGAGACAAAAAAAGGTGCTCACTGAACTACAATTCACTCAATTTGTAATACCTAACACAAGACATTGTAGTACCAGGCATGGAACCCAGGGCCTCAGACATAGCTAGTCAAGGTCAGAGGCTAATTGCCAGGATTTGGTCTTTTCTTCCTACCATGTGGGTCCTAGGAATCCAACCTAGGTCATCAGACTTGACAGCAAGCACAGTTATCTGCTGAGCCACCTCTCTAGCCCCTGTCTTTGAGACAGGGTCTCACATATCCCAGGCTGTCCTCCAACTCACTATTGGTGGATAACCCTGAACTTGTGATCCTTCTGCTTCTACCACAGTTGTGGCCACCGTAGCCAGCTTTATCACATGCCTAATACAGAACCCAGAGTCTGAAACCCAGTATGTGGGTGATGAGGTAGAAACTTCAGTGTTGGAGTGAGAAAACAAAACATTGCTATTTAAAAAGGAAGGTTAGGCAGCATAATGGGATACCTGTAATCTCGGCACGCAGGAGGTGGAGATGTAGGAGGTCAAAGGCCAGCAGACTACACAGTGAGATTGAAACAAATCTGGGCTAAATGACAACCTGTCTCAAACAACACAAAACTAGAGCTGGGGATGTGAGTGAGGTGTAGCAAACCTGCAAAGTTATGGGTTCAATCCCCACCACTGTTTAGAAAGTAAAGTAAAAATTCATTTTTAGTTTTTTGTTTGTTTTTGAAGACAGGATATTGCTATGCAGCTCTGGCTCAGGATGGTTTCAAATTCATGTTAGTTTTTCTGCCTTGCCCGGGACTAGAGGAGTGTACACTACCATGCTTAGTTTGTTAATTGGCTTGATTATTTTTCTGAGACAGGGTCTTATGTGGCCAAGACTGGTCTCAAACTTCTGATCTTTTCGTCTCTAGCTCCACTGGTTTTAAAATGAGATTTTTATTCAACCAACTTTGGAATTGAAGGAAAAAGAACAAAGTCAACCTGTGTATGTGTGTGTTTGTTACCTTCTAGTGCAGTTGCTTCCTCTTGCTTCTTATCAAGTACGAGTTGTTCCATTTCTTTTCTTAAATCCTCCTGATTTAAGTTGCAGGCATCAAAGGCATCACTGACAAACTCAGAAACTCCTGGGCTAGTAGAGATTTCCTCTTCATCCTGAAATGCAACCAAATAGCTCTTGGAATGGCTTCTAAAGTGACACCTATGTACTAGAATTATGGTTTAATAGTTGTCTCAGAATTTAACACATTCTCATTTGTTTGTTCTTCTCTGCTAGCTGTAAGACAATGCTCACTGCTCTTCAACCTTCTAACTAGCAGTTGCTTGGTAACAGAGTGAGTTACCACCTGAGGCTATTATTCTCACTCACTAAACAGATCCCTCAAACCATTCTCTCTGATTTCTGATGAGCACATCTAGAATTATTTATGCCAGGAAATCACCTCAGCTCTCAGCTATTATTCAATCAAGTACTGGACTCCTTATCTTGCAGACATAAGACCAACACCCTTAAGCAGTTTTAAATGGTACCAGAGATAGTTAACCCAGTAACTTCATTTTCAGACATCATCTACTAGGTATAATGTAAAACTGTATTACCTCTTGATTTTTAAGCTGAGATTTGATTACGACAGGTGGTGTTTTGGGCCGTACTGCCTCTATGAAGTAGAATAAGAGAGACAATAATTGCTTGACTTACTTCTAAAGACATGTTATAAGAACAACTAAAATATCCATATATATTAAATCATTTTCAGAAATGAGCTTTTATGGTATGTTTTTAGCTCTACTGAAGATATGACAAGCATAGCCAGGCATAACTATATCAACCTCTTACTTTGGTGAATGTCTTTTTAAAATTTGTCTATTTAGATACAGGATCTGATTACGTACCCTGACTGCCCTGGAACTCAGAGAGAGCCACATACCTCTCTGTCTCCCGAGTGCTAGGATTAAATGTGTGCACCATCATGCCTGGCAGGAATGTCTTTAAACCTGAAACCACATTCAATGTCCCTTAGATGCAATTTCCATCATCTTTGGAATTCAGGGTTAGCAAAATTGATTCTGTTCTTCCTTTTAGGGTACTAAGAATAAAACTATTTATCAACCTTCCCTGTTATCAACTTGGTTAGAAAGCACAAAGGAAAACACAGTGCCCCATCTAAGCATTTTGCTGGCTAGCTTATAAAAATTTAACTGTGTATATGTGTACCTTTATGTAGTGTCCTCAGAGGACAAAGAGGGTGTTGAATCCCCTGGTGCTGGAGTTACAAGTGATTGTGAGCTGCCTAATGTGGGTTTGGGGGACTGAACTTGGGTCCTCTGTAAGAGCAACATTCACTCTTAACTGTTCCTTATCGTAGTATCCATGTGTAAACAGTCTTTACTGAATACTTTAAGTCCATTTTGTTAAACAGGCAGTCTTTTCTGTTTTGGCAGTGCTTGGAATTGAATATATTATTATCTGCACATATACTAGGTAAGGGCACTATCACTGAGCTATACTCCCAGCTCAGCATTTCCCAGTATCATTAATTTGAGAAACAAGGAATGGTAGCACACGCCTGTAATCTTAGCATTTCAGGGGCAGAGCTAGGAGGATGGCTTAGGAGTTCAAGACTAGCTGGAGATTCACAGTGGGGCCCTGTCTCAAAAACCTATCCTCTAAAACCAAAAACCAACCATACTTTAAGGATATAATAAAGAATGAAAGTTCTCTGGGCTTCTTGATACCTATATGCATCTTGACCTTGAGTGTAGTTTCAGAGCTTCTCCTAGTAGTCTGTACAACCAGTATCTTATGACATCCTGTATCTTACGACATATTTACCTAAAATTTCACAAACTAAATTGCCCCACTTGTCAAATGGTTCTAGTCATAATTAGAACATATCTATACACATAACAGGCATTCGTGAAAAATGAAAAAATATGAAGGGCTGGGGATATAGCTCAGTAGAGTTCTTGCCTAGTATTTGCTTTTTTTGTTTTGTTTTGTTTTTTTGAGACAGGGTTTCTCTGTGTAGCCCTGGCTGTCCTGGAACTCACTCTATAGACCAAGCTGGCCTCGAACTCAGAAATCTGCCTGCCTCTGCCTCCCAAGTGCTGGGACTAAAGGCGTGCGCCACCACTGCCTGGCTTGCCTAGTATTTGTAAGGCTCTGGAACCCAGTCTTAGTGCCACAAAAAATATACAATATATATTTTAATATTTATTTTTATTTATTTGGTTGTTTTGAGACTGGGTCTTACTATATATCCCAGAATTCTCTGTGTAAACCAAGATGGCCTCTAACTCACATAGATCTGACTGCCTCTGCCACCAGGGTGCTGTGATTGATGGTCTGTGCCACCATACCCAGCTTTATTTTTCTTTATATGTCTGAGTACCCATGGACATCAGAAGAGGGTGTCAGATCCCCTGCAAGTGGAAGTACAAGGAAACTGTAAGCCATTCCATGTGGGTGTTGGGAACTGAACTTGGGTCCTCTGGAAGTGTTAACTGAGTCATCTCCCTTGTTAATTAGTATCATCAAATAGTTATATATATAAAACTTGTTCCCTAGCAGCAGGGTTATATCACAGGAGCAAAGTGCCAGGTGTTAATAGCTTAGCTTAGAGCTGGGTACTTATAATTGGACTGGAATAACGACTACTGGGCTCTATAACCACAAGTCCCAAGGAAATCATGATGAATAGAAGTCTGAGAAACATCTGGCCATGGTAGCACATGGTAGCACTTGAAATGTGAAGGCAGGAAGATCAGGAGCTCAAAGCCAGTCTGGACTGCATAGGACCCCCAAAACTAAACAGTCCAAAGGGCAAGAAAAGAGACATGGAAAAGATGATTGTCATTCAAAAGTACGAAGATGACTACTACTACTACTTCTACTTCTACTTCTTCTTACTACTTCTTACTACTATTACTACTTACCATTAACTACTTACTACTACTACTACTACTACTGAAACCAACAATAAAAATCAACAACAAAAAATCCCAAGAACCAACAATGAGATAGCAAAGAAAAAGAATATTTGGGGTAAGCTGGGTCAGAAAGGGTACCAAAAAAAGAAAATTTCCTTTGGAAAGAAAATAATTTTTCTGTACAGATGTCAACATTTTTGATACATACAAGATGACAAGCTCATTAGCATCTCTAAGTCAAGAATATTTTTATATCAATTCTTTTCTTCCAGAATGATCTGTTCTCCCCAGAATGTACCTGTCAGAGGCAAATTATCTCTGCTGCTGCTGCTTTTTTCCTCTTTTCCAGAGGCTTGCTGCTGGGCGGCCAGTGCAGTGAGTTGGGCTGACTGCTTAATCAGGGAGATTCGGTAGAAGTAATTCCTCCAGAAAACTTCCTCCTTCACACTTTGACAGACAGTGACACATGTGAGAATGAAAGGGTCAAGGGTACACTCGTTAGTACAGCAGAGACTAGAATAGATCATCTATTTATTTGGCTCCAGGGGTGATACTTAGGTTTTCACATGCATGCCAGGCAAGCCAGCATTTTACTGACAAGCTAAAGCTGCACTCCTTGAGTGTTTTCCAGACCTTGTGAGGGCCAAAGTAAACGATCATTTACTTTACAAGTGAAAGCTAAATAACAGGATAAACCAAACTATATTTTCCATTGCAGCAATTTCAGTATTTTTTGTTATTTTTATTTCTTATTCTATGTGTATGGATGCTGTGCCTGCATGCATACCTGTGCACCACATGTGTGCAAGGCCCAGGGAGGACAAAACGGGGCATTGGATCCCCTGAAAATGGGATTGCAGATTGCTGTGAGCCACCATGTGGGTGCTGGGAATTGAACTTGGGTTCTCCAGGAGAGCAGCAGTGCTCTTGACTGTTGAGCCATTTTCCTAGTCCCTTTTGTAAAAATTACATTTATTTACTGTATGTGTATGTGCACGCATGCAAAGTCCATAGCACGACTTTCAGGAGTCTGCTCTCTTCTTTTGCCAGGTGCGGCACGAACTCATGTGATAAGCAAGTGCCTTTACCTGCTGAGCTATCTTGGTGGCCTCCTACTTCTTACTATTTATTTAGACACACACACACACACACACACACACACACACACACACACACACACACACACACACACGAGCGCGCGCGAATGATCCTTGGCAGAAGAAAATAAAGTGGCAGTATGACTAACCACCAGGGGGACTGGAAACAGAGCCAGGACACTTTGAGACCTTTGCTGTTTTCTGAAGGAGTATATGCTTTTAGGCAGTGGGAAGAAACTACATTGTGGGTGTTGTTTTTTTCTCTACTTTTCATGTGTTTGCCGTGTATACATGTCTGAATATGTGAACACATGTGTCCATGTGTATGTGGGAGCTCAGTGTTGACTATTGGGAACTGCTCAACAGTCTTCAACTGCTCTTCCACTTTATTATGTACTGAGGTAGGATCTCACAATTAAACCCTGAGCTCATTGATACATCCGGTCTAGATATGGCTAGTCTGGCTGTTTAGCTGGCACCAGCATCCCCTTTATATATGCTCTTTGCAAGGATCCTTTCCAGGATCCCCTTTATACTCTTTCTTACGTCCACATGGAATCTACATGGGTTCTAAGCATTTGAATTCTAGTCCTCATGCTTGCAAGAAAGTGTTTTCATTGATGAGCCATCTCCCTAGCCCTTGCTTGTTTTTAAAGACTGAGTCCCATTTATCACAGACTGGTCTCAAAATCACTATGTAGCTAAGGTTGGCCTTAAACAACTTATCCTCCAACCTCACCCCAGTGCTCGGATTACTGGTGTTTGCTACCATACATGGCTTGATGTTATTCCACAGAAAATACATCAGCTGGTAGCTTGCTAAAATAAGTAGCAACTAGTAGAAACAGAATGAGAGATGGTTATAAAGGCTTTGGGTAAGGAGCAAATCTGAGGAAAGAACCCAGGGCTTTGTGAAAACTAGGCAAGCACTCTACTACCAAATTACACCTATGACCATCTGGGAGATGGTTGATAAAGACTGAAGTTCTATCTATTCAACCTGAGAACTCACAGTGGTCTTCAAACTTGGTTGCATATTGAACATGCCTGGCATAAGGCATTGGTACCCAAGTGAGGTATGGCGAGTACACACAATAGGTGGCCTAGAAGAACAATAAGAACCAAGCAGAAAGAGAGTGGTGTCTAAGTGGGGGGAGAGGAGTCAGAAATGAGAACTTAGTTATATGGAGAGGATTGAGAAATAAAAACATTAAAGATCACAGAACTAGGCTTTATCACTGCTAGAGCAGGGAGTTACAAACATGGCAGAAGAACACGAGTGATCCTTACTGGAAAAGGTACCCCTGTGGACAGTTTTCATTCCACAGAGACAGCTGACATGTGCACACTCCCTAGCTGCATCTTCTGCTGGTGAGAAGTGATGCCCCAATGTTGCTCAGTTCTTGCTTTCTACATGTCATTTTCTGAAACCCATTATTATGTTTAACTAATATATGCTAATAAGGAAGAATAAATCTTATTTTTCACTAAGAGGTACCTCACTTTCTGCATAAATGGTGGATCATAGGGCTAGAGAAAGGTAAAAATAAAATGAGCTTGGAGCTTGGTATGGCGGCACATGCCTTTAATCCCAGGAAGCAGAGGCAGGTAGATTTCTAAATGTGAGGCTAGCCTAATCTATTTATGTTTTGGGCCAGCCAGGGATACATAGTATGACCCTGTCTCAAACAGAACCACCACCAAAGGCTAAAGATGTCTTTCACTGAGCCCCCACTTGTCAAAGTGATGATTTGAGCATCAAAATAACATAACAACTCACTGCATCAAATGCATGAGACTATATGGATATAAATACAAGAATATATGGAAATGTGATTAGCAGGATTTCAAAGTCCCTAATGGGCCAATGAAATAGTTCAGTGGGTAAACACACTTGCTGATAAGACTAATAACCTGAGTTTGATCCCTGAGCCCCATATGGTGGAAGAAGAACTGACTCACACAAGTTGCCCCTCTGACTCCCCAGATATGATGCTTTTATTAACTCTTTAATGCTGAGATATAGCTCAATTGGTAGGGCACTTGCCTAATATGTACAAAGTCCTACCTGGGTTTGATCCTTAGGCATGGTGGGGCACACGGCTGTAAACATAGCATTCAGGAGGATCGGAAGTCAAAGGTTATCCTTGAATACACGGCCAGTTCCAGGCAGGGTACATGAGACAGGGTTTCAACACCCCCCCCCAAACAAAACCCATCAAGGTCTCTACTCACAAAATACTAATTATCTTTTTTTCTTTTTCTTCCTTTTCTCTCCCTCCAACTCCCTTTGAGATAGGTTCTTACTCTATAGCTCTTTGAGTTCTTTATCTATTAGCCTACGCTGGCTATGAACTCTTCTCCTGTCTCAGTCTCTTATGGGCTAGAATTAAATGTATTTACCACTAAGCCCAGCTTTTTAAACTTATGTGCTTGGAGTATTTGCAGAGACCAGAAGAAGGCATCAGATTCCTCGGAGTTGCAGGTGGTTGTGAGCTATGCAACACTGGTGTTAGAAACTGAATCTGAATCCTTTGCAAAAGCACCAAGTGTTCTTAACCTCCAAGATGTCTTTCCAGCCTTTGCTGGTTTATTAAAACAGAGTTTTTTGGGTTTTTTTTTTTTTTTTTGGTTTTTCAAGACAGCGTTTCTCTGTGTAGCCCTGGCTGTCCTGGAACTCACTCTGTAGACCAGGCTGGCCTCGAACTCAGAAATCCACCTGCCTGTGCCTCCCAAGTGCTGGGATTAAAGGCGTGCACCATCACTGCCCGGCATGAGTTCAATTTTTAAAAAAGATATATTTTATGTATATGAGTACACTGTAGCTGTCTTCAGACACACCAGAAGAGAGCATTCGATCCCATTACAGATGGTAGTGAGCCACCATGTGGTTGCTGGGATTTGAACCCAGGACTTCTGGAAGAGCAGTCAGTGCTCTTAACCACTGAGCCATCTCTCCAACCTGACACTAATTACGTTCAAAGAGGAAAACTGTACTTTTATAGTTAAGAAGCCTGCCAGACACCACCTTCAAGTGAACAAAGTGTGAACTGTGCAGGGACAGATGGCAGTGTGCCACACACAAGGTACAAAGAATGGAAGCAGATTGATGAGACAGAAGAACTAAATGCAATCTGTGACTTTAACTGGATTCTTTGTGAAGTTAATTGGACTCTTCTGCTAAAAACATTACTAGAACAAATAAAACATTAAAATGGGGCATGGAAACCAGATTATAATAAGTGTATGATCCGATGGTCACATGTGGTCTAATTTGATGGACACACTGAGGTTGTGGGAAAGAATGAATGTCTGTAGAGAATAAAGTATTCAAGATTGGACTTGAGGTTTCAGTGATGGAACAGTTGCTTACTATGTACAAGGCTTTGGGTTCCATTTTCAGTACCCCTTCCTCACAAAAAAAGAATCTAAAGTCATGAGACATCAGGTGAGAACAAATGTTTTCACTTGAGAAATCAAATGAAAACAAAAAATGTTCTCTGGGAGGCTGAGGCAGAAGAATTCTGAGTTCAAGTCCAACCTGGATTACACAGGAGACTGTCTCAAAACTAAAAGTAAAAAAGCAACAATAAGAACAACAGGAGGCTAGACAGATGGGTTAGTGGTTAAGACCACTTGCTGCTACTTCAGGGGGACCCAAGAGTTTGGTTCTTAGCACCCCCACTGGGTAGTTCTGTAATTCTAGGTCCTGAGGATCTGACACCCTCTTCTGGACTCACCCTTCAGGAAAAGGTACTTGTCATACAAACCTAATGACTTGAGTTTGATCCTAGGACCCATGTAAAGGTGGAAGGAGAGAACTAACTTCACTTGTACACATATACACACATTGTGCAGGCAAACAAATAAATTTGAGTTACTAATGATCTTTGTATTGCATTCAAATCTTTCTAACTTTTCATTGTTTCAAAAATTAATTAAAAGAATTGATGATGGTGCTGGAGAGGTGACTCAGCAGTTAAGAGCACTGACTGCTCTTCCAGAGGTCCTGAGTTCAATTCCCAGCAACTACATGGTGGCTCACAACCATCTGTAATGGGATCCAATGCCCTCTTCTGGTGTGTCTGAAGATAGCAACATTGTACTCAAATAAATAAATAAATAAATAAATAAATAAATAAATAGATAGATAGATAGATAGATAGATAGATAAATAAATAAATAAATAAATAAAATTTTTAAAATTGATGACTGTTCTCTCAAACTATAATCTCTAGTTTGGCAGACAAACCTAACCCAAATCAGAAAGGGTGCACACCTGGAGACTGAGCAAAGCTTGTAGAGTGCTTGCTTACCCTGGCCCACACAAAGCTCTGGGTTCTAATCCCAGCACCATATAAACTGGGTATGGTGACCTAAATCTATAATTCCAGAACTTCAGGGTGGAGGTGGAAAAATCACAATTGCAAGGTTATCCTCCATTATATATAGCATTTCAGAACAGTGCTGGGTATGTGAGACCTTACTGCCAACCAACCACAGAAAACCCAAATAGCCACAACTACAAAACCTCAAAGGCACAAGAAGAGAGAGAGAAAAACCAAGAGACACCCATTAAAGCAAAAACAGACCATTATAAACAAATATGGGACTTCTAGACTTTTCTTCTCTAGGTGTCAACACCAATATCTGGGATACTCTTTCTGAAGAAAAACAGTCACTTCATTTAGAAAATGAAGAACTGTGCCTATATTTCAAACTGCACATGAGTATGTTAGCATTTTCCTGCGGTAGCCTGAACCCAGCTAGTGCACTTCAGCTGCATCACAGACACACTCTGAGGCCCTCTGATAGCAGGAGAGAAACCACCTGTTTTCCTGCCAAAGGCTGAGTGTTTCTCACAGGGTATCCACAGACTCCTAATGCCTCAGCATTAGGATCTACCACAAAAGCAGAAAAAGCAGTTTGGGAGCTACACTTGTGCCCAATAGGTTTATCAGAAGACCTTTTATAACTTTTACAATGTCATCTGGAGTGATTCTTTCCCAGAGGGTGATGCAGTTTTCTGCAACATGCCTGCCTCTCTTACATCAAGAGGGAGGGAATCTGGTAAAGAAAACAGCCCAAATATTTGTTTTGTTCATCAAAAGAGCAAACAGAACCCATGAGTCATGACAGAGACATTAGTACAACCCAAGGTTAGTTCACGTGGGATGATTTCACTGAACTCAGAATTAAAAGTGGCCTTTAAGTTACATAGGTAACCCACTTCTTCACAACTTCAATATTTTTCCCTTCAAGACAGTTTCATTTAGCCTGTATGTAACACAAGCTTTGTCTGAAACTTACTATGAGGCCCAACTGGCCTCAAACTGATAGCAATCTTCTTGTCTCAGGCTCCTTAAGACTCAGCTGCAACTTCACTTTTACCTGGCTCTGACATTATGGCTTAAGACTCTGGGACTTATAAAGTACACAGGTCCAATTTTAGTTCTCCCAAGTCTCATAGTTTTCTTCCACCATGCAACCCCAAGGGCGTAACTCAGGTCCTCAATCTTGGCAGCAAGTACCTTAACCCACTGAATCATTTTACCAGCTCAAGGTAGATTTTTTTTTTTAAAATTATTTTATGTGTATGGGTATTTTGCCTATATGTATGTATGTGCAGCACGTGTATGCCTGTGCCCACAGAGGTCAGAAGAGAGCATCAGATCCCCTGGAAATTAGAGTTACAGATGGTTGTGGGTCACCATGTAAGGCACTGGGAATCAAACCTGGGTCCCCTGGAAGAGCAGCCAGTGCTTTTAACCACTGAGTCATCTCTCCAGTCTTTCAAGCTAGATATTTTTATATAGGGTCTCCTCAACGAACACACACACACACACACACACACACACACACACACACACACACACACACACACACACACACACACTTTCTCTCCCAGGCTGGCCTCCAACTCTATCCTCAGTCTCCTAAATACTGGGATAAGGGTACACTACCATGCCCAGTTAGAAATTATTCTTGTGACTGTCTGTGAGGGCAGAAAATGTGTTTTATTTATCCCTGCATCATTTGAAACAATATAAAAAAAAGTCAGTTCTTAGGGTTTTGTAAGCATATGCAGTAGAGGAGTAGATAGCACATTTCTTTATATCCTTAATTATGAATAGCTATGTTAGCCACAGTCTAAAGGCTGGTTGTCAGGACTCATGTCTCCAATCTCAGCAGCTAGCACATGGGAGGCAGAAGCAGGAAGATCCCTAAAAAATTAAGGTTGTTAGACTGGTCAATAACAAGTGAGTCTCAGGCAAGCCAGGGCAACTTGTTAAGACTCTGTCTCTAGTGGTTATGTGCCTGTAAACCAAGCTCTTGGGAGGTGAAGGTAGGAGGATCAGAACCTTATGGTCATCTTCAATGACATACAGCGTTTGAGGCCAATCTGGGTTACATGAAAGCCTTTCTCAAACAAATATTAGCCAAACAACAATAAAAATGAATTTACCACCAGTATACGGATAGTTATAAAGGGAAGAGTTTCACTATAGAGGAAAACACAAAGAAAAGGTTCTATATAACTGGCTTCCTGAGGCTATAACTTTGCCAAAGAAGTATTCCCATAAAGACAATAGACCTGAGCTACCATGGGGTCCCAAGGACTAGGAAATACTTGTCAAAATCCATATGTGGTCAGCTAAACATTGCATAATGAACGTGAACTAATGTATAATCCCTCTGAAAACACCCCAGAAATTATAGAAAAGGAATCGCACAGATAAATCCTACAGAGATGGGAATAGGAGAGGGCAGGACAATGGAAGCTGAAAAGTCAACAGGCAAATAAAAATGTACTGTATGGAGTTATGCTACCCCATGGAATGAGTGGCTTGCAAGAAGCGGGCCTGCTTACTGGGCAGGAGTTCAGACAGGCCCTAGAACAGAGGCCACAAGTACCCATGAAGACTGGGGAGATGGCTCTATTCTCTCCCACCTCTTGCCCTTCCTATGAGATCGAGCCTAACAGTTTCCAATGTGGGATGCAGGCTTGCCTGGTGCAGTTGAGGCTGGGACTGTGATGTCATACTGAAGCTGTGAGGCACAGCCTACACATGAATTGGTGACAGGACAGGCCCTTGTGGTGTTGCTTGTAGTTGGCAAGGAGGTTGAAGAATCCAATCCTCTAGCGGGGAACTATCTACTTGAAGCTAGTTAAGTCTCTTTAGCTTGAGGCCATCTCAATATAAGGTGGTCAAGTACCCTCATAACAGTGTCATTACTGCAGAAGGCAAGGGAGGGGAGCCCATAACCCAGAAGGGAGAGCTCTAAACAGTTTCTGAGAAAAGTTTACAGAAAAAAGATATTGGAGAGAACTATAAATTGTACCCTTGGGGAATGGTAAGATCTTGCAACCATGAAACAAGGATTAAGAACATTTTAGAAGGGAAACACTTACAAAATAAAGAATGCCAGATTTGTTTTTAATTTTTTAGATAGGGTCTCAATGTATATAGCCCAGGCTGTCCTCAAATTCATAGTGATTCTCCTGTCTCAACTTCCTAAATACTGGGATGACAAATGTGAGTCCCCATGCCCTGTCTTTGGCTTTGTTTAGAAACAGGGTCTCCCACTTATGACCTAGGCTGGCCTCTTCCTGCCTCTGTCTCCCAAGTACTAGGATTATAGTCTTGAGCAAAGCCCTGTTTTGAAAGCTGGCTTCAAAAATATGAACAAAATAATAGCAGTGACAATCATCATCATCATCTCCTTCCTCCTAACTAAGCCTGATAGCTCAGGCCTGTAAACCCAGTCACATGGGAGCCTGAGCAGGAGGACTGAAAATTCAAGGCTTGCTGAGGATATACAGTGACTTCAAGGGCTAGCTAGACAATCTAGTAAGAACCTGTGTTAAAATAAAAAGTCAAAAAGAGGTCCAGGGTTGTATTTCTTTTTTCTTTTCTTTTTTTTTTTTTGGTTTTTCGAGACAGGGTTTCTCTGTGTAGCCCTGGCTGTCCTGGAACTCACTCTGTAGACCAGGCTGGCCTCAAACTCAGAAATCCGCCTGCCTCTGCCTCCCAAGTGCTGGGATTAAAGGCGTGCGCCACCACTGCCTGGCTCAGGGTTGTATTTCAGTGTTAAAACAACTGCTTGGTGTGTGCCAGGTCCTAAATTCAATTTCCAGTACTGCAAACAACAAAAACCCTCCAGTAGAGTCAGAGGGAAACAAAAGCCCAAGGCATGCTGCAGTGGGGAAGGCTGCCCTCTGCTGGCAGACCAAAGACAAAGCATCACAGAATATTGCTTGCTTTGGAGCTTAAAGGACAACTGGATTTTATGAATAGGGATGGGCCTTTCTTTGGTCCAAAAAAAAAAAAAAACCACACAGATGTTCACAGCTGTTGCAGAGCATGAATACAAAACATGAGAGTTCAAGGAAAAGGCAAGCCTTTACAGATCTGATTTTATTTGGGTCTATTTGTCATTTCTGAAGGAAACATGTTCTACTGTTTAACTGGGCAAAAGAGCACATCTCCTTGTCATCCTGACTTTCCTGCCAAGTCTGCCCTCTCTTTCCATTCTGGGCATATAGCCTAGCTCACAGGGCCTCTGAAGGGCTGCAGGGCCTGTTTGGATGAACAGATAGTGTAGGGAGGGTTCTGGCCTTCATTCAGTGACTCTTCCCTAACATGCATATAACTAGAGCCCTTAGGAAGGTGAAATCACTATAGTACAGTGAAATAGAAATCACCACTGCAGGAGTGAGCAGTGTCTCTTTGGAGAACATGATGCTTACAGTTTAGGAACGAGGGCGAATCTCATCTTGCTTAGTAGCTCATCCTCTTGGAGCATGACCAGGGCAACAGGGTACATCTGATCAAAGTCAAAGTTAAACTGCACACCTGCTGGTGGGTCACGAAGGAAATTCCTCTTGTCCTGCGATGAGAAATGGAGTAAAAAACCAGCTAGGGGGGATGTCACAAAATGCAATTAATGGGTCACAATATATCATGAATCGGTACACTGAATTTTAACCGAGCCTTCAGTCACAAAGTCCACTGAGCTGTCACTGACTGGCCCACTTAAATGAGATAGGAGAACAATCCATCCTTTCATGTTTTTTCTAGCACTCACCTGGACAGAGGCTCCCAGGAAGCCAGACAATTCACTCAGTTGACTGAAATAACAGTTAAAAATCATCTAAACATGTATTTGTTTTTATCAGACACCTTTAGGTTTAGAAACATTCTAACTCAAGGCCAAAGCACAATGAAACAGGCCTGTGATCCCACCACTTGGGAGGGAGGTAGAGGCCAGGGGGATTAGGACTTCAAAGTCAGCATCATCTGTACAAAGGTTTGGAAGTCAGCCTGGGCTACATGAGACCATCTCAAAAAGACAAAAAATTAGACTGATGAGATCGTTCAGTGGGTTTGTCACCATACCTGATGACCTGAGTTTAATCCCTAGGGTCTTTGGAGTAAAAGGGAGGA
This sequence comes from Uromys caudimaculatus, assembly GCA_028551405.1. NCBI lineage: Eukaryota > Metazoa > Chordata > Mammalia > Rodentia > Muridae > Uromys > Uromys caudimaculatus. Next base: position 22,244,395 of record CM052722.1, on the reverse strand, counting down.
TATGGGGCTGAAGTAATGGCTCAGTGGTTAAGGAGCACTGGCTGCTCTTCCAGAGGACCCAGGTTCCATTAAAATCACCCACACAGCAATTCACAATGTCTTTAACTCCAGTTCTAGGTGATCCAACACCTTCTTCCAGCTTCCTCAGGCACTGCATCCAAGTAGTGCATGGACATACACACTGGCAAAACACCCGTACACATAAAATAAAAAGTAAAAACCAAAAACCAAGCAACAAAAAAAGAAAACCATAACCACCACCATGACCCCCCCCCCATAAAATATTCAAGAAAAGCATGTAATGGAGAGTCCCAGAATCAAGAGCTGAGTATAGTACTGATGTCTGTAATCCCTGTACTTGGAAGGTAGAAGCAGGAAGATTAGAAATTTAGGGCCAGCAGCTTCTGCTATAGAATGAGTCCAAGGTCAGCCTCAACAAAGTAAACAACACAACACAGAATCTTACTAGTTACAGACAACTTATGCTTCAATGTAACACTCTCCTGGGCCCCTATCTCTAATATATCTGGTGTCTCTGCTAGTGATGACTAATCTTGGTTGTCAACATGACTACATCTAGAATCAACTAACACCCAAGCTGATAGGCACTCCTGTGAACAATTTTATTAATCAGATTATATGAAGCAGAAAGATCCATCCTAAAACTGGCAGCCCACATATAAAGACACAAGGAAACTTTGCTTTTTGCCTGTTTGTCCTTACTCTCTATGGCAAATTCATCTATTCTGTTGCTTCATCTGGTATTAGATACAACTTCTTTAGGATTCTCATGTAGACTGAGACCAGCAGCTATCCGGGAATTTCCTGGGATTGCAGCACCAGACAGGGCCTGCAGAGACATCCAGATTTGTGGAGTAGGCAACTACCAGATTTTCAGCTTTACATTGTGAGACAGATGTTGGACTATCTGAACCACATCCTGAAAACCAGTTTAATACATCTACTTTTAATATGCATATTTACTCTGTCAGTTCTATGCCTTTAGAGAATTCAGCAGGTAAAATTTGCCATACATAGGAAGGTAGGCAGTCCATACACTGTGATAGTTACCACTTTTTAAAAAATTATCCTGTTTGAAAAATAAGGCAATTCACTTTAAAAAAAAATATTTTCTTTCTTTTTTTGTAAGTTTTTATGCGTATGGGTGTTTTGCCAACATCTATGTCTGTGCACAACATGTGTGGCTAGTAACTGCAGAGGTCAGAACAGGGTGTCAGATCCTGAGACTAGAAGTTATGGACTGTTGTGAGCAGCCATGTGGGTGTTGGGAATCAAATCTGGACCTCTGAAAGAGAATCCAGTGTTCTGAACCACTGACCAACTCTCCAGTTCTAAGTTTTTGTTTTAAAACCAGTCTCCTATAGCAAAGGATAGCCTTAAATTCTGTATTGGAAGATAACCTTAAACTCTTGCTCCTCCTGCCTCTACTGACTGCTGGGATGACAAACATGAAGGCTGACTTTCCTTTTTCATTCAAGGTCATGAACAACTTTCTAGCTCTAATGGCTAAATTAAATGAGCACTATAACTTACCATAACTTACTAAAGCAGACCTGTTTCCAGAGTCATTTAAATAGTTTCTAACTTGTTGAAAGCATCTGAAAGCAGGGTATAGTGATATACATCTGTCATACCGGCACTTGGGAGGCTATGCTGGAGGACTGCCTAGAGTTTGAGATCAGCCCGGGCTACACATTGAGTTCCAGAATAAGACCTTATTTTTTAAAAAAGGAGAGTTTGTATTCCTTTGTAAGGTGAACTTTAAATTTAAAAAATTGTATTTATTATCATTATTGTGTGTGTTGGGGGGAGATAGAGGTACACATCCCTGTGCCACAGTTTATATGTAGAAGTGAGAGGACAACTTTCTGGATTTGGTTCTCACTCCCATCTTTTATGAGGGTTCAAGGGGATTGGACTCAGGTTACTAGGCTTTTGAGTCAAGAATTTTCTTTACCCACTGAGCCATCTTGCTGGCCCATAAAATGTTATCTTTAGAAGAAATTCCTAGAAGTGGAGTTTCTGCTTCATGAGTACAATTATTTCAATGACCATTGCCCAGGTTTTCCTGTGGAGGAGGTAGAAACCAAGGAAGACTCACAAATTTTTACTAGGGGAAAAAAATAGAGGTAAGAGTGCTGGTGGTATAGCTTAGTGATAACTATAAGCTATACAATCCACAGGCCCTGAGTTCACTCCCTTGTGCCCAAAAGCGATGGAGGATAGGTTAAAGAAGAATGTCTTTCTTTAACCTATCAATAGGATAACTCAGAGATTTCTGGGACCCATATGTTAGGAGAGAACTAAGTCCTTTTCATATTATACTATGATCTTCATATTGCTGTATTGTGTGGGTACATGCAAACACACACAAAATAAGTAAATGTAATAATAAAAAAAAGAAAAACTAGGTTAAAACCAAAAACATGCCTTGAATCCCAGCACTTGAGAGGCAGGGTCAGGTGACTAAGTTCTGAGCCAGCTAGAGCTATGTTCTAAGACCTTGTTTCAAAAACAAAAAAGAGGGAAGTGCTGGACATTTGGCTCAGCAGTTAAGAACACTGGCTGCTCTTCCAGAGGACCTGGGCTTGATTCCCAGCACCCACAGTGGTGCACAATTATCTGCAACTTCCATTCCAGGGGATCCTATGCCTTCTTTTGGCCTCCAAGTGCACCAGACGCAAATGTGGTACATAGACATATGTGCAGGCATATAATACCCACATAGATTAAAAATAAAGAAGTGAAAATTACTGATCACAGAGCAAATGTGGACTCATAAAGTCATGTACCATGCACTGAGCTTTGATCAAGTTGGCCTTTGCTGTCTGAGAGAACACAGAGAAGTAAGCATAACATCAGAGTTTCAGCGCCCTCAGTGTCCAAGAGGGATAAGAGCATTAGCTTTTATCATCTGCGACATTATTACTGTCTGCTTTGGTTACATTTCTTCAAGTCCTGAGCTGAAGTTTTGTGGGCCAGTAAATGGAATTCTGTCTTTATCAATGTCAATTACCAACAAACATATGTAGGTAAACAGAAAATATGGAATATAATAATTCCATCCACAAGAGCTACTACAATACTGCCTTAAAACTTCATACGCTACCACATCTCAAAGATTATCAAATCACATAAAAGAATCTCTTCCTTTTTTGAAACAGTCTCACCATATAGCCCAGCCCAACCTCAAGCTAGTGCCATTCTTCCTTTATCAGTCTCTGGAGTGCTAGGATTACATGTACATCTATCTTTTTAAGGCTAAAACAATGATTTGCAATAATAGGCTATACTTTAACATAATAAAAAAAGAAAAGCAAGCACTAACTGAAAGTTATCAGTGAGTGACTGTCAAATGACCCCACCCTTGCCTGAAAATCTAAATACATTTTCTTCAAGTTGTCTACGTTCCTGTAAATAATGTCTCACCCATAATCCTGTTAGCAATCCTAATGAAACTCACTGAGTCAACAACAAAGGCTAGGGATGTAGCTTGGTGCTCAAGGACTTATCTTAAAAAAGTGAGATGTAATGGTACATGCCTTTAATTCCAGCCAGCACTTGGGAGGCAAAGATAGGCAGATCTCTGTGCGTTCAAGGCTAGCCTGGTCTACATAGTAAATTCTAGGATAGCCAGAGCTATGTACTGAGACCCTGTCTCAAACCAAACCAACCAACCAAACTGTAAAAGCTGGACATGGTGGTACATATTTGTAACCTCAGTACTAGGGAAGCTCAGACAGACAGTTGTAGCCAGCCTAGGCTATGTAGTGGGAGTTTAAGGCCAGCCTGGGCTACATAGTGAAACCCAGTTCCAACAAAACAAAACAAGATACTCAAACCCAAACAAGAACATATAAAAAACTGTATGCAAGAAAAATTCAGCTAAAGTCCTATGAACAGAGATGAATCATGACAGGAGAAAAGGGTTACTTATACGGGATATTTACAGGGTACTTACAGCTGATAAAGCCAAAATCTGCTGTTGAATTGTCTCTTCATCATGACTCTCAACCCATGGAGGCACAGCTGCTTCTATACAGGAGAAATATAAAGGTTATAGGGGTTAGAAAAATAGCTCAGTGGTTACAAGCACTTGCTGCTCTTGCAAAGAACCTGGGTCCAGTTACTAGTACCCACATGGCAGTTCATAACTGCCTATATTAATTCCAGTTCCAGGAGAATCTGATACACTCTTCTGGCTTCTGCAGGCACTATATGGTTACCATAGTTTTACCATAATCTGCATTTCAAAAAACAAGATAGGTTATTACATGACCATTTAATATTGTAATTTACAAATAAGATCCAAATATGATTATTTAGTATTAATACCCGGACTCATTTTGTAAATTTTATGCATGTATGCATTTGGCCAATAATCTACTTGAATGCCACAGTACAGAAATCTGACAACAATTTAATCAGATAATCAAAATTGGTATCACTGGGCTCAGTGGGTAAAAGTGTTTACCAGCAAGACTGAAGACCTGAATTTGATGCCTGGGACCTACATGGTGGAAGAATCCTTTGACCTCCATGTGTACAAAGTGGCACACGTGTGTGTATGTATGTATGTACACACATACACAAACAGTAGGAGAGAAACACACTAAGGACCCCTGAACATATTATTTTGAGAAGGACAAAATATCAAGAATATACAATCTGATTCTAATCATGAGGAAATATCAGACAAAGCTCAAATATACAAAAATATATTAAGGGGAGAGCAGTCCACCCTCAGTACTCGGAGGTGGAGTTAGGAAGACCAGGAATTCAAGGACAACCTCAGCTACATAGCAAATATGAGGTTATTCAGGACTGCCCAGACCCTGTCTCCAAAAAAAAAAAAAAAAAAAAAAAAAGACAAAGAAAGTGCTGTAGTTAGGGCTTCCATTGCTGTGAAGAGATAACATGACCAAAGCAACTCTTATAAAGGACAACATTTAATTGGGGTTGGCTTACAGGTTCTGAAGTTCAGTCCAGTATCATCATGGTAGGACACATGGCACGAGACACGCAGGCATGGCATTGAAGAAGCTGAGAGCTCTACATCTTTATCCAAAGGAAGCCAGGAGCAGACTGTTTCCTGACAGCTATGAGGAGTATGATGGTTTGTATATGCTTGGCCCAGGGAGTGGCACTATTAGGAGGTGTGACCTTGTTGGAGTAGGTGTGTCACTGTGGGTGTGGGCTTAAGACCCTCATCCTAGCTGCCTGGAAGTCAGTATTCTGCTAGCAGCCTTCAGATGAACTCTCACCTCAGCCTGCACCATGCCTGCCCGGATGCTGCCATGTTCCCGCCTTGATGATAACAGACTGAACCTCTGAACCTGTAAGCCAGCCCCAATTAAATGTTGTCCTTTTAAGAGTTGCCTTGGTCATGGTGTCTGTTCACAGCAGTAAAACACTAAGACAAGGAGGGTCTCAAAGCCTACCCCCATAGTGACAAACTTCCACACAGCTCCTAATAGCACCACTCCCTGGGTCTAGCATATTCAAAACACCGCAGAAAGGTTAGAACATTCCAGATTAAAGAAGGCTAAGAGAAATGACAGATTATAGTATATCCTCAACTAGTTTTTGAACTTAACTAGATTCTGGGTAAAAATATTATAAAGGACATCACTGGGTCAACTAGCAAAATTAATAAGTGTTAGATTAATGTTTTATATGTCTCTGGGCATAGTGGTGCATGCCTGTAATCCTTGACCCTTGGCTGAGGTAAATAATTGCTTTAAGTTCTGGACAGCCTGGGCTACAGAGAGAAGTGTTGTTTAAAAAAAAAAAAAAAAAAGCTGGGCGTGATGATCCACTTTAATCCTAGCACCTGGGAGGCAGAGGCAGGCAGTCCTCTGTGTAGATCTCTGTCAATTCAAGGCCATCCAAAACCACACAGTACAACCATAACTCCAAAGAAAAGAAGGCTGGAGAGATGGTTTAGTGGTTTAGACTGCATGACAAGGGGTAGAAGATGATGGGTCAGTGGATAAAGCACTTGCTACTCTTCTGGGAGTACCCAGGTTTGATTTTCAGCACATATGTAGTGGCTCACAACTTCTGTAACTCCAGTTCCAGGGGAATCCGATACATTCTGATATCCTCAGGTGCCATACTACTCTTGCAGAGGACCCAAGTTCAGTTCCTAGCTACCATCCATTGTCAGGTGCCTCACACCCACCTATAATTCCAGCTCCAAGGGACAAGCCCTATAATACATATACATAATTAACAGTAAAAGAAATAGAAAGGGCTATTGAGATAGATTAACTGCTAAAAGCACTTGCTGCCAACCTGATGCCATGAATTTAATCCTTGGCACCCATATGGTATAAGGACAGAACCCACTCCTGGAAGTTGTCCTCTGCCACACACAGGGCAGAAGTAAATAAAGGTAATAAAAATGGGGGGCGGAGGGATAAGAAAAGAATCTAGAATCTATTGAGGAGTGAAACCAAAGCAAAAGACACATTGCAAGCAATGAATGATAGGGCTGGAAACAAACTGTCAATGAACAGCTAGAAGGTGAATACTGAGGATACTAAGATGATATATACCTAGCTGATTAGGAAGATAGGACTCCAAGCACCCATCTGCTCCTTATAGTAGACTCTAACTCCACTAACTCCCAACACGTGGCACCCCAGAGCAATTCATTCTAAAGAGGCAGTTCCCATGTATGCATCTTTCTACCTTTGCCTCTCAAATGCTGGAGTTATATTATAGGACACAGCTAGGTTCATTTATTTTTTAATTTTAAATTTTTTGTTTTGATTTTAGACTAGGTCTTTCTAATAACCATGGTTGGTCTCAAAACTGCTAGCAATCCTTTTGCCCTAAGCCTCTTGAGTACTGGGATCATAGGTGTGCACCACTAAGTCTAGCTTGGCTTTGGTTTCTGATTGACCCTCTTCTCTAACATGTTCAATAAAAGACTGAATTCTCAGCCAGGCAGTGGTGGCACACGCCTTTAATCCCAGCACTCAGGAGGCAGAGGCAGGCGGATTTCTGAGTTCGTGGCCAGCCTGGTCTACAGAGTGAGTTCCAGCACAGCCAGGGCTACACAGGGAAACCCTGTCTCGGGGGGAAAAAAAAGACTGAATTCTCATTCATTCATTTTCTCTCTCTCTCTCTCTCTCTCTCTCTCTCTCTCTCTCTCTCTCTCTCTCTCTCTGTGTGTGTGTGTGTTTGATTTTCTTTTTTGAGACAGGATTTCCCTACATAAACTTGGCTGTTCTGGAACTCACTATGTAGACCAACCAGGCTGGCCTTGAACTCTCAGAGATCTACCTTCCTCTGCTTTCCAAGTGCTGGGATCAAAGGCGTGCTTTGTCACATCTGACTATTTTTTAATTTAGAAAGTTTTTTTTTTTCATTTTGTACCCTAAGCTGGCCTGGATTTACTATGTAGCTCAGGCTGGGAGTATAGCCTCAAACTTACAGCAATCCTCCTTTTGCTTCCCAGATGCTGGGACAACAGGTGTGAACCATTATACCTGGCTATATGTATAAAATTTTTGGTGCCAAGGATCTAAGCCAGGGCCTTGAATACACTATGCACATGTTCCACAACTGGGCTCCACCCAAGTATTATACATTTTTATATTCTTAGTATAGTCTTAGTGCAGTCTTAGTATAGGTCTAGCATATAGTAGATGCTCAATACAACTTGGTAGGGAAGCTTGCCTAGAACGCCTAGCATGTGCAAGGACCTGGGGTTGATACTCAGCACCACCACCAACACACACACACACACAAATTTTGGCTGAGAAAATAAGACAAACCTATAACATACCTGACTTTTTTGTATGCTGTTCCTCAACAAATTTTTTCTGTTCTTTTTGAAAATCTCCTATAATAGTCTGTTAAAAAGACACAGGGAAAGTCAAATTACTTTGAAAGTTTACTACTGGTAAGAATTACAGTCAGTATACACTGTGTACATGTTTGAAATTGTCCAAGAACCAAAAGATGTTCTAAAAAAATTTTATCAGCATATTAGATTTTACTTGACTTAAAGAGATAACCCCAGTAGCTATGTACTACTTTTATGTATTTCTCAATTATTTAAATGTACCTTATCACCGGGCAGTGGTGGCGCACGCCTTTAATCCCAGCACTTGGGAGACAGAGGCAGGCGGATTTCTGAGTTCGAGGCCAACCTGGTCTACAGAGTGAGTTCCAGGACAGCCAGGGCTACACAGAGAAACCCTGTCTCGAAAAAAAAAAAAAAAGTACCTTATCAAGGATGTCATCTATTTTTCCTTCTTCCACAGATTTCTTGATTGTATGAGCTGTTTCTGTAACAGACTCAGTTATCTTCTTTGTTGCAGCACTTGCAAAGTTATACAAATAATCTGTAAAGAAAAAAAAGGTCTGTGCTTCATCCAAGTACAATGGTTATAAAATCTTCACAGCAGTATCTGTAAGGAGATCTGCTCAAGGACCCTTTTGGATACCAAAATCTGTACATGCTTAGGTCCCTTTTGTAATAATGGCACAACATGAAGCCTATGAATATTTGCCCATATAGTCCTGTATATGTTAAATCACCTTTACTGGGATTAAATCTCAGGTCCTCATAGTTGCATAGCTCTTAACCACTGAACCATCTATTTAGCCCACACACTGTATTTTAATCTAAGGAAAACATATGAAAACTGGTAAATGAGCTGGGTGGTGGTGGCACATGCCTTTAATCCTAGCACTTCAGAAGCAGAGGCATGTGATGAGTTTGAGGCCAGCATGATCTACAGAGCAAGTTCCAGGACAGCCAGGGTCATGCAGAGAAACTCTATCTTAGAAGAGATACAGAGAGAGAGAGACAGACAGAGCAAGAGTGAGAGTGAGGGGGGGAATTGGCAAACTGGATGGGTAGGGTGGCAGATGGATCCCTGTGAATTCAAGACTAGCTTGCTCTCTACATAGCTATTCCTAGGCCAGCCAGGGATACATATTGAGATTCTGTCACCCCCTGCAAAAAAGTAGGAGGGGGCTAGATGGCTTAGTGGGTAAAGACACTTGTCACCAAGACAATGACTCCCATATGGTTGAAGGAGAGACCCAACTCTTAAAAATTGGACCCCAACTGGCACCATGGCACACATATACCCTTCCACACATAAATAAATTTATCAAAGCAGAGAGAAACGTGGCATTTAAGGCATATGGCTAGAATAGGAAGAAGAAAAGCATGTAATAGAAAACCCTTAGCAAGTTAGCATTCTTATACAGAGGTAGCTTAATTTTTCAAAGATATTTCATTTAATTTTAGAATCTCAGGAATCTTAAATATTAGAAGGGCTCTTAGAAGGGACCAAATTTGCCAGGCGATGGTGGTGCACATGCCTTTAAACCAGAACTCGGGAGGCAGAGACAGACTGATCTCTGAATTCAAGGCCAACCTGGCCTAGAGAGCTAGTTGCACAACAGCCAAGGCTCTATTACGCAGAGGAACCATGTCTTGAAAAAGCAATAACAACCAAACCCCCACCACCACCAACCTCCCCCACACACAATAAAACAAAAACAAAACAAAGCAGAGGCCAGATATTGCCTATACAGGTAACCTACTTCCCAGGACATGACTACTTTGAAAGGCCAACATTATTAGTTATTATTTTATATTTTTCCTTTGTAAGCTTGCTATGCTTGCTCAAAAACACTCATGAGACAACCAGAGAACAAAAGACTCTGTTGAGCTTTTTTGAGATTTCCTTTGTCAATACAATTAATACAAATTTCTTTTACTTTAGCCTCAGTAGACTCTTCAGAAAAGGGCAAAGACCAGCCACATTGTTCACCAAAATATCATAAGAATAGTCTCTTGGCAACCTATTAAAAATTCTTTTCCATATTCCTACTAGGATAGCCCATTAAGTCCCACTGAAAGCATTCCACTGCTTTCCAAAGTCCCCAAATCCACATTCCTCCAAACAAAAGCATGGTCAGGCCTATCACAGCAATACCCCAGTCTCTGGTACCAGTCTTAGGGTTTTAGAGCTGTGAACAGAAACCATGACCAAGGCAACTCTTATAAGGATGACATCTAATTGGGGCTGGCTTACAGGTCCAGAGGTCTATTATCATCAAGCCAGGAGCATGGCAGTGTCCAGGCAAACATGGGGCTGGAGGAGCTAAGAGTTCCATCTCTTGTTCAGAAGGCAGCTAGCAGAAGACTGGCTTCCAGGCAGCTAGGGTGAGGGTATTAAAGCCCATGTCCATAGTGACACACCTACTCCAACAAGGCTACACCTCCTAATAGTGCCATTCCCTGGGCTAAGCATACGCAAACCACCACAAATGTCTTCGATATTCCTACTAGGATGACCCATTAAGCCCCACTTAAAGCATTTCACTGCTTTGCAAAGTCCCAAAATTCACATTCTTCTAAACAAAAAAGCATGGTTAGGCCTATCACAACAATACCCCAGTCCCAGTACAAACTTCTGTTTTAGTTAGGCTTTCTATTGCTGTGAGGAGACACCATGACCAAGACAACTCTTATAAAGGACAACATTTAATTGGGGCTGGGTTACAGGTTCTGAGGTTCAGTTCATTATCATCAAGGCAGGAAGCATGGCAGTGTCCAGGCAGATGTGGTGCTGGAGGAGCTGAGAGTTCTAAATCTTGTTCCGAAGGCAAATGGTAGAAGACTGGCTTCCATGTGGCTAAGAGGAGGGTCTCAAAGCCCACTCCCACAGTGACACACTTTCTCCAACAAAGCCACACCTACTCCAACAAGGTCACACCTCCTAATAGTGCCACTTCCCGGGCCAAGCATATTCAAACCACACTACTAAACAGGAAGTACTTAGCATCAAATCTTGAAGGTAAGGATTAAACAAATAATTGCTTAACAAATGGAGCTTTCAGTGAATTCCAGTAGATTTCAAAGGTCTAAAGAAACTACTTACTGGGAATCAAGCTCAGAGACACTTAACTTCATTTTTCAAAACACAGGTAGAAACCAGGCTTGGTGTAGCTAAATTTGCTATTCAGTGATTACTTTTGGGAGGTGGAGGCATGAGTTCAAGTCAGCCTCAGCTATGTAGGAAGTTTGAGGCTAGTCTTGGGGTACATCCAAAAAACAAACAAACAAAAAAACACCAAAACCCAGAACCAAACCCAAACAACAAGACCGTACAATGAAACTAAGATAGATCTTAGAGAAAAAAATATTTTTTAGGGCCAATATGAAGAAAATTAAAACATCTCTAGTATGATCCTGTGCTACAGCATTCCATACCCAAATACTGCCGGGAGAGTTGGCCTTCCACGAGTGTGGACAAGCCTGTGAACTCAGGTAAGATCACCACTTCTGCTCACAGGGACCTGCCCAGAACCCTCAGAACACAGGAACCAAGGAACAGCCTGGGACAGGATCCTTCCAGTTTCAGTCTGCGCCAGGAGCTGATCCTGTGCCACAGTGCCACATACCCAAATAACACCAGGAGAGAGCTGTTTCCCGGAGGGTTGACACACCTGTGAGCAAAGGAGGGACAAGCCACAGTAAGGGACAGCAAGACCAGCTAACACCAGTGATAACCAGATGTCGAGAGGCAAAGGCAAGAACATAAGCAACAGAAACCAAGGCTACTTGGCATTATCAGAATCCAGTTCTCCCGCCACAGCGAGCCCTGGATACCCCAACACACCAGAAAAGCAAGACTCTGATTTAAAATCACATCTCATGATGATGATAGAGGATTTTAAGAGGAAATAAATAACTCCCTTAAAGAAATACAGGAGAATACAGGTAAACAACTAGAAGCCCTTAAAGAGGAAACACAAAAATCCATTATAGAATTACAGGAAAACACAACCAAACAGGCAAAGGAAATGAACAAAGCCATCCAGGATCTAAAAATGGAAACAGAAACAATAAAGAAATCACAAAGGGAGACAACCCAGGAGTTATAAAACCTAGGAAAGAGATCAGGAGTCACAGATGCAAGCATCACCAACAGAATTACAAGAGATAGAAGAGAAGATCTCAGGTGCAAAAGATACCATAGAAAACACTGACACAACAATCAAATAAAATGCAAAATGCAAAAAGCTCCTAACCCAAAACATCCAGAAAATTCAGGACACAATGAGAAGACAGAGCCTAAGGATAATAGGTATAGAAGAGAGGGAAGATTCCCAACTTACAGGACCAGTAAATATCTTCAACAAAATTATAGAGGAAAACTTCCCTAACCTCAAGAAAGAGATGAACATAAATATACAAGAAGTCTACAGAACTCCAAATAGATTGGACCAGAAAAGAAATTCCTCCCATCACATTATAGTGAAAACACCAAATACACAAAACAAAGAAAGAATATTAAAAGCAGTAAGGGAAAAAGGTCAAGTAACATATAAAGGCAGACCTATCAGAATTACACCAGACTTCTCACCAGAGACTATGAAAGCTAGAAGATCCTGGACAGATCTCATACAGACCCTAAGAGAACACAAATGCCAGCCCAGGCTATTATACCTAGCAAAACTCTCAATTAACATAGATGGTGAAACCAAGATATTCCATGACAAAACCAAATTTACACAATATCTTTTCACAAATCCAGCCCTACAAAGGATAATAGATGGAAAACGCCAAGACAAGGAGGGAAACTACACCCTAGAAAAAGTAAGAAAGTAATCTTTCAACAAACCCAAATGAAGATAGCCACACACACATAAAAATAACAGGAAGAAACAATCACTATGCCTTAATATCAATAGACACAATTTCCCAATAAAAAGACATAGACTAACAGACTGGATATGTAAACAGGACCCAGCATTTTGCTGCATACAGGAAACACACCTCAGGGTTAAAAACAAACACTACCTCAGAGTAAAGGGCTGGAAAACAATTTTCCAGTCAAATGATCCCAAGAAACATGCTGGAGTAGCCATTCTAATATCAAATAAAATTAACTTTCAACCAAAAGTTATCAAAAAAGATGAGGAGGGACACTTCATACTCATCAAAGAAAAAATCTACCAAGAAGAACTCTCAATTCTGAACATCTATGCTCCAAATGTAAGGGCACCCACATTCATAAAAGAAACTTTATTAAAGCTCAAAGCACACATTGCACCTCACACAATTTAGTGGGAGACTTTAACACCCTACTCTCATCAATGGACAGACCATAGAAACACAAACTAAGCAGAGACACAGTGAAACTAACAGAAGTTATGGACCAAATGGATTTAACAGATATTTATAGAACATTTCATCCTAAAGCAAAAGAATATACCTTCTTCTTAGCACCTTATGGTACCTTCTCCAAAACTGACCATATAATGATATAGTTGAGGTCACAAAACAGACCTCAACAGATATAAGATTGAAATAATCCCATATATCCTATCAGATCACCACGGACTAAGACTGATCTTCAATAACAAAAACAATAGAAAGCCCACATACACATGGAATCTGAACAACTCTCTACTCAATGATAACTTGTTCAAGGAAGAAATAAATTAAAGACTTTTTAGAATTTAATGAAAATGAAGGTACAACGTAAGGTACCCAAACTTATGGGATACAATGAAAGCTGTGCTAAGAGGAAAACTCATAGCTCTGAGTGCCTCCAAAAAGAAACTGGATAGAGCATACACTAGCAGCTTAACAGCACACTTGAAAGCTCTAGAACAAAAAGAAGCTAATACACCCAAGAGAAGTAGAAGGCAGGAAATAATCAAACTCAGGGCTGAAATCAACCAAGTAGAAAAAAAAAATAACTATACAAAGAATCAACAAAACTAGAAGATGATTCTTTGAGAAAATCATCAAGATAGATAAACCCTTAGCCAGACTAACCAGAGAACACAGAGACAGTATCCAGATTAACAAAATCAGAAATGAAAAGGGGATTTAACAACAGAATCTGAGGAAATTCAAAAACTCACCAGATCCTACTACAAAAGCCTATACTCAACAAAACTGGAAAATCTGGATAAAATGGACAATTTTCTAGACAGATACTAAATACCAAAGTTAAATCAGGATCAGTTAAACCATCTAAACAGTCCCATAACTCCTAAAGAAATAGAAGCAGTCATTAAAAGTCTCCCACCAAAAAAAGCCCAGGACCAGATGGGCTTAATGTAGAATTCTATCAGACCTTCAAAGAAGACCAAATGCCAATTCTCTTCAAACTATTCCACAAAATAGAAACAAACAAACAAACAAACAAACAAACAACAGCAACAAAAAAACACTACCCAATTCATTCTATGAAGCCACGGTTACAGTGATACAAAAACCACACAAAGACCCAACAAAGAAAGAGAACTTCAGACCAAATTCCCTTATGAATATTGACCCAATAATACTGAATAAAATTCTCACAAACCAAATCCAAGAACACATCAAAACAATCATTCACCACAATCAAGTAGGTTTCATCCCAGGGATGCAGGGATGGTTCAATACCTGGAAATACATCAATGTAATCCACTACATAAACAAACTCAAAGAAAAATAAAACACATGATCATTTCATTAGATGCTGAAAAAGCATTTGACAAAATTCAACATCCTTTCATGTTAAAAGTCTTGGAAAGATCAGGAATTCAAGGCCCATACCTAAACCTAGTAAAAGCAATATACAGCAAACCAGTAGCCAACATCAAACTAAATAGAGAGAAACTTGAAGCAATCCCACTAAAATCAGGGACTAGTCAAGGCTGCCCTCTCTCTCCCTATCTATTCAATATAGTACTTGAAGTTCTAGCTAGAGCAATTAGAC
>CM052722.1:22211067-22229115 GCA_028551405.1 Uromys caudimaculatus | reverse complement strand
ACTCTGGAAATCAGTTTGGTGGACCCTCAGAAAAATGGACATAATACTACCTGAGGACCCAGCTACACCACTCCTGGGCATATACCCAGAAGATGCTCCAACATGTAATAAAAACACATGCTCCACTATGTTCATAGCAGCCATATTTATAATAGCCAGAAGCTGGAAACAACCCAGATGTCCCTCATCAGAGGAATGGATACAGAAAATGTGGTACATTTACACAATGGAGTACTACTCAGCTATTAAAAACAATGACTTCATTAAATTCACAGGCAAATGGATGGAACTTGAAAATATCATCCTGAGCGAGGTAACTCAGTCACAAAAGACCACACATGGTATGTGGATATTAGCCCAAAAGTTCAGAATACCCAAGATTCAAATCACAGACCATATTAAGCCTAAGAAGAAGGAAGACCAAAATGTGGATATTTCAGTGCTTCTTAGAAGGATGAACAAAATACTCACAGGAGGAAATATAGAGACAATGTGTGAAACAGAGACTGATGGAAAGGCCATCCAGAGACTGCCCCACCTGGGGATTCATCCCATATAAAGACACCAAACCTGGACGTTATTGTGGATACTGGGAAGTGCTTGCTGATGGAAACCTGATATGGCTGTCTCCTGAGAGGCTCTGTCAGAGCCTGACAAATATAGAGGAGGATGCTCACAGCAACCATTGGACTGAGTGTGGGGTCCCTGATTGAGGAGCTGAAGGGACTGAAGGAACTGAGGGGGTTTGCAGCTCCATGGAGGAAGCAACAGTGTCAACAGAACAGACCCCCAGGAGTTCCCGGGACTGGACCACCAATCAAAGAATACACATGGAGGGACCCATGGCACTGGCCCAATATGTGGCAGAGGATGGTCTTGTTGGACATCAGTGGGAGGAGAGACCCTTGGGCCTGAGGGTGTTGGATGCTTCAGTTTAGGGGAATGCCAGGGGGGGAAGACGGGAGTGGGTAGGTGGGGGAGCACCTTCATAGAGGCAGGGGGAGGGGGGATGAGGATTCTGAATCGGAGACCTGGAAATGGGAAAACATTTGAAATGTAAAGAAAGAAAATATCCAATAAAAAAATGAGAGAAAAATGTGGAAACTCAAGATTATGTATCAATTGGGTGGTAAAATAAAGAAGTCAATTTATATATATATATATATATATATATATATATAAATAAAATCTCTAGTAATTTCATTTATCCTGAAACTTTAAATTACCAAACAATTTTGGGGGTGGTGGTGCAGGGAGTTCTATCTAAACTCAGCTTCTTCAAACATCAAGAGAATCTTGTAAAGAACAAACAAAAACCACTATCAACAGAGAAAACCTGGAGAAACTCATAAGGAAAGATAGCAGGAGATACTTACTACTCAGAGGCCTAGTATGTGTGTGATCCTAAGTTCTGTAGTCTTGAAAATAAAAAAAAAGTCAGGGAAATTTTAGCTGGGCATAGTGGTGTCCACTCACGATCTTAGCACTTGGGAGGCAGAAACAGGAGGATTAGAAATTTCTTGTTTTTACAGGTAAGGCCTAGGTTGTCAAGGCTGGCCTTGAACTCACACTCCAGGCAGGTCTAGATCCAGTGAGCCTCCTGCCACAACTTCTTAAATAGCTAGAATTGCTGGCCTAGGCCTTGCTTTGGTGGTGTGTGTGTGTGAGAGAGAGGGAGGGAGGGATGGATGGATAAGGGGTGAGATTGAGATTCTTTGTGTAGCCCTGGCTGTCCTGGAACCAACTCTGTAGACCAGGCTGGCCTCAAACTCAGATATCTGCCTGCCTCTGCCTTCCACGTGCTGGGATTAAAGGCAAGAGCCACCACCACCTGGCCATCTTTTTGTTTTTTGAGACAATGTCTCATGTGGTCTTGAACTGTTGATCTTCCTAAGATCCCAAATACTGGGGTTACAGGCCTGTGTCACCATACTTGACTTCTATCCTAACTACACTACAATCTCTGCTCTAGTAAAGATATTTCACATTCCTTAAATATTCCAAATTCAGTCTTTCCCAATTTTCTAAGCTGGAAATAAGACATTCTCTTTTCTCGTGATTTCATGGTATCACACTAAGTTTTATTTCCCTTGTCCAGTCTTTGGGAGTTTTGGCTGAGATGATATGCTGTTAAAATTTGATAATGTGGCTATTTCCCTATTTTCTCTTTGACCTTACAGTCAAACTTTTTGAACATTAGGGCTGTTCCTACTGAAGTCTGTGCTTCTCTACTCTTTGGCATCCTGAATCTACTTGATAAGCCCTTAAAACTTTCGAAATTTAGTGGCTGTGTGGTAGTGAGCTCCAGTAAGCCCTAGAGGAAGGAGGGTTAGGTTCGAGGCCATCCTTGGACATATGAATTTGAAGCCAGCCTTGGCTATATAACAGTCTGTCTCAAAAACAACAACAACAACAACAACAACAACAACTCCCAAAATTTAGTATACATTTTTTTGTTGCAATTCTCTTATGTTACTTCTGCTTAGGGCCCACCTCCCCCAAAATCATATTCTTTGACTATTTAAGCCTGCCAAAGTCTTTCGAGAAGAGAAGTAGTTATGACAGCAGGTGTTTATATTCTCAAGAACTCTTGTTTGTTCAACTAGACAATAAACTTGGAAAGCGTATGGGCTTTGAAATCAGGTAGATTTTCGGCTCCAAATCTACTTGTACTGCTCAGTATCAGTAAAATGCTGGGTTTGTTCTCCCAACCCCGTGGGGATGGTGAGTAGATGAAATGAGGTATTTATTATTCCTCAAAGATCTAACACTAGAACTCGAATATAGCAAACAATTGGCATCTTCTTTCCCACCTTAAGGAAAACAGGTCCTGCTGAAGGGGGCTAACACTGATCACTACTGTAAGGCAAGTTCGAAACCAACTGGGGCTGAATGAGAGACCCTGTTTCAAAAAATCAAAAGAAGACATGCATGACTTTGGCTTGAGTAACTTAATCAAGTTACTTTAGACAATACCTTTCAGTCATTTTTTGGGACAGAAGGCATTTTCTCAACCAATTCTAGCTGGGAGACAGAGGTGGAGATTCAGATGGAAGTTTTCAAGTTGAAGAAACCTAAATTCCTTGTCAAAACACTGCTCGCTTTACGGCTTCCCAAGTATACAAACTTTGTAGGAAAGAGACAAGTTCTTAGGCACGTCGAGGAGACTGACGCGACTGCTTGGTGAACTTTGGCGTCGCCCAGCTCCTCAGCCAACCGTCCCACGTCAGACAGGACCGTCCCCCTCCTCGTACATCTACATCCCCGCGTCCCCTCACAGTCCACCCTCAGGTCCCGGAGAGAACTCACTGCCAAGGCCTTTGGCCTGGTGGAGGAACTGTGGGTCCTCCGTTGGCTGCTGCTCCTCCTCGATGGGCTCCACTGGACGCTCGGAGCTTTCCTCAGGAAGCTCGCCTCCCGCCAACAGCTTGTCCCCGCTGGGCGGCTCTCCTCCCGCCGCCGCCCCCTCAGGGTGCTTCAAGCCCAACCAACTGCTCAACCCTCGGAACATCCCGCCCGCGGGGTCACCGCTGCCGCTGCCGCGGTCCCCTCGCCCAAGAGCCCTGGCACCGTTAACCGTTGGACGACCTGACTCCGCTGGCCTTCGAGGGAGACTGGCCGGAACCAGAGCGAGACCTCTGAAGCCAATCGTCGGCCCACCTTCTATGACGGCGCTTCAGCTGGCCGCGCATGCGTCACGTCCGGCTCAGGCCCCGCCCCCTTCGCGTCTACTCCCCGCCCCTCCACCCCGGCTGGTCCTTGTGGAAAAGAGGTTAAGGGCCAAAGGGCTTTCCTCGCAGAGCTCTGCCTCGTCTCTACTCCCTTTTTCTATTTCCCCAGCTTTATAGGTGTGTAGTTGGCATCTTTGGGGGCGTATCCTACCTGGTCTCACTCTGTGATTGCCTCGAAATGACAGCCTCCTTTTTTCAGGTCCAGCTGGACCGGGTTACATCCCCACCGGTGGAAAAGGAAGACTCAAGCCTCT
The DNA here is from genome assembly GCA_028551405.1 of Uromys caudimaculatus. NCBI lineage: Eukaryota > Metazoa > Chordata > Mammalia > Rodentia > Muridae > Uromys > Uromys caudimaculatus. The sequence continues at coordinate 22,225,130 of CM052722.1, read as the reverse complement.
TCCTCAGTTTGAGTAACCCAAAGCTGGGAGTAGTGCATAGTGATTTAGGCCAACCTGGTCTGTGTAAGACCTTGTGTCAAAAGCACAACATTAAAAAAAAAAAAACCTAAAGGAAAAAAGAAAGGAAACAAATTGCAAGGAAGAAGTTGGGGTGGGGTACTTGTAGATTAAAAATGGTTTACAGTAGGTAAGTGAAATGGTTTAGTAGGTAAAGGTACTTGCTACCAAGCTTGGCAACCTGGGTTTGATTCCTGGTACCTATGTGATAGAGAGAACTGATTCTTACAGGTTCTCTGTCCTCTGATCTCCACACAGGCTCTGTGACTACGTATTCAATAAATATAAAGTATTTCACACAATGGTTTAGAGAACTGGGACTGTAGCTCAGTGGTAGACTGGTAAAACACATGCCCAACTCAGCAAATCATGCACATACAAATACACATATAAAACAGATTTAACCAAATGTGGTGGTACACACTTGTACTCTCAGCACTCAGGAAGCCGAGTCAGGAGGATCTTGAGTTCAACACTAGTCATAGCTACATGAGACCTTTTCCCAAAAGACCAAATGAGTGGCACTTAGAATATAAAACCCTGGTAGGTTACATGGCTCATAGGCAAAGGTGCCTGCCACCTTGCATAGCCTTGGGACCCACACGGTAGAAGAAAACAACCCACTTCTGTAACTTGTCCTCTCATCTGTATCAGTGTGCATTGTGTTCTCCCCCTACTCCATACACTAAATAAAACGTAATAAAGATTAAAAAAAGAAAACCCTTGAATATTTGTGCTTTCTTTTTTCTTTTAAAGACAGGGTCTCAAAACTTGGCATGGTGGCATACACTTTTAATTCCAGCACTTAAGTGGCAGAAGCAGATAGATCTCTGTGAGTTCTCAGCTAGCCTTGTCTACATAGTACAGCCAGAGTTACACAATGAGGGTGTTTTTTTCTTTTAAATATAGAGTCTCAAGTAACCCAGGCTGGTCTTGTCTTGGATTCTCTGCCACACTCACCGAGCCTTTCTTATCTGGTTCTGGGAATCAAACTCAGTGCCTTCTCTATGCTAGGTATATAAACTCAGCCAACGGAACTACACACCCACAGTCCACAACTGTGCATTTTATTTGGATACTAATTCAGCAAACATTTAAAAAATGATGACACATATATAGATGGCAGTTTGGACCTTAGGAAGCTGATGAGATCAAGGAATTGTGAGATTATATTCAAAATTTATCATCACCTCCCCCCCTTTTTTTTTTTGGTTTTTCGAGACAGGGTTTCTCTGTGTAGCCCTGGCTGTCCTGGAACTCACTCTGTAGACCAGGCTGGCCTCGAACTCAGAAATCCACCTGCCTCTGCCTCCCAAGTGCTGGCATTAAAGGCGTGCGCCACCACTGCCCGGCCAAACAAAAATTCTTGACTGAGGATTGAGCCTGGGTTTTTGAGCGTGGAGGGGAATCGCTTTACTAATGAGTAACACTCCAATCAAAAACTGTTCTGTTCTGTTTTGTTTTGTTTTTTCGAGGAAAGGTTTCTCTGTGTAGCCCTGGCTGTTCTGGAACTTACTTTGTAGACGAGGCTGGCCTCAAACACACAGAGATCATCTTGCCTCTGATTCTCAAGAGCTGGGATTAAAAGCATGCATCACCACTGCCTGGTTTCATTTTTAAATTGTGATAATGGTATTATTATGTGACTGTGGGTATAGGTTTTCAGAGAAGTTCTTTTAAAGAGTCATATTACAATATTGGAGGACAAAATGGAAACATGGCCAAAATTTGCTTCAAATTAATACCAGAGGGGCTGGACAGATGGCTCAGTATTTAAGAGCACTGGCTGCTCTCACAGAGGACCCAGGTTCAATTCCTAGCACACACGTGGTAGCTCATGACTATCTGTAATTTCAGTCTCATGAAATATTACACTCTCTTCTGGCCTCCACAGGTACCAGGCAGGTATGTGGCATACAGAAAGACAGGCAAAACACACATACAAATAAAAAACAAATAAATCTTGAAAAAAAGTTTCAGAACTGGGGCAATTGTTGGGGATATAAATGAACAAGCCTGTTCTTGGTTTGGTAATTGTTGATGCTGACTAATTTTAATTTTAGGTCTACTTTTTTATTTGTTTGTTTGTTTGTTTGTAGAGAGTCTCACAATGTATCCATGGTTGTCCTGGAACTCACTATGTGGACCAGGTTGGCCTCAAACTTACAGAAATCAGCCTGCCTCTGCCTCCCTACTTACAGGACGAAAGGTAGACACCACCATGCCTGGTTTATGTTTACTTTTTTATATTCTTATTTTTTTTTCTGTAACTATATGTCAAACAAGCAAAACTGTCAAGGAGTTGATGACCATAGTTCCCAAGCCCAGCCTCTAATGTTTGGCGTGGAACGATAACCATGAATCCTCCTTGCCTTACCCTATGACAGTTCCAGTGATCTTTGGAAATAAATGCAGGAACTGATTATAATTCTGATTTCCCTATGGTACAGTTCCCCAGACTGACCTGCATTTACATTTTATGCAGATCCTGGACTTCAGCTTGACAAGCCCAAACTATCCACAACTCCTAATAGGTTTATTGAGACATGATTCAAATACCTTACAATTCACCTGCTTAATATATACAAAAAAAAACATTTATACATTTATATGCGTGTGTATACATGGCTTTAAATCTATAAAAATATTTGCTTGTTTATTTTTATGTGTATATGTGTACCTGCATGAGTTTGTGTGAACCACATGCACACAGCAGATGCCCTCAGAGGTCAGAGCACATTGGATCTCTTAGATCTGGAATTTTAGGCAGTTGTGAGCCACCTGATGAGGAGTGCTGGGAATTAAACTATGGTCCTTGGAAAGAGCACTGCTGAGCCACCTCACCAGTCCTCTGGCTTTTACATGAAAAAAATAATTATTATTTGTGTGTGTGTGTGTGTGTGTGTGTGTGTGTGTGTGTGTGTGTGTGTGTGTGAAGAGAGAGACAGAGAGAGACAGAGATGTTTGGAGGCAAACATTTGTATTCTCTGAGGCACCTTACTTGCTGTAAAGGTTTTATTATACTTATTTAGTGTGTGTGTGTGTGTGTGTGTGTGTGTGTGTGTGTGTGTGTGTGTGTGTGTGTATTGTTGGCTCAGGACCCCCAAAACCAAGTTCTTAGCACAAAGGACATTTTATTTGTCTTAGAGGGACAGAGGGCAGGGAATAAGAGACAAAGACAGGAGATAGAGGACAAGAGGGAAGGAGAAGGGAACAAGGGGAAAGGGTATTTGTCCCAGAGGACAAAGGACTGCCTCTGGATAGAGAGGAGACAGACATAGTCCATAGTCAAATGGCAGTTTGTAAAGGCAAAAAGGTAACATCACACACCCCTCTTTGTGCTTTAGGATGAGGTGTTTAATTTTAATTGGGCATGTTAATTAGGTGAGCCAAAGGGGGCTTTTGATTGCTGAACTTCAAAATTTTGATAGTGAGACCTTGGTAGTTAGCTTAAGGAGGAGGAAGTGGCCAAATAAGGAGCTAGACCTTGCAGGTTACCTTTAGGAACGTAATCTAATGGTTTTTAATGAGGCAAGGCCTGTTAGAGCCATGGTGCCATGCTCAAGCTGGCTAGGGTCTCTTCACTATATGTACAGTGACACATACACTTACACACACATACGACACACACACACACACACACACACACACACACGCACGCACGCACGCACACACGCACACACGCACATACACACACTGGGAAGCTGGTTCAGCAAGTGAAGGTACTTGGTGTGCAGGTCCAGTTGCCTGGTTACCTGAGTTCGAGCCCCAGAACCCACATAAAGGCAGGAAAGAACCTCTACAAAGCTGTCCCCTGATCTCCAGGTACATGTGCTGCTCTCCATATGTTATTCACATGCACACTAATAAATAAAACTTTTAAAACTGATTTTTTTAAAGATTTATTTATTTAATGTATATGAGTACACTGTCACTGTCTTCAGACACATCAGATGAGGGCATCGGATCCTATTACAGATGGTTGTGAGCCACCATGTGGTTGCTGGGAATTGAACTCAGGACCTCTGGAAGAGCAGTCAGTGCCCTTAACCACTGAGCCATCTCTCCAGCCCTCAGCAAAAGGTATTTTTCTTCCACTTCTTATAGGCAACCAAGGGCAACATCAATAGTCTATAATGTTTTGGGAATCTCTTGGATGGCCTGACCAACAACTCAAAAAGGGACTTCTTATGCCTGGGGTTGGGAGTTTGTTAGATGGTCTATGGCTCTTGGAGGGAGCTTTGTCAACCCAGATGGGAACATTTCACTTGAACTATATATGTATACACAGACTCATATATATTACATATAATTTTTAGGTAGATAATATGATGCTTTATGACTTTTGGAAGGCATCTTTACTGTTATTTTAGTTCTCTCCCTCTTTATTTATCCCCCTTCTCTTATGAAGGATATTTAGTTTGTTTCCTTATTGTGAACAGAGTGGCAATGTTTACTTTATTTTATGTGTTTTACCTACATGTATGTCTGTGCACAACATTCATGCCTGGTGCCTGCAGGGGCTAGAAGAAGGTATAATATTCCCTGGAACTGGAGTTACAGACTGTTCTAAGCTGCCATGTGGGTGCTGGAACTGAACCTGGGTCCTCTAGAAGAGCAGCCAGCACTCTTAATGGCTGAGCCATCTGCTCAGTCCCTTATTTATTTATTTGTTGTTGCCATAGGTTCTCATGTAACCCAGCCTTGCCTCAAGCTCACTGTGCAGCTGAGGATGACTTAGAACTCTGTATCCTCTTGTTTCTCTCTCACAAATGCTGGGAATATGGGCCTGGGCTACCACGTGAGCTTTATGTGGTACTTGGGAATCAAACCCAGGACCTCATGTATGAGGCAGGTACTCTACCAAATGAGTTACAACCCCAAACCCCTTTACATTTTAATTTTTATTGAGAGTGCATGGTGTGTGTGTGTGTGTGTGTGTGTGTGTTACAGTTCCCAAGCGGAAACCAAAGGCCGTCTTGGAGGAGTTGGGTCTCTCCTTCCAACATGTGGGCTCTAGGAACTGAAATCAAGCCCTCAGGTTTGTGTGGTAAGTGTCCAGTCACTGGGCAATCTCACTCCTCCCCCTTTACTAATTTATTTTACAGATTTGTTTTATTGTTAGTTTTGTTTCTGGGTGCTGGTGTGTGCAGATGCCAGATGCAAGAGCCACAGGGGCTAGAAGAGTAGAATTCCCTTGCAGCTGGAGTTACTGGTGCTTGGGAGCCGCCTGTCTGAGGTGGGTGCTGGGAACTGAACTTGAGTCCTCTGCAAGAGCAGGAAGTACTTTTCACTTCGGACTCATCTCTCCAGTTCTCCATTTTTAAAAATTTGAGGCAGAGTCTAGATCCGTATCTCCAGCTGGCTTGGAACTTACCTTCCTCTGAGTCTCAAGTGCTGGGATGACTAACGTGAGCCACCAAGCCTGGCTTTCCTTTGAAATCTTGACTTCCAATATCATACCCCCAGATGCTAAATTCCCTGGGGCTTTTGCCTCCTTCAATCCCTTCTCCTTCCTGTCTCCCTGCTGTCCAATAGGCTCTGGCTGACTTCAGTCTCTGGCCTCTAGGATTAGACCTTTGGCCCTCTACTTCATTTACATTCCAAAGAGGCTCCCACTTTGTCCTACTTGACAGACTGATAAAACTGGTTTTGTCAGACCTCTAGATTTATATAGATTATAACTGGCTATTAGTACATAGTAGCATTTCTAAACTCCCCTAGGTTTTCAGTAATGCTTGTTTAAGTTTTGAGTCTTGTTTTATCCTTGTTGTTCAAAAATTTCACTATCTTTTTTTTTTTTTTTTTGGAGCTGAGGACCGAACCCAGGGCCTTGCGCTTGCTAGGCAAGCGCTCTACCACTGAGCTAAATCCCCAACCCCAAAAATTTCACTATCATTTGGAAGGCAAGGATAGATTATTCTAAGTTTGAGACCAGCCTGGTGTGCATACAGATCTCCAGGTCAGCCAGTGACATAGTGCACCTCTTACTATTGCTGAGGTCTCACATAACCCGGACTGGCCTCGAATTTACTAAGTACGGAAGGAGGATCTCGAATTTGTGATCCTTTTGTTTCCACTTTTCTTTGCTGTGATATAGTATACACCACCATGGTGTTTGATGCGATGTGTTAAGATACAACCTGTGGTCTTGTATTCGCAAGGCAAGCACTCTACCAAATGAGCTACATCTCCAGTCCTATCCTGTCTTTTTTTTTTTTTCTTTTTGGTTTTTCGAGACAGGGTTTCTCTGTGTAGCCCTGGCTGTCCTGGAACTCACTCTGTAGACCAGGCTGGCCTCGAACTCAGAAATCTGCCTGCCTCTGCCTCCCAAGTGCTGGGATTAAAGGCGTGTGCCACCACTGCCCGGCCTATCCTGTCTTAAATACCAAATAAAATAAAATAAAATAAAATAAAATAAAATAAAATAAAATAAAATAAAATAAAATAAAATAAAATAAAACAAAATAAAATAAATAAAATAAGTTCACAGCTTTTCTAAAACTTCAGCTCCCCTTCAAACCCATGTCCAGTTAGATCTTTTCTTTTTCAGTTGTTTTTTCTTCCTTTCCTTCACCTGAAACAGCCGCGGGTGTCCTTTGACACACTTATCCTTTAAAACTCCCCCTCAGGCTTTCGAAGCCTTCTCTCCTACTTAGCTCTGCTCCTCCTCTCTTCCTAACTTTGAGCTAAGGAAGTTCATTTACCAATGGACACGTAGATGGGCGGTGAGCTCCTAGGCAAGAATTTTGCTTTGTTTTCCTCCTTTCCCATCTTTTGTGGTGGCGGGCCCCTGGGCTGCACTGTAGCGGATGGTCAAACATTTGTGGTGAGAGAATTTGGCGGGAGAATCGGGGCAAGGGACTTGGCTTGTCGGGGTTCTGGGCAGTCCTGGAGCCTTCAGAGGCTGGCCTGAAGCTAGCTAACCACAGGAGGGAGGGGAGGAGGGAGGGGGATAGGGAGGGGGGAAGGAGGGAGGGAGGGGCAGGCCCTTTGTGGCCTGGGGCCAAGGGCGTCTAGAGCGGAGGGTGATGGGAGCTGCCTGTGCCGTAGGAAACACTTTTTAGGCGCCTGTTTTGTACTGTCGCTGGAACTCAACGCTGCAGCACTCCCAATTTCACAACCAGCGTGAGTCAGCTGGGCCGGCTGCGGGACGGCTAGGGAAAGGTGGGTGAGGAGGGCTCCTCAGTCCCTGGGGGGCAGGCAGGATCGAGTCACCGGTGACGAGAGAGCCCTAGATGCGGTCCCTGCGCCCATAGGACAGGTGAGCGCCAGGCCAGGCTGGCCGCTGGGTGGAGCTGCGAGAGCCACCCGCCAAGGCGCCCTCGCCACTGCACAGGTAAAACCCCTCTTGGGCCTCTCCCGAACCCCCTCTGGCCTCGGTGCCCAGAACACCATGAGTCCCTCGGGGCCATTTCGGCCTTGCCCGCAGACTTTTGTCCCTTCCCGCTGGTGTCCACGCCCAGCCCACAGCCATTCGCATCTCTCACATAGTGTTCGGAAAACCTAGGCGATCCAACGGGCCTTGAGGACGGGGTGGGGGTGGGGTGCGGACGACGCCCACTAGTGCCTAGTGCTCTGTCAGAGCCTGTTTCCTGAAGGTAGCTGGTGACCCAGGGCCCAAATCAGCGCGTCCCTGGGGTGTGCTTCTCTACGCGGACATTCCGCACCCCAAGCCCTATTTTTCTCTGCTTTGTGGAGCCCCTGAGATGGCGTTGGCGGAAGTGAAACCATGAGACGGAGTGGGGCGAGGTCCGCGGGGATGAATCCGTTTTTGAGTAGGCTTTCTGCACTAGCGTACAGGTTAAACAACAACCCTCTTAGCTGGCCTCAGCGTACTAAGCTCTACCGTCTGGGGGAGGCGGATGACGTTTTCAAAACAATCGATGTATACTTTATGCTCATGAAATGTTCCATTTCACATCAGGTCTGTAGGGCTTGACTAGATTTAGACCGTTTCCATCAACCCACAGAGGTCCTTGGTGCTCTTTTTCTATTTCTAGCCAGTCCATTTCCCTACCCCGCCCCCTTGCACTGTTTTGGTGATCATCGTCTTGGCTTAGTTTTGCTCGTCACCACCATCATAAATCGGACTTATCCAGTAAGTACTCTTTTGTGTCTGATTTACATTATTTTTAAAATGAGCATCATTAGAAAGGTGTCTCTTGGTGTTTCTGTTGGTGTAGGCCTGCAGTGGAGTGGAAATGGATGTGTGGCAAATTGGAACAGAGATGTGTTTTAATTTGTTTTTTTTTCCCCCAAGGCTGAGTACAAAGCTGTGACATATAGCTCACAAGTAAATTGTTGCATCCTTTACCTCTCCCTCCCTCCCCCCTCTCTCTCTCCTTCTCTCCCTCTCTCCCTCTCTTTCTCCCTCCCTCTTTCTGTCTCTCTCTGTGTCTCTGTGTCTGTCTGTCTCTCTCTTTCTCTGTTTCTTCTTTTTTGTTTGAGGCAGGGTCTCACTGTGTAGCCACAACTTGCCTGGAATTACCTGTCTTTGCCTTGTGAGTACTGGGACTCAGGGAGTGTGCCACCATAGTAGCTAACTTTATATTATTGTTGTTTTTTGAGACCGAGTCTTACTCTGTAGCACAGACTGGCTTGGATTTAATTATGTAGCTTGGGCTGGGTTTGTACTCAGAACTGTCTTCCTGCCTCAGTCTCCTGAGGCAGGGCTATAGGCATTGGCTATCTTGTCCAATTTTTTCAACTCTAATTCTTAATTTGGTTGTTTCTTAGATTGCATCTGAGTATTGGCAGTCACCCATTCGCCCGCCAATGAAGTATATTCTGGTTACTGGTGGGGTCATCTCGGGCATTGGTAAAGGGATCATCGCCAGCAGCATTGGGACCATTCTCAAGTCATGTGGACTCCGAGTTACTGCTATCAAAATAGACCCCTATATTAACATCGATGCTGGAACTTTCTCACCTTATGAACATGGTATGAAAAGGAATTTTTTCCTTTTAAAGCCTTAAACTTTAATTTACTAAACTAAATACATGTAATTTGCAATGGGTTCTTCTCTGTGTGTGTCTTTAAATGTTTATTTATGTGCATATGTGTCTGTATATGCTATATCTTTGCAGGTGCCTACAGAGGCTGGGAGAGAGAGGTTCTGTGGAGCTGGGTGGAGTTACAGGTGGATGTCAGCTATGGGTACTCTGGGATCTTAACTCTGACACTCTGCAAGAGCAACAGACACTCTTAATTGCTGGGCTGTCTCTCGAGCCCTCTGTCTTGTGTTTTGAGTAACTTCTCTAGGATAGGCTCCCAGAAGTAGACTTTCTGGATCATACCTGTATTAGTCAGGGTTCTCTAGAGTCACAGAACTTATGGGTAGTCTCTATATAGTAAGGGAATTTGTTGATGACTTACAGTCTGTAGTCCAACTCCCCAACAATGGTAAGCAGCAGCTGTGAATGAAAGTCTGAGGATCTAGCAGTTGCTCAGTCCCACAAGGCATGAAGGTGAAGAAGAGCAAATCTTCCTTCTTCCAGTGTCCTTATGTAGGTCTCCAGCAGAAGGTGTGGCCCAGATTAAAGGTGTGTACCATCATGTCTGGATCTAAATTTATCTGGATAGGATCTTGCCCCTAAATCCCTTAATTTGTTATCTCCTAGAACATAGGATTCAGCTCCATTTCACTTCCTAGTGCCCCTTTAATACTTGAACCACATATTTTATATTTTTCTTTTCTAAGTTTGTTATGCTTGTTCAAAATGGTCTTCATGAGTCTTAACCAGACAACAAAGCCTCTGCTGGCCTTTTTTGAACCTTCCTTTGTCAATGCAATTAATATAAATCTCTATATCTTAGCCTCAGGCAGTCTCTTCAGACAATGTCAAAAAGCAGCCAAAACATTACTAAAACAGTCTCTTAGCCACATATTAAAGTTCTTCTCCACTGAAACCTCTTGGGCCAGCAGGCCTACACAGTTTGAATGACCCTCAGCACCACTGTCTTCCATATTCTTTAAGAGGTTGGCCATTAAGCCCCACTTAAAGCATTCTATGACTTTCCAAATCCAAAGTCCCAAAATCCACATTCTTCCAAATAAAAGCATGGTCAGGCCTATCACAGCAATACCCCACTCCTGGTACCAACTTCTGTCTTAGTTAGGGTTTCACTACTCTGAACAGACACCATGACCAAGGCAACTCTTATAAGGACAACATTTAATTGGGGCTGACTTACAGGTTCAGAGGTTCAGTCCATTGTCATTAAGGTGGAAGCATGACAGCATCCAGGCAGTCATGGTGCAGGAGGAACTGAGGTTTCTACATCTTCATCCAAAGGAAGTCAGGAACAGACTGAGCACCCTCAGGCAGCTAGGAGAAAGATCTTCTTGCTTCAGTCTCCTGGGGTTAAGGGTGTGTACTACTTTGCCTTGGCCTAAGCTTTTCATGGCCACTATGTTTCAAGATCTCCATGCCAAGATCCAGGTCAGAAACTTGTGTCTTCCAGCCTCAAGATCTGGATCACAGGTGAGCCTTATAATTCTGGATTGTAGTTCACTCCAGATATAGTCAGGTTGACAATCAGTAATAGCCACTACAATACCTTAGAAATGTGGGAAAGTTCTTTTGGCTATTGATCCACTTTTCAGATCATTGATGGCATTCCACATAGTCAAGTCTTTGGAAATAGACCATTTTCTATGGACTAGAGTTTAGTTTATTGTCTCATAAAGGTAATACATTCCTTTTAACATTTCCCACTGCTGGAATAACTTATAAATATTGACTTTATTTTAGGTGTCTTGGGGAGAGGGTATGCATGCATGAGTGTATGTGTGGTTGAGTGTGTGTGTGTGTGTGTGTGTGTGTGTGTGTGTGTGTGTGTGTGTTAGCATGAATGAATACTAAGGAAAGAGGTTGATTTCAGGTGTCTCCCTTGGTCATTTCCACCTTATACTTTGAGGTGGGCTCTCTCATTTGAACCCAGAGCTTGTTGATTTAGCTAGTCTAGTTAGCCACCTTCCTCCAGGGAGCTTCAGACTCTGTCTCCAGAGTGCTGAGTGCTGGCATGCTAGGATCACAGGCAGGGTGCTGTGCCCACCTGACATGTACATGGCTGCTGGGGATTGGAACTATGTCCTTAGATTGTGTGGCAAGTGCTTTACACACTATGCCATCTCCCCAACCTTGACAGTTTTCTTTGATCATACTGTAGCCCAAGCTAACCTAGAACTCATTCTGTAGTCCAGGCTGGCCTTGGATTCACATTAATCCATTTCAACCTCCTGAGTTCTGGGATTATAGGTTTGAGTCAACAGAGGCAGGCATTTTGATATTTATAAATTAGTTATTTTAAAAGGTCATTAATACTGCACTTGGTAGCACATGCCTATAATCCCAGAACTTGAGAGATGAGACAGGAGAAATGGGGCATCAGGGACGAATCAAGGCCAGCTTTAGTCAGCTACATAGTCAGAGAGGCTGGTTTGGGCTACATGAGACCCTGCTTTTACCAAACTACAACTTCAAGGCAAGCCTGAGCTACATGGGACCTGATCTCAAAAGAACAAGGACAAAACAAAAATCAAGAAAAAACAAGGGGCTGGATGTCTCTTATTCAGTAATATAATCATATAATCATAGAGAAGTGAGTTTGCATCTCCCAACACCCAGGTAAAAGCCAGTTGTGGTGTTAAGCATCTGAAACTCCAGTATTCATGAAGCTGAGACAGATGGCTCCCTGGAGCTCATTGGCTAACTAGCCTAGCAGAATGGATGATTTCCAGTTTTATCAGGAGACTAATTTAGATTCAGAGCAATTGAACAGACATCTCTGGCCTTCACATGAATGGGTACATATATACATGCACACTTTTGTTCCCACGTCCAATATCCACAGGAACACATACCTATATCACACACGACAAAAAAAAATTAGCTTTAAATTTTTTGTAAGTACTTGCATCTTACTTATTTGTGTGTGCACATTCCATGGAAAGTATGTGGTAGTCCGAAAACAACTTATGGCAGTTAGTTCTTTCTTCCATGTGGGTCTCAGGATGAATTCATGTGGTCAGGTTTAGCAGCAAGCACCCCTCCTTGCTGAGCCATTTTGCAGGCCCTCAAACCTTTTTTTAAACATGCACCCAAAAAGTACATAATCTTAATAAAAGTACATAAATCTTAAGTGTGTGGCTTTGAGGATGAATTTTATCTAAATGAACCTATTGTATAACCAGCCCTGATAGATCTCAGAGCAAAATTCCCTTTGTGGGGGCTGGAGAGATGGCTCAGTGGTTAAGAACACAGACTGCTCTACCAGAGGTCCTGAGTTCAATTCCCAGCAACCACATGGTGGCTCACAACCATCCGTAATGGGATTCGATGCCTTCTTTTGGTGTATCTGAAGACAGTGACAGTGTTCTAAGATACATAAAATAAATAAATCTTAAAAAAAATCCCCTTTGTGGGGCTTGCCAGATGACTCAGTTGGTAAAGTTGCTTCCTACCCAATAGGGCAAGCATAATAACCTTAGTGATCCTCAGACCTCACCAAAAGGTGGAAGGAGATAATCAACTCCATAAAATTGTCCCTTTGTGTCCTTGTTCTTGATCCTTAACTCTCAGGGTATCCTCTATCCTGTTTTGTAGCATTAAAACCATGCATTAATTTTACATTTTTTTTCCCATTTGGAGATGAGCTGTTTGCTTCCAACTACTGGACTCAAGCAGCCTTTTTGGCTCAGTCTCCAGTACCCAAAGTTATAGGCTAGTACTATCACACCCAAGGAGCTTCCTGAACTTTCATTTTAATTTTGAAGTTAGTTGAATCTTATACTGTTTTTTTCTTTGCTTTCTTTTTAAATAAAAGCAAAATTAACTCTTAGGCCTAGATTATGATCATAATCTTATACTGTTTTTTTCTTTGCTTTCTTTTTAAATAAAAGCAAAATTAACTCTTAGGCCTGGCCTAATAATAAGGGTGTTTCTTAAGCTTTTATTTTTATTTTTTATAATAAAATTTAATTGTTAGAAAATTTTAGAGAAATGTTCCATACAACAGTACAAATCAATATAGTACTTCTAATGAACAGTTTACCTACAAGTACCAAAGTACAAATTGTGCATAAAATTTTATCTAGTAAACTTATGTCTAGGAATTTATGTTGACAAAAATATGTATGTACCGTGGGCTATCACAGTATTATATACAGTGGTGAATTATGAGAAACATGTCAAAATTAAATACAGAATTAATAAATTATGAAATTACTTGTAGACATTTCTATAATAATTAAAATGCTATTTTTTTAGGCTAAAACTTTAGAAGCCAATATTATCATCATCTTATACTTTCACATTATAAATATGATTAAAATGAATTAAATCACTTTGTAAAAACATTATGCAATTGGAAATTATTTCTGACTGATCAACTCTTACAGTTTTATAGGCCATTCATTTTTCTCCTTTGAAATGACAAAGGAAAGTTGACTTCAGTCAAAATAGAACACAACCTAATCATAAATCACATGTTTAATCGTACTTGTTTTCAGTAGACTTTGAAAACCTTACTACTGTCACATCGAACTAGAAATAAATTGACAACTCCTGACTAGATTCAAAGAAAATAAATACTAGTCTTCTAAAATATACAGGACTCACCTCCTTAATGTGAATATAAAATTCAAATACCTCCAGTGTTCTCCCTTGAAGATATGTTAGCTTCACTCTGAGCAAAGAGCAACATTCCTTTGTGTTTCCCAAGACCCTTACACTGAGACTGATCAGATACCTATAACACTTGCTGCAGTTACCCCTTAAATATTTCTAGTTCTTTAGTGACTATTTCTGTTAAGAATGAAGTGTGGTATTTTTTTTTTCAGGACATTTAAGTTTTTTAATAGTTAAACCACAGATGTAGAAAATAAAAGAATTCAAAGTATTAGCAACAAATAAAATTGTACCAGTGGACTTTGGTAAAATTCTATAAAATTATAATCATTTCTTTTTTTTAACAGCCAATAATTTTATTTCTTTTTTTT
>CM052722.1:22186617-22210567 GCA_028551405.1 Uromys caudimaculatus | reverse complement strand
GGGGGGGGGCAAGGTAGCAGCGAGAAAAGAATGGGAAAAGAGAGAGGGAAAGAGCCACACACATCTTTTTCAATGCGGAGATCTAATCCAGATCTTCAAGGTGAGCTACAGCCTCAGCCCACATAATTCATTAAAAAAGATTTACTTATTTCTTTATATATTTAATATATAAATATGTACACATATATACATACATACACATATACATATATATTGATATAGGGTCTCACTATGTTGACCTGCCTGGTCTGGAACTTATTATGTAGATCAGGCTGGCCTTGAACTCACAGGAATCTGAGATTAAAGGTAAGTTACCACCACTCCTGGTCTTAAGTTTTATTTTTATTCTATGTGTCAGTATTTGCCTACATGTATGTATATGAACCCATGTGTGCTTAGTATCCAAGGAATCCATAAAAGGGACTCAGATCTCCTGGAACTGTAGTTATAGACAGCGGGTGCTGGGGATGGACTCTGGCCCTTTGCAAGAGCAGCAAGTGCTATATTCTGTAGAGGCATTTCTCCAGCTCTGTAACGTGTGTTTTGAAGCATGGTCTCATTCTATATCCCTGGCCGGCCTGAAACTGCTTATACCAGTCTGGTCCCAAATTTTCAGGGACCCTCCTGCCTCATTTCCCAAGGGCTAGTAGGATCATAGGCATGCACCACTGTGCCTGTCTTCGTGAGGTTTTGGAGATTGATTCTTGTCTACAACTCTGAAATCTGACAAGTTTTAAAAATGTAATAAGTCTTCATAAATTTATGGCTGTTGTCCTTTTTTTTTTTTTTTCAAAAAACTTGAAAATTAAAGATCCTGTATGTTTGTGCCTAGATGTAGTTTCTGTTTCTTAAATTTTATTAGCTTGAGAATAAAACAAGCAAAAAGAGTATCTTGTTAGAATTTGGTTTTGTTTGTAAAGAACTTATTAGGTTGTGGTAGCTTGCATTTTTAAAACTTTTTTTTGGTGATTGATAGGTATAGTCAACAAACCTGAATTAGCAATTCAAAAGCATAGAAAGAGCACAGATGGGAGCGTCCCAAAGTTCTTAGGTTCGCTTGTACACACATAAGTTGCAGAAAACTTTGGTCATTGTTTGAATTTTGAATACAACTGCTGAAACTGATTGGTGAAAGCTACACACTAGCTTAGCTGCAGTTAATTATGGGTGAAAGAATAAGTCATTTCAGATTCTTCCTTGGCACCTGGACGCATGGGCAAATCTATTGCCACTTGGACTGCCCTCTCGCTCTCTGGATTTAACTTCCAGTTTCAGACGCCTGAGGTTGAAGCCTGACATATCCTTTTGGGTTTTATGTACACAACCACACACAGTCAGTCAGAGAGCACCGGTGGGGGGTCACAAAGGTAATAGCATCAAACTGGGCAAAGTAGGCCTAGATATGGCTTTCAGAAAGTGTTGAGGGTAGTTGGCTCAGAAATTTTACTCCAGGGTTAAGTTTTTCTTCCTTCTTTTGCTTTTTTGTGAACCACTGGACTTGTTTAGATTCTTATGAAAAGGTGAGTCTTCCAGCAGGTTCAGCACCAGACTCCACTTCTTGGGGCCTGCTAACAAGGCCAAGCTGGTGAACCCTGTACAAGTCCATCCACACGGAGCTACAGGAAGTTGTAGCTTGTGTTTTTTAAAGATTAAAAAACAAACAAACTTGTGTATACATTTGTAGGTATGTGCTTGTGTGAGTGTGGGTGTCTCTGGAGTCCAGAAGGGGGCATCAGATGCCCTGAAGCTGAAGTTACCTCCTGGTATTATTGCTGGGAACCAAAATTGGGGTCTTCTGTAAGAGTATTCCCTTTAAAAAAAATATATATATATATAATATATTATATATAAATATATAAATATATATATATATAATATATTATATATATATATACACTGTCACTGTCTTCAGACACACCAGAAGAGGGCATCCTTCCATTACAGATGGTTGTGAGCCACCATGTAGCTGCTGGGAATTGAACTCAGGACCTCTGGAGAACAGTCAGTGCTCTTAACCTCTGAGCCATCTCTCCAGCCCTGAGTATGTACTCTTAATGACTGAGCCATTTCTCCAGCCGTAGATTGTGTTTTTGTTTGAAAAGTTCATGCTATTTCATGCTGTGGAATAAATCTCCATGTATCTTGACATTGGACTTTGGCCCTTTTGAGCAGTCCTGTTTTGTTTGGAGCTTTCTGGGTATTTTATGTCTTTATTTCTTTTGCAGTACTAGGGATTGAATCTAGGATCTCATGAAAGCTAGGCAAGCATTTTACCACTGAGCTTCATCCCAAGCTTGCTTTTCTCTTTTTAAGACAAAGTCTCTAAATGTTGTCCAGGTTGGCCTTGAACTCTCTCTGTAGCTCAGGAAGGCCTTGAACTTGCAATCTTTCTGCCTCAGTTTCACAAGTGCTGGGATTACAGGTATGCGTTACCTTGTCTGACTGGAAACTATTTTGTTGGGAGTAAGTTTTAATTTCAACACTGCCTTTTAATCGTAGGTGAAGTATTTGTTTTAAATGATGGTGGAGAAGTTGATTTGGACCTTGGAAACTATGAAAGATTCTTGGACATTAATCTTTATAAAGACAACAACATCACCACTGGGAAGATATATCAGCATGTGATCAACAAAGAGAGGCGCGGTGATTACCTGGGGAAAACTGTTCAAGGTATTTACTCCACAACATTATGGACTCTGTGTGCTAAGTATCATTCAGGGGAAATTACTTATTTGACAGAAGTGAGAAGGTTGTGGGCCCTGAAATCTCTGCTTTCTTTTCTAAAGATTGCCTTCCTGCCAATATTTCTGAATATATTTTCATCAGTTTTGTTATTAGAAATATTTTTAAATTTAAATTTTCTTTTTTTGGGGAAATGGTCTCATGTATTCCAGGACAGCATTTAACTTGCTATATAGCCAAGGATGACCTTGAATGTAACGATCCTCCAGCCTACACTTTTTTTTTTTTTAAGATTTATTTATTTATTATATGTAAGTACACTATAGCTGTCTTCAGACACCCCAGCAGAGGGCATCAGCTCTCATTATGGATGGTTGTGAGCCACCATGTGGTTGTTGGGATTTGAACTCAGGACCTTTGGAAGAGCAGTCAGTGCTCTTACTCGCTGAGCCATCTCTCCAGCCCCCAGCCTACACTTTTTTAAGAGTTGGGATTATAGACATTTATCACCACACCAGTTTATGCAGTGTTATGGATCAAACTGAGTGCCTCATGCAGGCTAGGTGATAACTCTACTAACTGAGCTATATTCCCAGGTCCTGATTTTATTTTATTTTTTTGTTTGTTTTGAGACAGTCTCACTGTTTTGCATATATATATATATATATATATATATATATATGTGTGTGTGTGTATATATATATATATATATGTGTGTGTATATATATATATATGTGTGTGTGTATATATATATATATATATGTATATATGAGAATGAATGACAATGTCTCATACAGTAGTCTGGACTGGCCTGAAATTTACTTTGGAGCCTATGGTGGCATTAATCTCATAGCAGTCATTTTCCCTCAGGATCCTGGGTGCTAGCTTATACCTGGACTTGTTATTAGTATATTTATCTTTATTTTGTATGTATATGTGTGTGTGTATCTTTGTGGATGCTTGCATGCCATAGTGTGTGTATATGGAAGTCAGAGGATGATTGCAGGAGTTGGTTCTCTTCTTCCATCATGTGGGGTTTGGAAATTGAACTCTGGTCCTTAGGCTTGTTGGCAATTACCCTTACCCACTGAGCCATCTCACCAGTAATTATTATTGTTTTAAACTATCAAGTTCATGAATTGGATGCACACTTGTAATCCCAGCATTTAAGAGGTAGAAACAGGAAGGTAGGTATTCAAAGTTATCTTTACCTACAGAGCAGATTTTAGGCCAGCCTGAGCTATATGAGCCCTTTCCTCTCAAAAAAGAAAATCAATAGGGTCTGGAGAGATTGCTCAGGGGTTAAGAGCACTTGCTCTTGCACAAGAAGATCGTAGTTTGGTTTTCATCACCCATATGGGTGGCTAACAACTGTGTATATCTCCAGTTCCAGGGGATCCAGTGTCCTCTTCTATCTTTCCAAGGTACCAGGCATCATGTGATACACATACATACATGAAGTCAAAACAAACATACACATAAGTTAATTTTAAAAAGAAAAACCAATTAAATTTGTGATATTGTGGGCTGAGCATGGTGGTACAGAAAGATGCAGAATAATTGCCACAAGTTCAAGTACAGCCTGGTCTACATAGCAAGTTTCAGGTCACTCCTGACTACACAGGGAGATCCTGTTTCAAAAAAACCCACCAAGATATAAGTTTATTTTATGGTAATTATAGAAGCCACAGAAAACTAAAACAATGTCCGGCTGGATTTTGAAGTCTCCATGCTGGAGCACTGGTGAGTGGGGGGGCTTCATCTACACCCTTGGAGCGGACCTCTCCACTGACTGTTGTTATTCCCAGTACTTGGGCTCCAGCCCTGGGCAGCTGCTGAGCATCTTCTGCCACGGATTCTAGTTTCTGCCTTACCCAGAAGCCTCCTTTTCCCAGTTCTCAGATGACATGATAGGTAGTTTCTAGGAGTTTTTTTTTTTAAAGATTTTTTTTGTGTATATTGTACACATGTATGCTATATGCGTGTGAGTGCCCTTGGAAGCTGGAAGAGGGTGCTGGAGTCCCTGGAGCAGAGTAACAGGCAATTATGAGCCTTGAGATGTGCGTGCTAGGAACTGAGCTCATGTTCTCTGTGAAAGCAGGAAGTACTAATTGCTGAGCCATCTCCATCCAGTCAGATGTTTTCTTGTCCTCACCGAAGATAGCACTTCTACTTTCTGTTTCTTGTTCTTTGTATCTGGTCTGCTTCAAGAGCAAAGGCCCGTGGAGATGACTAGCCTTAGATTCTTCATCCCAGACTGGTTCCAGAGATAGAGACAATGGCATAAGAGCTCCAGCGGGTCTAATTTGCCTGGTGATTTTCACATTACTTGGGAGGTCGAAACGCTTCGTTTCTCATGAACATGAAGTGACTTTGCTGTGTTGTTTATTCCTTCTTTCTGCAGTTGTCCCTCATATTACTGATGCGATCCAGGACTGGGTCATGAATCAAGCCAAGGTGTCTGTGGATGGCAATAAGGAAGACCCCCAGATATGTGTTATTGAGGCAAGCATGGGACGGTTCTTCATAAGCTACCCTCCTTCTGGGACCCTAAGCATCCAGTCTTCACCCTGCCCCCCCCCCCCGGGTGTTGTAAACTAGGCTGGGAGGTGGGGTTCCAGCAGGGAACAACAGAGATGGTCACAGTCAGTTATTAAACAGATAATCACACGTTCTCCTGAGGTGAGTATGCTTGATAGGTGTGTGCAGGCAGATGAGTAAATAAAATCAGTGTTGGGGCTGGAGCCAGAAATGGACAGTTTCTGTCCCTGAGGAGCCTATAGATTCACTGTTTATACTAATGGAGTATATTATTTATTTGACAACAGGATTTTATGTAGCCCAGGCTGGCCTTTAGTTTGATATATAGCCAATAAAGACTTTGAACTCCTGATCTTTCTGCCAAGTGCTAGGATTACAGATATGTGCCACTCCACCTGTCTTATGCTGTGTTGGGAATGAGTCTAGGGCTTCATGTGTGCTAGGCATGTTTGCTGCCAAATAAGCTACATCCCTATCCCAGAGCATATTTTAATCCCTTGTATTGGAGAAATATTTGCAAAGTGCTGTGAAAAGTAGAGATTGGGTTGAGAAAGGCAGATGGTGGAGGTGGGAGGTGACAGCCGCCTTTTCAAGAAAGCAGCATTGAACTTGCTAGTCGTTGACTGCCTTCACCTTTCTTTCATTCCTTTATGTCTGTATAATGTAGTGTGTTATGCAAACTGTCTTCTACCTGGGCATTTCTTCCTGGTTTGTACCAACCCCGTGCTCATGTGGAGGTCAGAGGACAACCTTGAGTGTTATTCCACAGTTTCCACTTTCACCGTGTTTGAGACAGGGTCTTTCTTGCTTGCTGCTTTGTATGCCTGGCTAGCTGGCCTGTGAGCTTCTGGTGATCCTCCCATCTCCACATTTCATGTCTTTTTTTTTTTTCGGTGTTTTCGAGACAGGGTTTCTCTGTGTGGCCCTGGCTGTCCTGGAACTCACTCTATAGACCAGGCTGGCCTCGAACTCAGAAATCTGCCTGCCTCTGCCTCCCAAGTGCTGGGATTAAAGGCATGCACCACCACTGCCCGGCACACATTTCATGTCCTGTTAGGTCATGTTGCAGTTATAGACATGTGTGCTACTGTGTCTGATTTTCATGTGGGCTCTGGGGACCTGAACTCAGGTTGTCAGGGCTTGCACAGCAAGTAGTCACCACCAAGTCATTTCCTTAGCCCCAGGGCCCCCCTTAAAAATGACATATACCCCTGGCCCCAAACTCCTCTATGTAGCCAAATTTCTGAACCTCCTGCCTCTACCTTCCAAGTGCTGGGATTGTAGGCTTTCGTCACCATGTCCAGTTTTATGTGGTACTAAGGACTGGAATCAGGCCTTCAGACTCTACCAACTGAGCTGCATTCCTACTCCCTTGTCTAAGTTTTGGTTAATATTATTATTATTTTGTGAATCAATGAGTTTATTGATTCTGCTTAGAAATTACAGGTGAGGAAAAACGAAGCCTGGCATGGTGGCACACACCTTCAATCCCAGCACTCAGGAGGCAGAGGGTGGTAGTAGATCTCTTTAAGTTGGTGGCCAGTGTAGTCTATGTGGAGAGTTTCAGGCTATCCCTCTTCTGGTATGCAAGTGTACATACAGATTAAGTACTCATATACATAAAATAAATAAATAATTTTTTTAAAGAAAAGACTAGATAACATCAAAGCAGCATCTTTCCCATTTCCTATAAATTCTCACCTAGTTATGGAAGATAACGTCATGAAAGCTTCATCATGGAGTCCTCTCTTGCAGTTAACCTTCCACTCCCTCCTAGTCTGAACAAAACCATATATAGTCCCAAACACTAATGTATACGTCTTAATCATAGATACCTATTGTCTTAGTTAGGGCTTTACTGCTGTGAACAGACACCATGACCAAGGCAACTCTTTTTTTTTGTTTGTTTTTTTTTGTTTTGTTTTTCGAGACAGGGTTTCTTTGTGTCGCCCTGGCTGTCCTGGAACTCACTCTGTAGACCAGGCTGGCCTCGAACTCAGAAATCCGCCTGCCTCTGCCTCCCGAGTGCTGGGATTAAAGGCATGCGCCACCACTGCCCGGCCCAAGGCAACTCTTATAAGGACAACATTTAAATGGGGCTGGCTTACAGGTTCAGAGGTTCAGTCCATTATCATCAAGGTAGGAGCATGGCAGCATCCAGGCAGGGATGGTGCAGGAGGAGCTGAGAGTTCTACATCTTTATCTGAAGGCTGCTAAGAGAATATTGGCTTCCAGGCAGCTAGGATGAGAGTCTTAAAGCCCACACCCAGTGACACACAACAAGGCCACACTCACTCCAACAGGGCCACACCTTCTAAATTTATGCGTTATCTACTTTTGAATTGTAAATTTAATAAACACAAACTTATGGTAAGAAGGGACTATCTCAATGGTTCCACACAGAGGGATAATGGTAACCTAGAGGCAGAGTAAAGAGAACTTCAAGTGGGTGAGAGGATGCAGTGCCACAGTAGACCACATGAGGGCAGGAATGGATAACATTTAAAGTCGTGGTCACCTCGCCTTTCTCCAGTGACAGCTATAGGATCCCCATTGAAAAGCACAAGAGGAAGCTGGGTTTGGGAGCCCATAATCCAACACTCCAGAGGCTAGGGAAGGAGTTTGAAGCTAGCCTGGGCTACATATCAAGCTTCAGTCCCATCTGAGCTACAGAGTTAGACTGTCATGCCCCCCTCCAACCCCACAAACAAACCAGAAGAGGGCTAGGGATATATTGCTCAGTAGTAGAGCACTTGCTTAGTATTTGTGAGACTCTGGATTATGTCCCCAGCACCACAAAACCACAAAGGACAAAATCCTCTAACATGTTCCCATAAATTTTGTTTTTAAGTGCAGACTCTTTTTTTTTTTTTTTTCCAGACACGAATATGCTATGTAGCCTTGGCTGGCCTGGAACTGATATGCTGGCCTTGAACTCACAAAACTCCACTTGCCTCACTAGCCTCTATCTTGAGAACTGAGATTAAAGGTGATAGCCACCACACCTGGTCTGTCTTTTAAATTTTACTTATTTTTGCGTGTGTCTGTGGTGTATATATGTGCATGTAGATTTGAATACCCGTGGAAGCCAGGGGTCTACATTGGTCATCTTTCTCAGTTGCTCACCACCTTATTGTTTGAGACAGGTTCTCAAAGAACCTGTAGTTTATTGATTTGGTTAGATTGGCTGGCCGGCAATCTCCAGAGATCTGCCTGTCTTCACCCTGTACCTTCTCATCTGAATGAGGAGGTTACAGACACATACTTCTGCACACAACTTTATACATGGGACAAGTCCTCATGATTTCCTGGCAATCACATTATTGACTGAACCACTGTCCCTGATTGTATTGATTAGGACAGTGTTTCTCTGTGTATTTCAAGCTAACCTGAATTTAGTATGTGATCTAGGTTGGCTTAAATTTACAGCAAGTTTTCAGCCTCATTCAGCCTCCTAAGTGCTACTGAGATTACAGATGTGTGCCACCAAGCCTTCTTCCTCCTCTTTCTGCTGTCAAAGCTGCTGCTGTTTCTCCTCTTCCTCCTTCCCCCTCCCTCCCTTCCTCATTCCCTTCTTTCTTCCC
This sequence comes from Uromys caudimaculatus, assembly GCA_028551405.1. Lineage (NCBI taxonomy): Eukaryota > Metazoa > Chordata > Mammalia > Rodentia > Muridae > Uromys > Uromys caudimaculatus. The sequence continues at coordinate 22,201,760 of CM052722.1, read as the reverse complement.
TGCTTCCTCTCTTTCTTTTTGTTTTTAAAGGTAGGATCTTGGTTCTAGCCTGGCCTCAAACTGCTTCTACCTCAGGCTATTTTTCTTTCAGAGTTGTTTTTGTTTTATTAATTTTTAAAATTCTGCTATCTTATAGTTAGTGAGAAATTATACCCTGCTACGTTTCTGATTCCATATGATTTCTTTTGTTAGTTTGAATTCTCATGTAGCCCAGGCTGTCCTTACACTTGCTATGTAGCTGAGATGACCTTGAACTCTTGATCCATCTGTCTTTTCCCAAGTGCTGGGGATTCGGGGTGTGAGGCATCATGCCTAGCTCTGTTTTTATAGAAGTTCAAGGTCATCTTTGCCTATATTGTAAATTACAGGCTAGCCTGGGCTACATAAGGCCCTGTTTCAAAAAATATCTTGGGCATTTTATGAGTATTTTTCCCCTACAATGTAGCCCTGACTGACTTTGGCCTCTGCCTTCTGAGTACTGACATTATAGGTGTGCTCCATTAATCCTGGCTGGTGTGTTTCTTCTAGTTGTCTTAGTTAGGGTTTTACTGCTGTGAACGGACACCATGACCAAGGCAACTCTTATAAGGACAACATTTAATTGGGGCTGGCTTACAGGTTCAGAGGTTCAGTCCATTATCCTCAAGGTGGGAGCGTGACAGCATCTAGGTAGGCATGAAGGCTGCTAGCAGAATTCTGGCTTCCAGGCAGTTAGGATGAGGGTCTTAAAGCCCACACCCAGTGACACAACAAGGCCACACCCACTCCAACAGGACCATACCTACTCCAACAGGGCCATACCTTCTAATAGTGCCACTCTCTGGGTGGAGCATACACAAACCATAACACTAGTTCTTCCCAACATTTTGCCTGTAGTATTGATCCTGTAGTAGATGCTCAAATGCTAGCAATGTAATTTTAAAATCTGTGGGATTGCCTTCAGGTTTTTTAACCTTGAGTTGGTAAAGGTCAGTTTCTATCAATCTAAAAGTGAAATGATTTAGGTAACCTTATTGGAAATACATTGTTGACATTGAGTGATTACACCATCAGGAACATTCATTCAGGTACTAATGTATCAGAAATGTTTTAATAATAATCAACATGTTTTAATATTAGGAGGCTATTTAGATACATGTAGGTATGTGTTTGTATTTGTATGTGGAGAGGGAGATGGAAAGAGGATTTGAAAATGCTCATTTATTTTTTGTCAATCTCTCCAACTACCCAAGCAGAAACAAGTGGCCATCAACCTTTCTTATCCAGGATTTGAGTATTTTGTTCTACCTAGAACCATTGGTAGAAATGGTCTTACCTTTCTCTTCTGTGGTCTATGTTTTGGATAATTTTTTCTTTATTGCATTCATTTTATTTATTGTAAACTTTCTATTTTATATTTACTTATTGTGTGTGCGTGTGCATACATGTCTCACAGTGTGTATGCCAAGGCACACCTATATAAGTCAGAGGAAAAGTTGTGGGAGTCAGTTCTTGTAGGTCGCAGGGATTCATCAGGCTTGGTGGCAAGTGCCTTTACCCACTGAGACACCTTGCCAGCCCTTGGAACTTTCTACTTGCTTATGAGTTTAGTGTCCCCAAGCCTCTCTGTTGGGGTCCAGGAATTGCCTCACAAACCACACAAACACCAATCTCAGACAGACAGGGATAGTTTATTGAGCATAAGCTCCAGAATGGGTCAATCAGAGCCATGGACCGGATTCAGAAACTGTACTGGCTAGTTTTGTGTGTCAACTTAACACAAGTTGGAGTTATCACAGAGAGAGGAGCCCCCTCTTGAGAAAATGCCTCCATGAGATCCAGCTGTAAGGCCTTTTCTCAATTAGTGATCAAGGGGGGAGGGCCCCTTGTGGATGGTGCCACCCCTGGATTTTGTAAGAAAGCAAGCTGAGCAAGCCAGGAGAAGCAAGCCAGTAAGGAACATCCCTCCATGGCCTCTGCATCAGCTTTTGCTTCCTGACCTGCTTGAGTTCCAGTCCTAACTTCCTTTGGTGATGAACAGCAGCATGGAAGTGTAAGCTGAATAAACCCTTTCCTCCCCAACTTGCTTCTTGGTCATGATGTTTGTGCAGGAATAGAAACCCTAAGACAGGAACTGAACCTTGATCCTGAGTTGAGATCCTACAGAGTTTTTAAGCCCTAAATGCACAAACATTTGTGCCAAGTTATTTCACCAATCAGGATTTAAGGATAGAGGATTTTCTTAGGAACATGTCTTTGTTGTACACTTATCCTGCTCCCATTGGTTGGGGTTTTCAACTGTGGCAGGGGACTTGCCTTGTCTAATATTTTTGTCCTAACTTGTCTACAAGGATGGGACTTGTCTAACATTCATGTCTAAACTTGCTAACCAGGATGGCAGTTACTCATGTACATGTCTCTTTTTGCCAAGCAGGATGTCAGTTCCCAGGGAGGTCTTGGGAACTTAAATTCTACTTGACCATTACTCAAAATGGAAGTCTTCTTCCAAATAGTTTCTCATGTTGGTGCAGGTGTCTCTCTTATGTTGGGACCCAGGGGCAGCTTATAAAGGCAAATACCATAAAAGCTTATACACATGTGCAGGGAGTACTGTTGGGTTGGTTTGGTTGAAGCTTATTGTGGGTAACTATACAAAACAGTTCTATTGACTTCTATCATGTTGTATATGTACCAAGGGCATAGAACATAACAGAATATGTAATCAATCTTTGCATTAGAAAGTTTCCTAGTAACAGCAGAAACATATGAGAAAGTTTCCTTATAATAGCAAGCTAGTAACTGTTACCTAGGCCTTAACATTTTACCCAGACCTTAACATACAATATAGGCCTTAATATTTTACCTAAGTCCTAATACTCTGTTTTTTTAATTTTTAAAATTTATTTCGTTTTTTAAAATTCTCTCTCTCTCTCTCTCTCTCTCTCTCTCTCTCTCTCTCTGTGGGGGTGGCGGTTTTCCTGCATGTATGTCTGTATCATGTTTATGCAGTGCCTTCAGAAGCCAGAAGAGGGCAACCCCTGGGACTGGAGTTAACATGCAGTTGTGAACAGTCATGTGGGTGCTGTGAGTTGAACCCAGGTCCTCTGGAAGAATGGCCAGTGCTTTTTATCTCTCCATCTCTTCAGCCTCTCTCTTTCTTCCTTTGAGACTGTCTCACTGTAACCCAAGCTGGCCTGGAACTCACAATGAATGAGGCCAGATAGGCCTCAAACACAAGGCAATCCCGTCTCAGCTTCTCTTTGTCACCATACCTTGGTCTTGTTTTTTGGCTGTCGGAACTCACTCTGTAGACCAGGCTGGCCACGAACTCAGAAATCCGCCTGCCTCTGCCTCCCGAGTGCTGGGATTAAAGGCGTGCACCACCACTGCCCAGCTCTTGGTCTTGTTGTGATACTTCTGCCTCAGTCTCCCCAGTGCTGGAATTAGAAAGATGTCTCACCAGACCAGGCTGTTTTATTAATAGTTTTATTGATGTTTAACTTAATGTCATAAAATTTAATTCACTTTAAGTGTATAATTTAATGATTTTAAGCATTTATAGATTTCTGTTCTTGTAAAAATATTAAACTTCAGTTCTTATTCTCAGTTTATTAAAATTATTTCTAATACTGAGGATGGTGGTGCATAACTTTAATTACAGCGTGCAGGAGGCAAAGGCAGGAGGATCTCTGAGTTTGAGGCTAGCCTGGTTTACAGAGAGAGCAAGGAGTTCTAGTACAGCCAAGACTACACATAGAAACCTTATCTCAAAAAATCAAAACAAAACAAAACAAAATTATTGCTAAGCCACATGAGGTGGCTCATATGACATGTTCAAGACCAACTTGGGCTATGTAGAAATCCAGGCTACCCTGGGCTACAATGTGAAACTCTCTCAGAAAGTAATTAATTACTTAATTTAGTTGGTTGTTGTGGTACATGGCTTTAATCCCAGCACTTCTGAGACAGAGGTAGGCAGATCTCTGTGACTTCAGAGACTATTCTGGTCTATAGAGGGAGTTCTAGGCCAGCTAGGACTGTCTAGTCAGACTCTGTTGCCAAAAAAATAGAAAAAAAATTACTTAACTTAAAAAACCAAGAACATTCCATTGATTTGTGTGCTGTGGGAGATGTTTGGTCATCTGTGAGTTATTTTTGTTTTTTACTCTTAGCTGGGAGGTACCATTGGAGACATTGAAGGGATGGCATTTGTGGAAGCATTCCGACAATTCCAGTTTAAAGCAAAAAGAGAGAATTTCTATAATATTCATGTCAGCCTTGTGCCACAGGTGGGTTTTTCCAGACAAGTACGTGGGTAGTAACTTTGATCAGTTTTCCTCTGATATTTTATGGGACCTACATTTGAAATCCAGGAGCCATGAATTAGATGTTCATTGGTACTGATGTGGACTCATTTCTTTTTAGCCCAGTGCTACTGGAGAACAAAAAACTAAGCCCACACAAAACAGCGTCCGTGCGCTGAGAGGGTTGGGCTTGTCTCCGGATCTGGTGAGTTAAACACAGTGGGGTAAGTTTGTCTTTATGGGCCTCTAAGTCACAAACTAAAACACTTGCTAACAATGGCTTATTTACTTTTTTGGTTTTGGTTCTGGGGATGGAGCCTAGAGCCTTGCACGTACTAAGCATGCATTTTGCTTTTGAATTACACTCCTAGCACCTTAATCTTTAACTACACATCTGAGTCATTTGTCCCTCTCAAATGGTTCCTATGACAGTAAACTCTTTTTTGTATCTGGCAGCCAAGAAAAGATTATTTATTTATCCTTAAATTGGCTCCATTGGTAGCAGGCCAGATATAATGCTCTGTCATTTATAAGGTTCCTGGCTCCTTCAGAGTATATGTGACACCTTGGGATTTTCCTGTGACCCTTCAAGGACTGGCTATCTTTGCTCTGAGTTTTAGTCTAAGAAGCGGTGATGTGTTCCTATAACAGGTAATCCAGTTACAGCCATCAGCTTGTCAGGGGGTGGTGAATAGGGGTTCATAACGAAGCTGCCTGTTTTTATAAATATGAATTTATGGCCGGGCACTGTTGGCACATGCCTTTAATCCCAGTAATCAGGAGGCAGAGTCGAGTGGGTGTCTCTGAGTTGGAGGCCAGCCAGGGCTACGGAGCTAGTCCCAGGCCAACCAGGGCTGCGGAGCTAGTCCCAGGCCAGCCAGGGCTGCAGAGCTAGTCCCAGGCCAGCCAGGGCTACAGAGCTAGTCCCAGGCCAGCCAGGGCTACATGGAGAAACCCTATGTTGAAAAACCCAAACCCAAACCAAACCAACCAAACAAACAAAAAAGAATTTATGGACCCAGTTACTGATTAATTTACATATAGTCTGTAGGTGTTTTGGCACAGATGATAGCAGGACCCTCAGTGCCTTACCTGGAAAGCTAAAATGTTTCCTGTGTGACCCTCTAGTGAAAGTTTGTCAACTCCAGAGCCACCTCTCCTTCTATTTAATGAAACAGTCCTTCAGAGCTTTAACTGTTCATCAGAGACATTGTGATGTTTTGAACTATTTCTGGTAGATTTCGGTTGAGACATGCTTAGGCTAGTGGTCAGACCAATTTCTCATGGTACAGAGGAATGCCCACAGTGAACAAGTGCATCCTTAGTCTAGTCTCTTGTAGAAAAAAATATAAAGTATAATGTCTTTCTAACAATGCATTTGATCAGGTCTGTTCCCATTTGCTGACCCATGCCTAACTGGCTTTCACAGATTGTCTGCCGTAGTTCAGCACCTATTGAGATGGCTGTGAAGGAGAAGATTTCTATGTTTTGTCACGTGAACCCCGAACAGGTTGGTGCTTGGTGCTCTTTAGATTAAAATCAATCCCCCCTCTGTGTGTGTGTGTGTGTGTGTGTGTGTGTGCTCCAGAGCACGCATGCTTGTGTGTGTCTGAGAGTGCTTCTGCCATGACCCATGTGTGGAGGTCAGAGGACAACTTTGTGGATGGAATCCCTTCTCCCCTACCTTTACGTTGGTTCTAGAGATCAAAATCAGGTTGTGAGGATATGTGACAAGGGCCTTTACTCAGTGAGCCATAGGGTCTCATGTAGTCCAGGCTGACCTTGAATTCCTGATTCTCCTGCATCCCATGTACCACCAGTTGAAGCTCAGGGTGAGCTTTTTAGCTCAATGAAACTTGTAGTGAGAGAATTCTGTGCTACTTCTGGCATTTTTTTTTTTCCGTCCTGTGTTTTGCTGGAAAACTTACTGCTTTCATTCATTTGTCCTTTGTACCTGTTACAGCTTAACACACCTTAAACCACACAAGTCTGCTGACATTCAAGCTATGTTTTCTGATCATAGAAGTGGCCTAACTGCTTTCATTGCCCCAGAAATTACCATCATTTAGGCTCTGCTCTTCTGTTCTGCAGGACTTCCAACCTGGGTATACGGACATTCCCATTTCCTTTTTCTTTCTAGCTCTGTTCCCCAAAAGCCTAGGGTATGTGAGGGGCTGCAGTTGGCTCCAGTTTATAGAGTGGTGTGACGGGAGCTCAGGACCAGGGCGAGGCTTGCTAGAAACCCTTTACATGAGCTCTGAGTTCTCTAAAGTCTCCAAGCTGCTTAATGGGTATCTGTGCTTGGGTAGTGGGCTGATAGAGAGCCCCCTGCTTCAGGCCCCAAGCTTGAATGAAAAGAAGGGTCTCTGTCTGTCTGTCTGTCTGTCTCTCTTCTTAATGCCTCAGCCACTTTGTTTTGGCTCAGTTGTCTTGTGTACCCTTCCTCTTGGTAGACAGTGCTTTGCATGTGGATTAAGCAAATACAGCCTTGTTTCTAGAATAGAAAAAGATAAAGAAAAGCATTTTACATTGGCTGGCTGAGCTCGCAGAAGGAAGGTAGACTTCCAGCTGTGGCCACCGTGGAGCCTAAGGCCTGTCACGGTGATCCAAGTCTTTTTAGTTTGAAGACTTATCTCTCTCTCTTTTTTTTTTTTTTTTGGTTTTTCAAGACAGGGTTTCTCTGTGTAGCCCTGGCTGTCCTGGAACTCACTCTGTAGACCAGGCTGGCCTCGAACTCAGAAATCCACTTGTCTCTGCCTCCCAAGTGCTGGGAGCTGGGATTAAAGGTGTGCGCCACCACTGCCCGGCCCAACTTTTCTCTATGTTAAGTTATATGTATGTGTGTACAAGTGAGGACAGGTGTGCTTGTGGGTTGTGGGTGTCAGATCTTCCGGAGCTGGAGTTACAAGAGGAAATTGAACTCAGGTCCTCTGTAACAGCTTCTGTACTGTTAACTGCAGAGCTCTCTCTTAGGCCCAAGTGATCCAGTCTTGTTTTACTTTTGCTTTTCTTGGAGACAAGATTTCTTGTAGTTCAGACTGGCCTCAAACTCTCTATGTAACTGAGGATGACTTTGAATGCCTGATCCTCCTGCTGCTGTCTCCATGGTGTGAGTCCCAGCTTTGCGATGCTGGAGGAGTGAACATCTCCATGCTTTCTTCTTGTGGAAGTTGCCATTGCATATAGATGCAGGTTTTTTTATGTGTATGAATGCATGTTTGCATGCATGTGTGTACACCATGTGCATGCCTGGGGCCCAGAATGGCCAGAAGAGGGCGTGAAATCTGAGACTGGAGTTACAGATACAGTTACAGTTGTGAGCTTCCTGTGGTTCAGGTCCTAGGAACCAAATTTGGATCCTCTGCAAGAGCAACAGCTGTTGAGGGTTTTTTTTTTTTTTTTTTTTGAGACAAGGTCATCGTAGTCTAAACCAGGCTGGCCTCAATCTCATGATCTTCCTGCCTCAGCCTATGGAGTGCTGAGCTAACAGGTGAGTGACAACATGCTTGGCCTGGGATTTAGGTAAGGTGTGTTTTTTTTGTTTGTTTTTGTTTTTTTGAAAATGGGTGTCATGGACTCTGATTCTCTTGCCTCTACTTCACAAGTGCTGAGATTATAGAAATCCACCTCTCTGCCTGCCACTTTTTGGGGACGGGTGGGTAGGTGGGTGGGTGGTGCTGGTGTTGTTAGAAAGTCCTCCAACACTGAGCTCCCCCTCCTCTTGAGATTTAGCTTTGATTAGTAACTGGGATGGAGCCAAATACTGATGATATCTTACTGCTCGGAACTGCCCTGGTACATGCACAGTGATTGTTATAGTCTCAATAGCAATAGTCAAACCCATGAAGAACTCTTGGCTTTATAGGTGTGGGGTTGGGAAAAGCGGACCCAGAGCTGGCAGAACATTTTTGGCATTTATTTAGGATTTGGTAGATCCTTAAATGCCTACAAGTAGCCTCTCTCATGCTCTTGAGATTGAGTTAGAAAGCCATTAGGTTAAGTGAGAAACACCCACAGCTTACAGGAAGTCTTTAACAGGTGTGATTAATTTCCCTCCAGTCAATGTGTCCTTGTAAATTTACCCAAGAGAAGGGACCAGGGAGCAAGGTGGCAGACATCAGGTGAAAGCAACTCCAGCAGCAGGGACAGCAATCTCATACACACCTGGACAAGACAAGGCCCATCTAAGCTTAGTGCTTCTGAGGCCCTACTGTGTACACGGAAGCTATGAGTTCACTACTTTAAAAAATTTTATTTTGAGACAGAGTTTTATGTATCCTTGTTACATAGAGGAGGGTGATCTCGAGTTTCTGATCTTTCTTCCTTAAGATCCCCCAAATGCTGGGATTTCACCCAGCTTTCAATTTTTAAAAAATTATGTTTGTGCTTCAAAGTGTGTGTTGGGTGTACTTATACCATAGTGCCCATGTGGAGGAGCCAACTCAGGTCACCAGGCTTGGTGCTAAGCTTCTTTTTTTTTTTTTTAGTTTTTTTTTTTTTTTTGGTTTTTTGAGACAGGGTTTCTCTGTGTAGCCCCGGCTGTCCTGGAACTCACTCTGTAGACCAGGCTGGCCTCAAACTCAGAAATCTGCCTGTCTCTGCCTCCCAAGTGCTGGGATTAAAGGTGTGCGCTACCACTGCCCAGTGCTAAGCTTCTTTACCAAGTAGACACACACATACACATGCACACACATACACATGCACACACGTACACATGCACACACATACACATGCACACACGTACACATGCACACACATACACATGCACACACGTACACATGCACACACATACACATGCACACACATACACATGCACACACGTACACATGTTCACATGTCTCATGTAGCCAAGGCTGACGCTGAGTTGTTGATCCTCTTGCCTCTGCCTTCCAAGTGTGTGGATTTACATGCTTGTTTTGGCACTGACTACCCAGAGTATCAAACTCCACAGACTTAAGGGCCCAATCCCTTACAAGACTACTCTCAACTTCAGATACCCGTCATAAGTTTCCAGTGCCCTTGAGACACCGCCCATGTTACTGCCAACTGACTATAGTTTTGGAGTTTGCATAGTCTTCTCAAATTTGATAGCTATTATATGTCCCAGAGGACTCAGACAAGTGCTCTGTGGGCAAGTCCTACTTTATTATAAGGGATGTAAATAGTCTGGGAGAGTTCTCAGCTGGGGAGGTTTGGTTCTTGTTGGCTCAGGGTGTCTCTCTCCTCATAGCTCAGTCTATCCAGTAGGTTGGAAGTTCCCCTGAGCCTTGCTTTCTAGTTTGTTTTCATATTTTTCCATGTATTTATGTATATATGTTTGTGCATCCGTGCCTGTGTGCGTGTGTGTGTGTGTGTGTGTGTGTGTGTGTGTGTGTGTGTGTTGAGTATGCCACAGTATGTGTGTGGTCAGAGGACCTCTCTTTCCACCATGTGGATTCCAAGGATTGAGCTCAGGTTACCAGGCTTGGCAGCAAGTACCTTTAATTGCTGAGATACCCCATTGGCGCCCCTTTTCTGACTGTTTTTGAACAAGATCTGAGTAGGCTAGATTGGATACTGGCCTTGATCCTTTTGCTTCTGCCTCCCAAATGCTGGGATTAGAAGTTTGTGCCACCCTGCTCTCTAGAGGTATTTAAAAAACCAAAACCCAAACCCAAATAAACCAGGCAGGGTCTCATTAACCCTGGCTGCCCTTGAATTAGACCAGACCTGCCTGCTTCTGCCTTTTGCGAGCTGGGACTAAAGTTGTATGTCACCACACTTGACTTCTCCAGAGGTGTTTATTGGACTGTTTTGTTTGCATGTATACGTGTGTACCATGTGTGTACCTGGTCCCTCAGATATCCTGGGATTAGAGTTACATGATGGTTATGAGAGACCATGTGGATGCTGGGAATTGAACCCAGGTCCTCTGAAATAGCAGCCATTTCTCCAGCCCCTTCTCCAGAGTTTTGATTGGAATATTTGTATGGAGGTATGGTTAGTGGACTATTTGGCCATGTGTTTGAGCTCAGTCCCCAGCCTCCTCCCCCTCCTCAGATGTTAGTTGGTGGTCCTCTAATCACTTGCTTGTATTTTGTGTGTGTGTGTGTGTGACTATTTGGAAGTTTCCCCAGGACCACTAGGAATCATATCAGTTAGATAACAAAGACACATACACACACAATAAATAAATGTCACAAGGTTTTTCTTTCTTTAAAGAAAGAATATTGACTGGAGAGATGGCTCAGCACCTAAAAGTATTTGTTGCTCTTTCAGAGAACCTGGGTTTGTTTTCAGCACCCACAAGGTAGCTCATAATTCTCACTGTGGTGGTTTGAATAAGAAAAGCCCACCACTACACATAACAAAAGACTTTGAGGGTTTTTTTGGAGCTTTGTGCCAGGAGCTGGGGACTAAGACCAGGTAAGGGATTGGTGGTTCTAAAATTCCGCAGGAATATCAGATTCCTTCAGTACTCAAGTCTCTAAAGAAAATGGTGCAGACCTGGGTGCTTGCTGCTAAGCTTCACAACCTGAGTTCTCATTCTCATGACAGATAATAGCGGAAGGAAAAGAATCAACTCAGCAAGTTGTCCTCTGATCTCCACAGACATGTGCTTTCTCTGTCTCCATCTCTCTGTTTCTTTCTTTCTCCTAAGAAATGTAAAATACAAAACAAAACAGTGTAGTACTTGTATATAACCTGTGATATCCTTTTGATTACTGTATGTATTTTTAGATGACTTATGCCCAGTACAATGTCAAAATACTATAAACAGCTATATGGTATTGTCTAGGGAAAAGTAAGTGTATAGATATGCTCAGTACAGATTTGTTGTTCCCTGAGTGTTTTTGATCCCCATTTGGTTGAATCTGTCAATGTGGAGCTGACAGATAAATATATATGACATATTATTCTATCTCTTGTATATATGTATGTGTACAATATGCTATTTAATGTCTATATATTTTATTATGCCATCATATCCATTCTCTCAGGGTATAATAATGAATTCAGAGTTTTGTAATTGAAGTAACTTTGTGTTAATTCTGACTCTTGTTTAGGTTACTGGGTTTTTTTTTCCTTCTTACATTGCTATTCTTTTCTTTTTGGGAGGCAGGGCTTTTGAGACAGGGGTTCTCTGTGTAGTCCTGGCTGTCCTGGAACTTGCTCTATAGATCAGGATGGCCTTGAGTTCAGAGATCTGCCTGCCTCCACCCACAGTGCAGGGATTAAAGGTGTTCACCACCACTGCCCAGCCTGTCTGCCTGTCTTCCTTCCTTCCTTCCTTCCTTCCTTCCTTCCTTCCTTCCTTCCTTCCTTCCTTCCTTCCTTTTTTAGATTTATGTGTGTGAGTGTTTTGCATATGTGTGTGTGTGTGTGTGTGTGTGTGTGTGTGTGTGTGTGTATGTGTGTGTGTGTAGCTCATGCATGCCTGGTGCCTGCAGAGGTCAGAAGAGGTAGTCAGATCCCCTGGAACTAGTGTTATCTAAGAGATATCATGACCAAGGCAATTCTTAAAAGATAAAAGATGTAATTTGGGACTTGCTTACAGTTTTAGAGGTTTAGTCTGTTATCATCATGGTGGCATAGAGGCAGATACAGGAGCAGTAGCTGATCCATAGGCAGAGAAAGAGAGAGAGAGAGAGAGAGAGAGAGAGAGAGAGAGAGAGAGAGAGAGAGAAGTGAGAGAAGAGAGAGAGAAAAGTGCCTTTACTAGTTGAGCCATCTCGTCACTCTCAGTTTGTTCTTTGTTGTTGTTGTTGTTGTTGTTGTTCTTCTTCTTCTTCTTCTTCTTCTTCTTGTTCCTGTTCTTGTTCTTCTTGTTCTCGTTCTCGTTCTCCCTCTCCCTCTCCCTCTCCCTCTCCCTCTCCTTCTCCTTCTTCTTCTTCTTAGTTTTTAAAAACAGGGTTTCTCTGTGTAGCCATGGCTGTCCTAGAACTCGCTCTATAAACCAGGCTGGCCTTGAACTCACAGACATCTGCCTGCCTCTGCCTCCCGAGTGCTGGGATTGAAGATATGCATCACCACTGCTTGGCTGATTGTTCTTTTTTTTTACCCATGAAAGTTCAGTCTAACTTTGAATTAGCTGAGGATGATCTTGAACTTCTGATCCTTCTGTCATTACTTCCCAAGTACCAGGATCTCTGCTGTGTGCCAACATGCTGGATTTTATGTGGTGCTGGGGGTCAAACCCAAGGTCTTCATGTATGCTAGGCAAGCATCTGCCATCTAAGCTGTATATCAAGCCATCCTGGTTTCCTCCCTTTTCCTGTGATAAAATACTCTGCCAAAAACAGCTTAGGGGAAAAGGGGCTTTAAAATTGGTTTCAGGTTATATTATAGTCAGTCATTTTTGGGAGGTTAAAGCAGAAGGATTTGAAGCAGCTAGTCACATCACATCCACACTCAAGAACAGAGAGAAATGAATTAATACATATGTGCCTACTGCTCAGCTCACTTTCTCTGGTTTCATATGGTCTAGTATCCAAACCCAGAAGAGTGCTACCCAGTTTTAGGCTCGATCTTCCCATGTGTACTGGCTGGTTATGTGTGTCAACTTGACACAAGCTGGAGTTATCACAGAGAAAGGAGTTTCAGTTGAGAAAATGTCTCTATGAGATCCAGGTGTAACGCATTTTCTTAATTAGTGATCAAGGGGGGGAGGGCCCCTTGTGAGTGGTACCATCTGTGGGCTGGTAGTCTTGGGTTCTATAAGAAAGCAGGCTGAGCAAGCCAGGAGAAGCAAGCAAGCCAGTAAGGAACATCCCTCCATGGCCTCTGCTCCTGCTTCCTGACCTGCTTGAGTTCCAGTCCTGACTTCCTTTGGTGATGAACAGCAATGTGGAAGAGTAAGCTGAATAAACCCTTTCCTCCCCAACTTGCTTCTTGGTCATGATGTTTGTGCAGGAATAGAAACCCTGACTAAGACACTGTGTCAGTTAATGAAATTAAGAAATTCCAAGCTAGATGTGGTGGCACATGTCTTTAATCCCAACACTCAGTAGGCAGAGGCAGGCGGATCTTTGGGAATTTGGGGTTAGCTCTTGTCTCCCTAGTGATTTCCAAGCCACCCAGGGCTGCATAGTGAGGCCTTGTCTTTTCAAAAATCCCCAATAGACATGCTCATGCGCCAATTTGATCTAGACAGTACCTAGCTGAGACTCTCCCCAGGTGACTGTAGACTGTAGGCTGTAGAAAGCTGACAGTTACAACTGAACACTATCTCTCTCTCTCCTAACCTTCCCTTCCTTTCTAAAATTGTGTCTTGCTGTATACCTGAGGATGGCCTTGAATTTATTATGGTCTTGCCTCAGCTTTCTATGAAGCTGGAATTAGGCCTGCATCCCAAAGTGTAGCCTTCTTGGCTTTCTTTCTTTCTTTCTTTCTTTCTTTCTTTCTTTCTTTCTTTCTTTCTTTCTTTCTTTCTTTCTTTCTTTCCTTCCTTCCTTCCTTCCTTCCTTCCTTCCTTCCTTCCTTCCTTCTTTCTTTCTTTTAGAATTTTAAATTAAAATAATTAAAAAAAAATTATCTTTAATCATTTTTGTTTTGATTTTTCAAGACAGGGTTTCTCTGTGTAGCCCTGGCTGTCCTAGAACTCACTCTGTAAACCAGGCTGACCTCGAACTCAGGAATCCACCTGCCTCTGCCTCCCAAGTGCTGGGACTAAAGGCGTGTGCCACCACTGCCCGGCTAATCATTTTTATTTATTTACAGTCCAGTTGTTATCCCCCGCCGGTCCACCCTCTGACAGTTCCTCATCCCATTCCTCCTCCCCTGTCACCAAGAGGATGTCCCTACCCCCAACCCCACCAGACCTCCTCATTGGTTTTCTTATTTCAGTATGAACAGTCTCTTGAGTTCTGTCTTATTCCAGTGCTGTATTAAGGAAGATGTTTTATTATCATTGATCAGGTCATCTGTATCCATGATGTTTCTTCCATCTACCGAGTGCCTCTCCTTTTGGAGGAACAAGGCATGGTTAAATATTTTCAAGAGAGATTGGACCTGCCCATCAATGATTGTTCAAATAATTTGCTTTTCAAGTGGAAAGCTATGGCTGACAGGTACGTGAAAGGAATTCTGTATGTAAAAAAAATTTTTTTTTAACATAGATAGGATTTCTAAAAATCTTTTCCTACTTCTTTCTAAACTCTTTCAGTCTTTATAAACGAATAGGAAAAAGGACTGTGGGATTAAAGATGAGCATACTACAGCTTCTGGTTTTATGTGGGTTCGAGCTGAGTTTCTCATGTTTTTGTGGCAAATGCTTCACTGACTTAGCTATCTATCACCCTGACCTCTATATGTAATTGTTAATAATTCCTGGGCCTGGAGGGTGGAGGTAAGGCCTACTTTAAAGGATCACTTGTTTAGAACTTTGTATGTGTATGTTTGGATGTGGATGTATCTGTATCTGTTGTTAGAGCATTTCTCTGTATTCTTTGAAGATTTCTGGAGCCACCAAATCCAAGTGTGTTCTCGAAGGGACATTTTTAATTCTCCAGGTATTTTTGTTTATATATTGATTTTCTTTTTATTTCCTCCACTTTTTTCAGTCTTGGGGCCAGAACTCAAGGCCTTGTAAGTGCTGGCCAGTGCTCTGCTGCCAAGCCACACCCCTAGCCTGATTCATAGTTGTAAATGTTTCAGAATTGTTGTTTTATTTAAGATTTAGCTAACATTTCTTAAAGAAGATCCTTTAAATTGGAAGTTTTGGTTCTGCCAGTGCTATTTCATCTGACACTGATTTATTGTTTTGTGTGTGTCCCGACCTGCGGGACCTTCAACGAGGGTCTAAGGAGGGATCTGTTGGATAAATGAAGAGACAGGAAACAAGAGATACCTGGGAGCAAGACAGGATGTCTGATCAAGCTT
>CM052722.1:22162547-22178308 GCA_028551405.1 Uromys caudimaculatus | reverse complement strand
GCCTCTCTTTCTCTCTCCCAGGCCCTTTTGGCCTCTCTTTCTCTCTCCCAGAGCGCTCTTTCCCCTTTCTCTCGTTTCTTTGGACTCGAGGTCCTCAGAAAGGCCTTGTTTCTTAGGCATGCCTTTTCCTTTCCTTCTGTCTCGCTCTGTTTCTGACATGCTGTCCTGCAAATCCTCCAAACATGATTTTACCAGTTTCTACAAAGACATGGTCCCCGTAAAGAGGACGAGTACGGCCGATACAATAAAGATAGCTTCTATTACGTCAGCCAATTGTGGAGGAAGATGGGAGAGAAGCTCACGGACAGACATACATCTCAGAGCTTGCCTCTGGTCCTGCAGTTCTGAATCCACTCCGCAGAAGCGGAGGGTCTCCTCTGCGCCGGCGATGATGAAGTCGCTACGTTCCCGGGTTTCGGCACCAGTTGTCCTGCGCACCTCTTGCCAGCAAGAACCCACGTGGACACACGGATCCTTCTGCAGCAATGCGTTTATTGCATGATGAAAGGAGGAAGACCCCAGGGCCCCAGAATGGCGCTGCTATATAGCCCTGAGGCAGCGTGTCCTCCACTGATTGGCAAGCCCCGGGAGTGGGCGGTGATTAGTCATGTACACCCATAATGCGCTTCGGGGGTTTTCCCGCGCTATCCGTAAGTTTCCTTAGAGCGACAGCGGAGGTCAGCGCCATCTTGTAATGGCGAATACTCTAGCCGCTCCCTACAGTTGTGAGAAACTGTCATAACTTCCCATAAGGTTGAGTTTCAAATATGTTTAATTAGGTAATCTATTCAGAAAATAGACCTCAGGCATTCATTAGTGATTGTCCCAAGCACTGAGTTTGGGAACACTGAACATAATGAAAACACAAGTTTTAAAAATAAAAGTAGTGTGGGCTGGTGAGTTGGCTTAGTAAAGGTAAAAGTTCTTGCTGCCAGGCCTGGTAACTTGAGTTCGATCCCTGGTACCACATAGGAGAGAACCAGTTGCTATAAGATGTTCTCTGACCTTCACATACCCACTGTGGCATGCACTTGCTCATGTACACAGGCATCCCCGGACCCACGGACAGACAGACAGACAGACAGACAGACAGATAGACATACACACACATTAATTATTTAAAAATATTTTTAAAAAATGGTGGCTAGTCAAGCTTACTTTCCTTTGTTTTGATTTCAGTGGTATTCTTGTGCCCGGAGGCTTTGGAATCCGAGGAACGTTGGGAAAACTCCAGGCAATTTCTTGGGCAAGGACAAAGAAGATTCCATTTCTGGGTAAAGTTTTTGTTTATTGATCCTATGAGTTTAAGGTTTGTTTTTTTTTTCAGTGCTGGGAGTTGAACCTAGGATCTTCAGGGTAAATGCAAGGCAACTCTGCTATTGAGATCCATCACCAGCCCGTATTCAGGTTTTTGACATAAGGTAGATGTTAATACCTTAGTAGGGGTAACATGTAATAGGTTTATTCTCGTGAAGGTGTGAATTTAGTTTTAAAAGTCAGGTACCAAATGGCTTACTACAGGGCTTATCAAACTGAATGTAGCTCCTAGCTTGGTTTTGTAAATAAAGTTTTATTGTAACACATCCACCCAAAGTTTTGCATTTTGCTCATAGTTGCACAGTTGGAAAAGATCCAATGACTGGTAAAGCTTAGAATTAGTACTGAGTTTATAAGAAACACTTGTCTCCTGAGTAGCAAGAAACTGGAAGCAGTCTGTCTCTATAGTCTTCTTATCAACCCTCTTAGCATTTCCAGCAAAAAAGCCATTCAATAGAACACTGTAATAACCTTTCTGTTTGAAAAAGATGTGCTTAAGCACTGTGTGGTGGCACACACCTTTAATCCCAGCACTCAGGAAGCAGAGCAGATGGATCTCTGAATTCAAGGCCAGCCTGGTCTACAAAGTGAGTGCCAGGACAGCCAGGGCTACACAGAGAAATCTTGTCTCAAACAAACAAACAAAGAAACAAGAACCAACCAAACAACAAAAAGCAAAGAAAAGGAGTGCTTAAGTTGAGACTTTGTGTGTTATATGTGTGGTACTGGGGATCAAACCCAAAGCCTTGTGTATGCTAAGAAAGCACTCTCTCACCAAGTTATACCCACAGCTCTAAGTTGAAACTTATAATCATTTTAGAGAATACAAAGAGATCAACCCGTGCCACAGGAGCAGCTCTGTTAAAGTTTGGTTAAACCAGGTCTTATTAGTGTTTTTCTTTCTTAACAAGGTGAGGTCTGACTGTCTTACTGTGCTGTCTAGGCTGACTGTTAACTTTTTGGTTCAAGCTATCCTTCTGCCTTAGCATCCAAAATTTTGAGGCTATATGCATAGATCTTATCACTGTACCTTCCATAGAAAGACAGTCTTTTGAATGCTGTAGCTTACATTGCAAAGCCTAGTTTCTCTAACAGTAAGGCCAGATAACATGGGACCTGGTTGTTCTCATGGCAGCTTTGCTGCTGGCGATTCAGGTAGGAGGGACAGTTTCTCACTGTGTTTCAGGTATTTTGGTAGCTTGATGAATTGAAGGGAAGGTTTGCTGTCTTTTACTGTCTGAAGAGTGTTAGATACCAGGGTTTTTTTTTCTGTAACCTGCTCTCTCCTGGATAGTCCAGACTCTTGGGACTCCTTTTCCAAAGAAAACCCAGGATACTTGCTTTGTTTTACCCTGACCTAAGCTCATTTGGGCCATTGATATATTTTTTTAATGGGGTGTTCAGGCTGGGGAGATGGCTCACTGGTCAACAAGCATCTTGATTTGATCCCCAACACCCTCATTAAAAGATATGACTGCACATACCTATAACCTTTACACTGTGTGTGTGTGTGTGTGTGTGTGTGTGTGTGTGTGTGTGTGTGTATGGGCAATCCAGGAGGATTGCTGGAGCTTGCTGGCCAGCTAGCCTAGCTGAATTGAATTCTCAGGCTCCAGGTTCACTGAGAGACCCTGTGTCAAGGGAATAAGAGATTGATAATGCAGGACACCCAATTTATTCCTCTGGCCTCTGCACTTGGGCATGCAACCTCACCCTGCATGTGCATATATACCATGTACACACACAAATAAAAAAGGCTCATGCATATTAGTTACTTCTCCATTGCTATGACAAAACAACATGGCCAAGATAATTTATAGAAGGAAGGGTTTGGGGGGGGGTGCTTACAGATCCAGAGGGTAGGGGTCCTCTTATCGCCGTCATGATGGGGAGCATGGCAACAGGGAGGCAGGCATGGCACCAGAGCAGTAGCTGAGAGCTCACCACTTGATCTGTAAGCAGGAAACAGAGCTAATTCAGAACAGCAAGAGCCTTTTGAAACCTCAGAGCCTGCCTGCCTTATCACTTCTTCCAGCAAGGCATACCTTCTAGTCACGCCCTAAACAACCTCCAACTGGAGAACAAATACTTAAAGGTGTAAGCCTATGGGGGCCATTCTTATTCAAACTATCACAGGGTATTTTCCTACAATGTGTTTTATGTACCTAAGGCTGAGCTCAAAGTTGCAGAAGTTGCTATATAGCCCAGGATGACCTTGAACTCTCGATCCTCCTATTTTCACTTCCCTGGTGCTGGGATTACTGATGGTCCCTGCTTATGCCATATTGGGGAATGGAACCTGGAGTTTTGAGCATGCTAGGCAAGCACTCAGTCAGCTGAACTACAGCCTAGCCCCTCACTGTTTTCTTTAAATCTCTCTCTAAACTCTGTTTCCATCTAAACGTAGGTAAAGCAGATGTGATTTTCATAGTGCAGAATGTTTGCAAGTTGTTCGCGTGTTCTCTCTCTCTCTCTCTCTCTCTCTCTCTCATATGCTCTTTATTCTTTTACAGTTAAAGGTATGTAAATTTAATAAAGACAAATAATAAGTGCCCTGTTTTGTTTTACCTGCATGTATGTCTGTGCACCACATAGATACCTGGTAATCCAGAGGGTTGTTAGTTACCATGTGGGTGCTGGAAACTGAAACTGGCTCTTCTGCAAGAATAACAAGTACTCTTAACTGCTCTCTCCAACCTCAACTGCTTGCTCTGTTTTATACAGTACAAGTTATATCTGATCTATCAATATATAAAATATATGTGAAATAGCCAGTGAAATTATTTTTGCATTTCTACTGGTTTTGTTGTTGTTGTTGTTGTTATTGTTGTTGGTTTTTGTTTTTTGAGACAGGACTTCTCTATGAAGCCCTGGTGGTCTTGGGACTTGCTCTGTAGACCAGGCTTGCCTCAAACTCACATAGATCCACCCACCTACCTCTGTCTCTCAAGTGCTGGGATTAAAGGCTTGCACCACCATCACCTGGCCATTTCTACTGTCTTTATCTTGTCAAGCTTTTGCACATGTATATATTGTACATTAAACATGTTTTTTTCTCATATCCCTATCCTCAAGTGAGCCTTGAGTTTGTTATGTAGCTGAAGCTGGCTTTGAACTCCTGATCCTCCTGCCTATACCTCCCATGTGTTAGGATTACAGGTATGCACTTCTGCTTCATAACATCATGTCTCTTTATGCCCTACCCATATGGAACTTTCTGAAGTTCTTTGAGCACTCAGTCATTTCTGTTTATCCCATTCATCTTGGCATGCTGGTTCATTGATGGCTTCTCCCTTTGCATCTCCTGGATCACATGTATATGTCTGTATCAGCATCTGGAATGCTCATTGTTGTCTGTTTATAGGAAGGAGTTGGTTGGCTGCAGTGACTATGGAGATAGGTGCAAAAGCATCTGTATGGCACCGGGGCTCATCTTTATTTTTTAAGATTTATTTTTATTTTATGGGCTTGAATATTGTGCCTGTGTGTGTGTCTGTGCAGCACATGCATGCATTGTCCTTGGGGGCCAAAAGAGAGCATTGGGTGTTGGATCTTCTGGAATTGGAGCTACAGATATTTTGTAAGCTGCCATGCTGGTGCTGATAACTTGGGTACTCTGCAAGAACAACAGGTGCTCCTAACTTCTGAGCTACTCTCTAACCCACCTCTGCCTTTCTTAAATACCTGCTCTATTTTGTTTCATTTTGTGTCTTCTTCCCTGCTTTCTGCCATACGTCTGCCTACAACATGGGTGCCAGCCCCTGGTGCTGCTTTTATCCCTGATATTCGCAGTCCTACCTCCTTAGGTGGTCATCCTGAGACTAGCCAACCTTAGATTGCCCTGTGGCCAAAGCTATATTTTGGTTGTGAGATCTCGAGGAGCTGGGATGTGACATCTCAGCACAAGGAGACTTCCTCTTGAGTTGGGGGTATTGTTAGACATGCTCCGAAAGACTCAAGGCCTTTGAAGTAACCCTGCAGCCTACATAGGTGCCTTGGTTCAAGAACAGCTAAGATTGATGGCATATTTGTCTTCTGGGAGCTTGCCATTTAAAGTTTTAAGCCCTGTTACTTGCTGTACTTCTGGGAACTATTCTGGTGCCAAGGGGATTGCAGGGAACAAAACAGGAAGTCTTCCTCTCTTGAGGTCTGCATTCTAAGAGACTGCAGGAAACACTTGAACACAAAGTGTCACTAGAGACAAAACATGCTCGTGTGCTTCTCCTAATAGGAATTTGCCTTGGGATGCAACTGGCAGTGATTGAGTTTGCAAGAAACTGCCTGAACTTGAAAGGTAAGTCCAAGGTTTGCTAAGCACCATTTATTTAAAAACAAGAATGTGTCAGCAATATTGCTAAATCACTAAACTTCTTCTTCATCCTTAGATGCTAATTCTACAGAATTTGAGCCAAACACTCCAGTCCCATTGGTAAGTGGCTTTCTGGGTCAATTATTGTCATTCTGTTTCAGTTCTTGCCTAAATCCCTAAGGGGTAACTATTGTTTTCTCCTAGCAGTGCCAGAACTTTAAAAATTATATATGAACTTACTATTAGCTATTATTTTTGCTTCAAACTGCTTTTTTCTCACTAGTCTATCTTGCCAACTGTGCTCTGAAGAAACACAGTCCAGCCTGCTTTGTCTTTGCAACAGCTTTCAGGCTTAATGTTTAGGAAAGGATTAAATTGACTGTGACAACAATTTATAACAACTAATATAAATAAATGAGCTGTCCCATCTCTAGACTTGTCCCCAGTCTGCCTATTTTCCACATTGGTGGCCATCTATCTTTGTAAAACAAAAGTGACAACCATTGTGGTACTGGTCCTCATCTGTCAAGATAGTCATGGGGCTAGAGAGATGGCTCAGTAGCTAAGAGTGCTTGCAACTCCTCCAGAGGACCCAAGCTGGGTTCCCAGCACCCACAATTTGGTATCTATCTCTTAGCCACCTATCACTCCAATTCTAGGGATCTGATATTTTCTTATGGCCTTTGTCAGCATCCTTATTTGTTTGCACACAAAAACTAAATGGTTGTGCGTGTGTTTTTTTTTAAAATTCAGGATTCTTTGCTGGTCCATGAAGGCTCTCCCATTTCATCATTTGTTTGTCCCATATCAATCCAGTTCCTTCCACACTTAGTGTTTCCAATTTGGATGATCGAAGTAGTACTTTTCAGTTTTTTCATGAATATTTCCTATGCCTTAGATGTCCCTCTTACGCTCTTCACCCTGGGACCTTGACAAAACCAATGAAGGATTGAACCAGTTATTTTAGGAAGGCTTTCTTTCTGTGCCTTTGCTTTCTTGCCACACTCATTAAAAGAGCTTGACTTTCATGCTTGGCACTGGCCTTTGGCTTGCCTGCTCATCAGTTGCCTGTGTGTATATCCAGCTGCACCCTGTGCCCGACATCCATCTAATATCAGGTGCCTTTGTATAGTGCTTATACTCTTCTTTGTTGGCTTTTTATTTTTATTTAGTTGTGCGTGTGTCTGTGTGTTTGTGTGTGTATATATATACCATATGGACTGGTTGCAGTTGTTGGCTTTCTTCTGTTGCTATATGTTCAGGGGAACAAACTCAGGTTGTTAGGCTTGTGTGTGGCAGGCATTTTTAATCTACTGAGCTACTCATAGGCCCTTGTTTTGTTATGGATGTGGCCTCCTCCTATCCTACGCTTACCTAGAACTCACTCTGTAGCCCAGACTGGCCTCAAACTCACAGCAGTCCTCTAACCATAGCCTCTCTCATGTTGGGAGTCACAGGTAGGAGCTGCCACTGCCAGTTCTCTCTCTGTGGTTTTTAAAGAATTATATTTTATTTATTTTGTTTGGTTGTGTGTGTGCTCACACACATGTGTAGGTGCATGTGCCACAGCATGCATGGGGGGTCAGAAGACAACTTGCAGGAATTGCTTCTTCTACTGTGTGGACCCCAGGGCTCAAACTCAGGCTGTTAAGCTTGAGGCCAGTGCCTTTACCTGCTGAGCCATCTTGCCTGTCCTGATTATGTTTTTAACACCTTACTGATTCGGCTACTTGAAATGTCTCATTCAGTGTGCTTTAGCATTTTTACAGATCTCTGTCACTATCATGGCAATCAATTTTGGATCACTTAATTACTTAAAAAAGAAATTCCAAGGCTTGGGGTGTAGCTCAGTTGGTAGAATGTTTGTTTGGTATATCTAGTCCCCTGAGTTTCATCTCCAGCAGTGGGTAACTTAGGCATGGTTGTGCATGTGTGTAATCTCAATACTCAGGAAGAGGAGATGGAGGCAGGAAGATGAGAAGTTCAAGGTCCTCCTCAACTGTATGGTTACATCAAAGCAGACATGAGAGCCTGTCTCAAGAAATAAGAAGGAAAGCCCATATGCTCATTTCTAGGTGACTGTTGATCTACTGTCTATATCCAGATTTGCCTACTGTAGTTAATGTGTATAAATGGACCCCTCTACTGTGTGGCCTTTTGTGACTGGTGTCTTTCATTTGGCATAAGGCGCTCTCTCTCCCTCTCCTTCTCCCTCTCCTTCTCTCCCTCTCTGTCCCTCCCTCTCTCTCCCTCTTTCCCTCTCTTTCCTCTCCCTCTCCCTCTCTCTCCCTCTCTCCCTCTCTTTCCTCTCCCTCTCCCTCTCTCTCCTCTCCCTCCTTCCCTTTCTCCCTCTCTCTCTGAGACGGGTTTTCTCTGTATAGCCCTGGCTGTCCTGGAACTCACTAAGTAGACCAAGTTGGCCTCCAATTCAGAGATCTGCCTGCCTCTGCCATCCAAGTACTGGGACTAAAGGTGTGCGCCATCACTCCTGAACTGGCATAACACTTTCAATGTGTATGTTGTAGCATGTCTCAGTAATTCATTTCTTATTAATGTTAATTACTGTTCTTTTATGAGGATATGTGCTTTCTTTGATCCATTTAACTATGATGGATATTTGGGTTGTTCCTACTTTTTCTCTATTGTGAATAATGTTTCTGTGAACATTTTGTATATGGGTGTTTGTTGTTGTTGTTGTCGTTTTTGTTTTTGTTTTGGTATGGCCATGTTTTCATTTCACCTAGGAGTGGAATTCCTGGGTCATGTGATAACTATGCTTAGTCTAGTGAAGAACCTCCAGACTGTTTACCAAAGGGGCAATGACATACACAACAACATTCTGTGAGTGGGGGACTCAGTTTCTGCATTCTCTGGGACACTTGATACTGTTTGTGTCTGTCCTCACAGCAACTCCGGTGGAAGTGAAGTGGCATCTCTTCTGGGCTTTGATTTGCACCCCCCACTCCATAGCTAATAATCGTAGGCTAGCTTTCATGTGTGTAATGGCTCTTTTGTTCCTTCTTTGGAAAAATGTCTATTCACATTCCTGGTCCATTTTAGTTAGATTGTTTGTATTATTATTGTTCAGTTGTAAGAGTTCTCTGTATATTATAGATGTAAGTTTCTTTTCACTGACATTTTGGGATAGATGATTTTTAAATAATAATAATAATAATAATAATAATAATAATAATAATAATAATAATAATAATTTGTCATGTGTGAGGTGCTAGATGGCACTAGTTCTGACCTCAATTATGACACTAAAATTTCCTCCAGATATTAGCAAATGTTTCTTGGTGGGATGGCAGGGGTAAAACTGTCTCCATTAAGAATAATTGACAGGCTGGAGAGATGACTCAGTGGTTAAGAGCACTGACTGCTCTTCCAGAGGTCCTGAGTTCAATTCCCAGTAACCACATGGTGGCTCACAACTATCTGTAATGGGATCCAATGCCCTCTTCTGGTGTGTCTGAAGAGAGCTACAGTGTTCCTAAATAAATAAATTAAAAAAAAATTGATGGGCTGGAGAGATGGCTCAGCAGTTAAGAGCACTGATTGCTCTTTCAGAGGACCTGGGTTCAATTCCCAGCAACCACATGATGGCTCCCAACCATCTGTAATGAGATCTGATGCCCTCTTCTAGTGTGTCTGAAGACAGCCATAGTGTACTCATATAAATAAAATAAATCTTTTTTTTTTTTTAAAAAAGAATAATTGACTTTGGGCTTAAATGAAAGCTCAGCAGTTAAGAATATATGCTGCAGGCCAGATGTGGTGGCACATGCTTTTAATCTCAGCACTTGGGAGACAAGGCAGGTGGATCTCTGTGCTTGAGGCTAGCCTGATCTACGTAGCGAGCTCCAGAACAACCAGGATCCTGTTTCAAATACAAGCGCGTACTGCTCCTGCAGAGGGCCTTAAGTTTGGATCTCAGCAGCCTCAGCAGGCAGCTCATGAGCACCTCTATCTCCAGCTCCAGGTTATCCAATGCCTCTGACCTGCTCTCGTGTACATACCTACACATAGACACATAATGAAAACTAACAGTCACCGGTTTAGAGGAATCTAGTTCTATCTTACTCCTTTCTACTCATTACTTTTTCTCATCTCTCTGATGTGATTAATCCCCACTGTAGCAGCTTAAGGGAGGAGTGTTGGTTGGTTTGTTTTTTAAAATTCATATAGGGTCTCATGTAACCAAGGATTCTGTTTCTTTTGCTGTTACCTCCCAAGTGCTGGGATTCCAGGTATGTATCCTCACTTTTTCTTTATGTAGTGTTGGGGATGGAACCCCAGGCTTTGTGAACGCTAGGGAAGCACTCAACCAACTGAGTTAGCTACTTCTGAGCCTTGAGTGGTTTGAGGAGATATATATAGCCCATCATGACAGAGAAGACGTGGTGGGTGGGACTGGTTCCTCTCCATGTTGGTGGGAGATGGGGTAGTTTGTCTTATGCTATAGGCAGACAACAAGAAGTGCCAAGCAGAGCTGGCCTATTAATCCTCATTCCATCTTTAACAGTCCGACATCCATCTGCCAACTAAACCCCTTGTCCAAAAGGCTCCTCTGCTTTCCTAAAAAGCAAATGGTCAAACACCCAAACAACAGGAGCCTGTGGTGTGCATTTCACACTTGAACGGTAACACTCCTCCTTTATAGCAATGATTTGTTCTTTTTTTTCTTTGTTCATTCCATTAAAAATGACATTGTATTTGAGTGTATGTGCATGTGTGTATATGTGTCCCAGTTCATGTGCCTGCTGTAGTAGAGACAACTTTTATGGGATTTGGTTCTCTCCTTCCACCATACAAGTCCTGGGGGTAGAATTCTGTTTATTAGCTAAGTGCCAGGCATCCTTATCCACTAGGACATCTTGTTAAGCCCATCTTTCCATTTTAAAAAATATAAATAGGGTCTGGAGGATGACTCAGCAGTTAAGAGCACCTGTCCTTGCAGAGGACCTGGGTTCAGTTCTCAGTACTTACATAGCAGCTCACAACCACCTATAATTCCAGTTCCAGGGGATCTGACCTCTCCTCTGGCCTTTGTGGGCACTGCATAGATATGGTACACTTATATACCTGCAGGCAAAAGACTCGTGCACAAATAAATCTTAAAATTAATTAAAAATATAAACAAATGTATTTGTCTATCTGTAACCTCTCTTGTTTTAAGATACATCATAGCATATTTTTCTCACTTTTTCCTGATTTGTTTTTTTCTTAAGGCATTATATGCTGGAGATCACCTCATGGGAGGATGTAGAAATATTCATAGCGTTTTATAGCTTTCATTTCAAACCATAATGAACCGTCACTTCCCATCCAGATGGTACTTTTAAGCCTCATGATCAGAAGGCCTCATATCAGCAAAAAATTCCTTAGGAGGCTTTAATAGAAATGTATTTCCTGAGTAATAGCTGCAGTGGCTCTGCCAGGAAAATGATAGCTTTTCTTTTTCAGGGGCTATTTTGGGATAAGAAGGGATTTTACCAGTAGGTGCCGCTATTAGACAGCTTTGTCGAGGTTAAGTCTTAGATGACAGCTTTTAACTCTGTATGCGTGTATACATTAAAGAATAATTGACACACAGGGTAAAAAAGTTAAGTCTATATAAAAGGTATAAAGGGATTTAATTCGTCTCATTTTGCTTTACTTCTCTTCCACAGAGGCAACTACCTTTATTTTGTGCTGTTGTTATTAGTTCAGGGACATATGCATGCTGTCTGTGTGTGTGTCCACATGTGTATGCACCTATCCATATACATGGATGGACAGACATATACTCTTTTGGGGGGCAGGCAGCGCAATGAATGGGAACTCAAGATACCATGTGTACTAACCCCTGGGCAACACCCACAGCCACTTTAGCTAGCATCCTTGTACCTTGTACTGATCACCTATCATTGTTTAAGGACCTTTTATGGCTTGTCTAGCTGTGTGTACCATGGGCATGAGAGTATTTATTGCATTTATTGTATTGTGTTTATAGTCTTGTATTTAGGTTGTAGGCTTTCTTTTTGTAACCTGAAGTCACTCTACATTTTGACCTCTGTGTACAAATATGTTCTGTATCCACACATAAGCACATCTGTGGGATGAATCCATAGAAGGGAAATTGCTAAGTCAGAGGATGTGTGCATTTTACATTTCAATGGCTCCTATACACATAAGTGAGATGAGAACAATAAAACCTAATTGCTATTGGATGTCTTTATATGCTGAGATCACTTTGCCGGAGAAAAATAGCCTTAAGAACCAGCAGTTGTGCTGATGGCTGAAAGTCTTATTAAAGGGGGATGGAATCATACTGCAGCCAAGAGCACAATGCCTGAGGAGTGACTTTACTTGGGTAGATAGCAATTACTTAGTGGGCATGGTCATTCTTGCTCTTCTAGCTAAAGAAAGTAAACATGTTGGAAACCAGGAGACTCTCTTACGATATGTCTGCTTCTACAATCCGTTTCATTTCCTTGGTTGTCATGACCTCCCTACCTTTTTTTGGCATGCGTGTGCAGTGTTATGGTTGCTTACAAAATCGTCAGAGAGATTATTATTCAGAATAGGCTCTTAACAGGCACATGTAAAAGGAGAAATAGATTTTTCCGTAAGGGCTTCAGCATATGCTGAGTCCAAGGGTACCCAGGAAAGAGAGCAAAAATTCATTATTAGCTAGTTCCCTGATTTATCCACAAGACCTAATAGACCCTTCGTAGTGTTGCAGAATACTTCTGGATCTGTAGCAACTCTGCTCTCATTTCTGCTTTAAAGTTGTCTCAGCTGCATCTAGAGGAGGCTTCTCAGGAACATAGCTGGCTTTCATTCTAACTATGATCTGTCTGAAGGACTAGGTATCAGGGCTTCCTGGGAGGCAGACAGACAGGAAAAGGAGCTTTAGGTAAATTAATGTACTTTTTGCTTAAACATTTAAGATGACTGACCTCTTGATTCTTTTTCCTCTGTAAGACAAAGACTTAGTAGCCTTTTTGATGGGACCCCCAAATCTCCTGGGAGAGTTTGGGGCTTATGTAGTAGGAACCAGTCAGCTTTCTTTGTCTGGATTATCCGATCTTCCACAATAGCCCAAACTAGCCAATTCTGAGAAAGAAAGGGAACCTCCAACATAAAAATTTCAGCTCTCCGTACAAACTCAGATTCTGGATTCTGGATCCCTTCTCCCACTGGAGGCTCTGTGTTTCCTGTTTTATAGTTTTTAAGTCAGTGGAGAGAAAGAATCTGTTCCTGCAATCGAGCCATGATGCCATCATTGGAATCAGGCCTGTAATCCCAGCACTAAGAAGACCAAGGCAAGAGGATAGTGAGTCGGAGGCCTATAGAGTATGTTCTAGGCTGTCCTTCATATAGCGAGACCCCACCTCAAAACAAAACAAAAACCAGATAGCAAGGGAGATGGTATAGCAGGTAAAAGCACTTGCCACCAAGCATGGTGACCTGTTTGATTCCTAGAAGCCACATAGTGGAAGGAGAGAACAGATTCTTGGAGGATGCTCTTTGATGTCTACAGTCACTGTAGCACATGCATCCACACACACAAATATGTAAAACATAAGAAAACATTTAAAAACAAGTGAAAATGTGAATTCATGTAAACTATAACATCATGAGAGCAGAATGCATGTGCTGCCTTCAGAACATATATGGACACTCAGATGGTGGGATTGGTAAAAGAAAGTGGGGAAGGGGCAGGAGAGGTTGCTCGGCAGTGCTTCCTGTTCTTCCAGGCGACCCAAATTTCGTTTCTAGCATCCATATTAGGCACCTCACAACTGCCTGTTGGCGCCAGCTCCAGGAGATCTATCTCTTCTGTCCTCCATGGTCACCTGTACATGCCATAGACACAGATGTACAGAAATACACATATTTTAAAAATTTAAAGAAAAGTGGGAGATTAGAAGTGTTTTTCCTATAAGTTATTTTATTATTTTATGTGTAGGTGTGTCTTGACTGCATGTGCACACCGGGTATGCCTGGTGCCCTGGGAGGCTAGAAGAGGGTATTGGATCCCCTGAAACTGGAGTTTCAGATAATTGCAAGCAGCCATGTGGGTGCTGGGAACTGAACCTGGATCCACTGTAAGAGCAGCAACTGTTCTTAACTCCTGAACTACTGTCCAGCCCCAGGTTAGAATTCTACTACTGAACCACTCATGGGATGGCTAGAAATGTTTTAACACGATGCAAACGGACATTTGAGATTGTTGTATTGGATAATATTCTGATTGGAGTTCTTTATCATAGTTATGCCTCCATTTATCTCTTTCTAAACTAGGAAGTTTCAGAGTTAAAAATAATTTGACATCTGATTCGTAAAATAGTTACAGTTAAAAGCTGATTCCTGTGAAGGCTAATTTATGTTATGCATTAAACATAATGAATGCATTACATTTTTTCTACCTTCAGTTGAAGCCCCGTTTGAGGTATTTCATTTGACTTGTTTTTCAACAACATTTGATGCTATGCAAATTAAGAGATTTTAAAATATGTAAAACCAAGAACAAGACTCCAAGGAGCCAAACAATAACAAATCTCCCAAAAGACCACAACCCCATAATCCTAGCACCTGGGAAGTGGAGACAAGAGGATCAGGAATTTGAGGCCAGCTTGGGCTATATGTCTGTCTCAAACAAGTAAACAAAACACCCAGGCAATCTACTTCAGAGTAACCTTTTAGGCAATTTATAT
Organism: Uromys caudimaculatus; assembly: GCA_028551405.1. Taxonomy (NCBI): domain Eukaryota; kingdom Metazoa; phylum Chordata; class Mammalia; order Rodentia; family Muridae; genus Uromys; species Uromys caudimaculatus. Next base: position 22,163,977 of record CM052722.1, on the reverse strand, counting down.
TACTTGGGCATTTGCTCTCAGAACGTGTACCACACCATCTGCCTCATCATCAGCCTACCTTCCTCGTCGTCTTCATGATGGACTATGCTCTCAAACTGTGAGCCAAAAAATCCCCCTTCTTCCTTAAGTTGTTTTTGTCAGGCATGTTGTCACAACAAGAAAAGTAACTAATACACCAATTTCTCAAATCCCCAGGTTGCCTGCAAGTGGGATTGTGTTGGTAGTTCATTTGCAATGCTGCATTTAGGACTCTATAAGGTGGGCAGCCCCAAACTGCCCTTCCCGAAGTATCTCCTCCCACCACCATTCATTCATTTCTATTAAAAAAAAAAATCAAGTGGTTGAAATACTTATTTCTAAGACATTTCCCACTGAGCTCAAGGTACAAAAGCCTGACGAATACATTAGCTTTAAAGCACTCATGGGGTCAGTCATTTATTGTTAACATTATGGATTACTCTTAAAACTCACTAATGGGCACTCACTCCAAATTGCACTGGCCCCTTTCAGACAGCAGACTGTCAGGGGGTCAGGGGTAGGGCACAGGAAAAGATGCCTTAGGCAGGGGCCACCATGAGTGGAAAAAAATGGTCCTTTTAAAAAAAGAACGTATAAAATTGTATTTAACATGTACAAAGTGAGGTTTGGGGTCTATGCATTATGCAATGATTACTGAAGTCACACTAGCATCTACTAGCCATGTAATTCAGTGAGTTTGGTAAGAACATTTGAGACCTACTCTCTTAACAAGTGTCAATTATTCTATAGTAGTTTGTTTTTTGAGATGGGGGTCTCATGTATCTTTGGCTGGCCTTGACTTCAGTATTCAGCCAAGGATAACCCTGAATTCCTGATCCTCCTGCCTCCATCTTTCAAGTGCTGAGATTGTAGTTGGGTGTGGCTGAGCATGAATTCAATTACGTGTGTGTGTGTGTGTGTGTGTGTGTTTGTGTGTGTGTGTGTGTGTCAGAGACATGAGCTTCCTTAATGGGGCTTCTTGCTAGCTGCCACCTTGGCTGCAAGTTCAGTGAGAGAGCCTGTCTTAAAGGAATCAAGTGAATGATAGAGCAGGATGTCCTCTTCTGGTGTCTGCAAGCACATGAATGGATGCATGCACACATACACATTCACATATACCATATATACATATGCTTCACACACACACACACACACACACACACACACACACACACACACACACACACAAAGTAAATTTAAAACAAGATAGATGGCTCCGTAAGAAGCAATCCAAAGTTGGCCTCTGGCCTCCACACAAAGACACACATATGGACATACATATATATGCATATGAGCAAGTACACGCACACAAACACATAACATGTACATAGGAGGAGGAGGAGGAGAAGGAGGAGGAGGAGGAGGAGGGGAGAGAGAGAGAGAGAGAGAGAGAGAGAGAGAGAGAGAGAGAG
>CM052722.1:22141951-22162047 GCA_028551405.1 Uromys caudimaculatus | reverse complement strand
ATGAAGAATTTCCCAGGAGCGTTGGCTAGAAGCATAAATTCTGGTCCCTGGTGTACCACCTCTCTGGTGTACAACCGGGTCTCCCAGAGCTTCCAGCCCATGCTCAACCGGTCATCACAGATCACTGCCCCACAGCATAGCACCACTCATAATGGTCTGGGCCCTCAACGACTGCATAAGTGTTCCATAGGGGTGGGGTGCAGACATTTTCTCAATTTGGTTTTCTTTTCCCAAATTATTCTAGCTTGTGTCAAGTTGACATAAAACTAGCCAACACAACTACATACCCAGACATGCTGCTCTATTTCTTGGTGGAAGGATTAGAAATCACCTTTCCTTATGCTTAATTCTTAAATCTTAAGCTTTATTCTTGCACTTTGTTTGTTTATTGGCTTTTCAAGACAGGATTACTCTGTGTAGTCCTTGTTGTCTTGGAACTTGGTCTGTAAACCAGAATGGCTTCAATGAACAGATTCACATGCCTCTGCCTAGGCATGCACCACCTCTACTCCACACTAAAGGATGCACTCTCTCTGTCTCTCTCTGCCTGTCTCTGTCTCTGTCTCTGTCTCTCTGTCTCTCCTCTGTCTCCTCTCTCTCACTCTCCCTCTGTTTTGTTTTTGAAACAGGGTTTCTCTGTATCCCTGGCTATCCTGAAACTTGTTCTGTAGACCAGGCTGGCCTCAAACTCCGAAATCCCCTGCCTCTGCCTCCCAGGTGCTGGGATTAAAGATATGTGCCACTCTCACCTGCCACCCTCAACTGGCTGCTTAATTTTTTGTTTGGCTTTTGGGGACAGAGTACCCTAGGCTGGCCTTGAACTTGCTATGTAGCCAAGGATGACCTTGGACTCTCAATGCTTTGGCTCCCACCTTTCAAGTCCTGAGATGATAGGTTCCTGGCTCTCTTTTTTTCTTTTTTCTTTTTTTCACTATTGTTTGCTCTCTTTTGTTTTTTCTTTTATTCTTCTGCTTCATTTTCTATCAGCCAATCAACCCACAAGTAGTTAACGTACCTACCCACATACTTACCTGTCTGTCTTCTTACTGCATTTATGTGTGTGGGAGGCAGGAGTCGGTTCCCTCCCTCTACCTCATGGATCCTGGGGATTGAAGCCATCTTATCAGGTGTGGAAGCAAGTGTTTCTTCTTGCTGCTTAATTTCTTGAATACACAACATAGATTTCAATAATGTCTGAAATCACAAATATACTCTCAAGGTTAAGATAGTTTGTTTTCTGACTGTTAGAAGGAGGGAAGGCAGAGGGGCTTATTATGAAGATCGGTGACTCAGGAACTAAAAATCATTCTCTTGTATTTGAGGAGTGTAGTTTTTAAAGATTTATTTATTTTGTGTGTGCATCTGTGTGCATACCCCCTCAGGTATCCCATAACATAGGTGAAGGCCATAGGACATCTTGCAAAAGTTGGTTCTCTTATGTGGGTCCTGGGGGGGGTCAAACTCAGGGCATCAGATTTAACAGCCTTGACCTGCAGAGCAATCTCATCAGCCCCTCGTTATTCTGTTATTCTTTTTGTACCAAGTGAGACACGGCTCTTTCATTCCTGCCCCCATCTTGCCCAGTCATCTCCTAATGTGTAGTTGTGTTGGTTACCTTTTCTTTGTGTTGTGGTAAATACCTGATGAGAAGCAACATTACGTCTATATGTTGCTTTACAGTTTGAGGGGGTACATTCCATCCTGTCAGGAAGGCATGAAAGTGAGCAGAAGATATGGAAGTATGAGCAGAAGGCATCTGTCGAATTGCTCTCTCAGGAAGCAGACGGCATGTTAATTTCTAGTGTGCATGTCATGTTTTTTTGTTTTATTTTGTTTGAGACAAGGTTTTGCTGTGTAGCTTCAGTTGACCTCTAGATCCTCCCACCTGAGCCTTCTAACTGCTGGGATTTAAGGTGTGCCCCACCAGCTGAGATTGGATATTTTAGCACATATCTAAGCATATTTGAATATATTTTCTTCATTCCCCTCCAAGTCATTAAGCCCTACTCATTTTGCGTCTGGTGCCTTGTGGCCACCCATGCTGGTGCCTTGTGGCCACCCATGCTGTGTGCTAAAGTCTCCAGAGATGAGCTTGTCCCTGTCTAGCTTGTGTCCTTCTGTTCAGTCTCTGTACAAACTAGGTAGGTGTGGGGTTCACTGGTCACCTCAAGGCTACTAGGGATATGACTGCAGCTAACATGGACATACTCAGTTTACACTCGTATGTGCATGCACATACGTTCACAGGCATGCCTGTGGAGGTCAGAAGACAAGTGTCACTGAGTAGGCTAGGCTGGTCAGCCAGTGAGTCCCAAAGATCTGCCTCCCCAGAATTCCTTCCAAGTCCTTGATAGCATTTTAAAAAAAGATTTATTTATTATATTTATATAAGTACACTGTAGCTGTCTTCAGACACACCAGAAGAGGGCATCAGATCCCATTACAGATGGTTGTGAGCCACCATGTGGTTGCTGGAAATTGAACTCAGGACATCCGGAAGAGCAGTCAGTGCTCTTAACCGCTGAGCCATCTCTCCAGCCCCGATAGCATTTTTATATTCTTTGGCAACATTGTAGAAGTATCCTGGACTTTTTTCCCCCTAATTTTTATGTTTAGTATTTTAAAATTTTGTTTTTATTTTGTTTTATGTCTATGGGTGTTTTGCCTGAATATATATCTGTCTGTTCACCACTTGTGTGCCTGGTGCCCAAAGAGTCTAGCAGACAGTGTCAGATCCCCTGGGACTGGAGTTACAGACTGTTAGGAGCCTCCATGTGGGTTCTGGGAATCCAAACCCAGTTGTCTGGAAGAACAACCAGTGCTTTTAACTGCTGAACAATCTCTTTAGCCTCTATTTTTCTTTTTAATTATATGTATGCATGTGTGTGTTGTGTGTGGGGTTTGTTCAAATGTGTGTAGGTACCTGGGGCTGCTATAGGAGTCCATTGGATCCCTCAAAACTGGAGTTACAAGTAGTTGTGAGCCACCTGCAAAAGCAGTATGCACTCTTAACCACTGAGCCATATCTCCAGCCTATCTGGGATTTTTTTTTTTTTTTTGGAGACAGAGTCCTGCCTTATAGCCCTAGATGGCCTAGAACTTGTTATGTAGACAAAGCTGACTTTAAATTCACAGAGAGATCTACCTATCTCTGCCTCCAGTACTGGGATTAAAGGCATGTGGTATCACATTTGGCATTTTTTCTACTTTTTAATTTTGGTGGTACTAGGGATAACCCAGGGTCATATGCACGCTAAGCTGACAATCTCTAATAGTCTGTTACATGACTTCCCCAGCCCCACTTTTTTTCCCTATAAATATTTATGTGTAGTGCAAAGTTTCATTTTTACCTATTTTTAATAGGTGTGAATGTTTTGCCTGCATGTATATATGTGTGCTACCATGTGCCTGGTACCCACAGACCTCAGAAGAAAGTGTTGGATATCCTGGAATTGGTTACATGGTTGTGAGCCACCGGAAGATTCAGGGAACCAAATCTGGGCCCTCTGCAAAAGCAGCCAGTGCTCTTAATTCCTGAGCTATCTTTATTTAGCCCCATGTTTATTTTTTAAAAAAGTAAAAAAAAAAAGCCCTATTATTTGACAACTCATACACATTTTGTGTATGTATATGGCATTGTGTCTTGATCTTACCTGTGGGAACAGGGACCAGGAAGGGGGGGGGGGTAAGTGGAGATGGATCCCACAGTGCCTGGGATTGAGACTCCAGAGGCCAGCATCAGAATGCAGATCTAACTTTATTGTTTAACACATGAGCTTATATATAGTTTTTTAGTCGATTAGGATATATTTATGTACTCAAGGCAAATCGGGGTGCAACCTGTATTGTTTGGCAGAAACTGACTCACCTATCCATGAGCCTATAGGGGAGGGTTCAATCCCCCATGGAGATTTCTGTGAAGACAGGGGACAGAGCCCTGGCCTTGGGTCCATTGGATTGTCTCACCAGTATGCTGGGAGCAATGTCAGTAGATAAAGACTCTTGAAGGCAGTGCAGAAGCCTGTGACTCTTCGATCTCTGTCCCACTTCTTCCTCCTCCAGGTTTATCTTCACATCCCCCACACATACCCACCCTCCAGCTCTCCCCAGAACCTTACCCATTCCAACATGTTTCTGTTCTACTGTCATGTCCTCTATTATACATACATATATATAAAATCTAACTCATGTATCCCATTTTAAAAAGAGTCTTTTTGTAAGGGGCTGGTTTGTAAGAGATGGTTCAGAGCTACTTGCTGCTCTTATAGAGGTCCCACGTTCAGTTCCACCCACCCTCATAGCTGTTTGTTTCTGTGTGTAATTCCAGTTTTAAGGGATCTGATGCCCATTATGGCCTCCACAGGCATGGTACAAAGGTGGACATATATCACAGGCAGGCAAGTACACAAAATAAAAATGAATTATAAAAAAACCCAACCCAGCAACAAGTCTTTTTTTTTTTCTTTTTTTTGAGACACAGTCTCATGTAGCCCAGGATAGCCTTAAACTCTATGGAACTGGGTATGACCTTGAACTCAACCCTCCTGCGTCCACCTATCAAATGCTGAGAATACAAGCATGAGCTATCATACCTGGCAATATACATTAAAATCTTTTTACTTTTAAAATAAAAATATTCTTTGATGGCTTTATGCACGTATATAATGAGTTTTATTTAGTCCTATTCACCCCCATTACCCTGTCTCATTCCCCTTTTCTTCTCCTGATGAGATTTATGCTCTTTCCAATAAGTCCTCTCCTACTCTCATGCCATATTTTGGTGCGTATGACCTACTGAGTTTAATTTGGGTCTGATGACTTGTCATTTTAATCTTGAAAGTAGGTGAAGCAGTCAGAAAGATGGCTCAGGAAGGAAAAGGTACTTTGCACCAAGGCTGACAACCGAAGTTTGACCCCCCACTCCCACATGGTAGGAGAGAGAGAACCTTCTTTCCATGTTGTCTTCTGACCTCCACACATGTACTATGAGCTGCTGGTGCATGTATTTGCTCATATGTACATGTGTGCAATAAACACACACCACATAATTAAATAAATGTAAAACAAAAAAACTTTCAGAAAAATCAAGTATGCCTATCAGGCTAAGGTTCTTCTGAAATCTAAGTAATCAAGAGTCAGTACTTGACAAGAGAGACCTGTCTCAGAATTTGCTTTATTAACAGTATCTTGAGCTCACAGCTAGATCTTCAGGATTGGATAGGGTTCAATCAGTAGGTGGTGTTGGAGCTCCTTCTTCCTGGCTTCTTCATTGGGATAGCTTTTTGAAGAAAACTTCGAATTCTTCGTAACTAACTTCTCCATCACCGTTCTTATCCAACTCTTTAAAGAGATTGTCCAGAGTACTTGAAGCCTGCTTTTAGACAAAAAGAATGGGAAAGGGGAAGAAAGAACATTTAGATAGGATACTGCAGCACATCTCTGAAGTTAGAGGCACTGGATTTTCCTTCCAAGGAGGCAGCTTCGGTTTCAGTCATGTGCCACTGACAATCTGATGGTAGGTGTGGTGAAACCAGTTTCAGCTGGAACCGTGCTTTTAGGTCCCATTACTGGGTTCTGTCTTTCGTTTTTATTTTATTTACCTTTGAGACAGAGTCTCATTATGTAGCCCTGGCTGGCCTGAAATCCACTATGATCAACAGAGACCTGCCTGTCACTGACTCCAGAGTTCTGAGATTAGATGTGTGCACCACAATACTTTACAAAGTAGTTACAAATACTTTCTTATGTGTATATGTGTGTGCCTATGTGGGGGCATGTACATGTGAGCGCAGTTGCACTCAGAGGCCATTAAATGGCATCACACCCTCTGGAGCTACAGGTGGTTGTGAGTTACCTTACATGAGTGCTAGGATCTGAGTCCAGGTCTTTTGGAAAGCACATCATGTGCTCTTAATCACTGAGCCATCTCTCTATCCCCTGGTTCTTTACAACATTTGTACGCTATATAGCACACTTAGTATTATTTAATAGTTATAATCTGCATTTTGATGTATTTTATGAGATCTAAACGTTTTTATCTTTAAAAAAGTTCTTCAAACTGGAACTGGTAGCTCAAACCTGTAATCCCAACTACTTAGAAGGTTGAAGCAGGGGATTGCATTGAGTTTGAGGTTAGCTTGGACTGCACAATGAGTTTTAGGCTAGACTGGGCTACATAGACCCTGTTTCAAAAGCTATAAAATTTTAACAGTTTGTCATGTAACCAGTTTTTTAAAAGATTTGTTTATTTATTTATTTATAAAAATGTAAAGAGAAATTTCTGAGTATGTGTGCCATGTGTGTCTGGTGCCCACAGAAGCCAAAAGAGGGCATTGGATCTCCTGAAATCACAGTTACAGATGGTGTCAGCAGCCATGTGCCTGCTGGGAACCAAACCTTCCAACCCCCATCTATCCATTTGTATGTGGACACTTCAGTAGTGTTAAGTATATATACTCTACTAAGCAGCAAATGTCCACATACATATCTGAGGTCTTGGGTTTAAGTCCCAGCAACACACACATAATGTTATTTTGAATTGTAAGAAAATTAGGAAATGCTTCCCTGTACATATGTAGCAGGTGTGCAGCTTGCTGAAGCGGGGGCTATTCCAAAAGCTGTTACCTGTATGTGTTCTTCTAGCTGGGCTGCCTTGTGTGGTCTCAATGGGAGGAGTTATGCCTAGCCCTGGAGAGTTTATGTACCAGGGTGAGGGAATACCCAGGGAGGACCCTCACCCGCTCAGAGGAGAAGGGAAGGGGGATGGGGAAAGGATTGTGGGAGGGGGGTGACTAGGAGGAGGGCAGTGATCGGGATGTAAAGTGAATAAGTAAAAATTAAATAAAAAAGGAGACACTAGATTAAAATGTTATGTTTTCAGTTGTGTATGTGTGTGTGTGTGTCTGTGTGTGTGCATGCACAAAACACAAAAGTTCTGTGGATCGTGGCTATAGCTCAGTGATAGAGTGCCTGTTTAGTCTTTGCTAGGCCCTGGGTTCTCTGTGGCCTTGTCCCCAGAAGGGGTTTCAGAGGCCGCCCTTCGCCCTTATCTGTGCTTCTCTCCCACCACCAGAGAGAGGCAGCGACCACTGGCTGCCCAGGTGTGCACTCACCTTCAGGAGACTAGGGAACTCTGACTCAATCAGCAGCCTCAGCTCCTCCTTGGATAGCTGGTTCGGATCGCCTTCTTTGGCTGCGTATTTTTGAAAAATGCTCTTCATTTCTTCAGGAGACTTGTTAGCGCTCATTTTGCTGTCCTGTAATTTGGGAAGAAAATAAGATTTGCCAAAAAAGCTGAAGTAGAGCTTTTATACGAAGGGTTGCCAACAGGGTTTGTCTGACCCCCACTACCCCCTTGGGAAAGACAAGGGGGGAAATAAGGAAAAGGGAGAGGAGAAGAGACAGGCGGGAACAGCATTAGTGGTTTCCAGTGTATTTTAGAAGCAATCAGGTTAGGGGTTAGGGAACAGAGCTGTTAGCAGACTCCTGGCTTAGCCTGTTGGAAGCCCTAGGTTCTACCCGCAGCCCCCCACAAGCTAGAGAGGCATGTTAAGATCACACTGACCTACTCACCAGTCAGGGCAACCGCTGGAAGAGTCAGACACGAACAGGTGATAGTGGATGAAGAGCCAAGGAGGAGCTCTTTTATAGTCTTTACAGACACACCACCCTGATTATGAAATTCCCCTTTGTTTACTATTTAAGGGTAATGATTAATGGTTGCTGAAACCAAGCTTAAGATTCTCAATTAAGGTCAAGCTCCAATAGAGAGCTACTTCAACAATTGCTTAATGGTTCAGAGTCCCAAGGGTAAAACCTGGATTTTCTTTTCCTTTAGAATATTTTCCCTCCAGTATAGAATTTCGACCTTGAGCCCAGCCCTCATTTCTAAACGCAATGGAATTGCAGATATAGGCTTGAAAAAAAATTTCCAACTCAGGAAAAAAAAATCTGTCACAGAGGGACAGTACTACCTGGCTTCTAAAAAATACAAAATGGGGGGGGGGTTGCTGGAGAGATGGCTCAGCAGTTAAGAGGTACTCTTCCAGAGGTCCCAGCGCCCATATGGTGGCTCACACCTGTCTGTGATTCCAGTTTCAGGGCTTCCGACACCCTCACAGAGACACACATGCAGACAAAATGCCAATGTACATAAAATAAAAATAAATTATATATTAAAAATAAAGAATGGCCCTGGAAATTATACTGACGCTTTGTGCATGCTAGGCTCTTCAGCATTTACTACATTGAGTGAATGGGGGGAATGGTTGTTTCAGAAGCAGGTTTAAGAATGGAAAAATAGGTAAAACGTTCTGATTTTATTTGGCAAAGTGATTTCTGAGTAACACACTATTTTTTCTCTTTTTTGATTATTGTTCCCAGCTCTCCTTTTTTTTTTTTTTTTTTTTTTTTTTTTGATAATTACTTTACTTACATTTCAAATGTTTCCCCCTTTCCAGGTCTCCCCTTTGGAATCCCCCTATCCCATCGCCCCTCCCCCTGCCTCTATGAGGGTATCCCCCCACCCACCCACCCACTCCTGTCTTCCCTCCTTGACATTCCCCTACACTGGGGCCTCTAACACCCTCAGGCCCAAGGGCCTCTCCTCCCCCTGATGGCTAACAAGGCCATCCTCGGCCACATTTGTGGCTCAGCTCTCCTTTTTCATTTCTCATTGTACTTATATTCCTTCCTTCCTTTTCTCTCTCTTCTTCCCTCCCTACTTTCTTCCCTCCCTGCCTCCTTCCCTCCCACTCTTCCTCCTTCTCTTCTTCCTCTTACTCCTGACTGGCTTGGGACTTGCTGTATAGACCAAGCTAGCCTTGAAGTCATAGAGAGCTGTCTCCTTCTGCCTCCCATGTTGGAGGGAGCAGTTTTTGCCACCATGACCAGCTGTATTTCTCCTGTTTGTAACAAAATATATTTTGTTAAATCATTCTAAAACTCGTGAAAACACTGGACTTGTACTTAAACAATTAGAACTATTTCAGAACTTTTGGAATAGCTAGGATTTGAAATTAGAGATGAAATTGATATTTTTTTTTTTCTGGAAAGAGTTCTGTCTATGAAATAAGTAGGACATTTTTAGGGGACATTACTCTAATACTGACTATGACTCACAGGTAGGGGTTCCAGATTGACTTTAGAAGTTCGTCAACGGCTTTTATTTTATTTTATTTTCATCAATGGCTTTTAAACGCTTGGACACTTAGAATTTTCTCTGACCTACAGTATATTACCTACAAATTCAAGGTTGAAATATTAGGCTGTTCTTTGCCCAGATGTTTTTCACTTCTAAAATTTTAGGACCTTATTTACATTGGAGAACAAATAGGAAGTGCTGTGGTGTTGCTTACACAATTCTGGTCAATCCTGAGCATTTCTTCTTTTCATAGGTTTTGGCTGTTTTATTGTTATTTATCTGATTCTAGTACAGACTTTATATTAACCTACTTGTACTGGCACTGTAGGTCAGTCTGTCAGTAGGCAGGTAGGTCTGTCTATCATGTGTGTGTGTGTGTGTGTGTGTGTTATATGTGTGTATGCATGTGTGTACAGATCTATAGAATGTCAGGTGTCCTGTAATATCCGTCTTCTACCTTATTTCCTTGAGATAGGGTCTCTTATGGAACCTGAGCTAGGTTGGTGGCCAGCAAGCCCAGTAAACCCATTTTTTCCCCTCCCTCATAGTGCTGGCATTACAGGCACCCACGCAGCCAGGCCTGACCTATAACATGGGTGTTGGGATCCAAACTCAGATCTGTGTGCAAGGAAGTGCTCTTACACACTGAGTTATATCTCCAAAATCTATATTTATTTGTTTATTTTTGCAGACAGGGTCTCTCATATGGCCCAGTCTGGCCAAGAATGACCTTGAATTCCTGATCCCTCTGCCTCTACCTCAGCAGTGCTGGGATTACAGGTCTGTGCTACCATGTCCAACAGGCGTTGTTTTTAGTTAATGATTTTACACAATAGTACTCTGATTGGGACAATGTTTTAAAAAGGATTTTAGAAATTTTCCAGTGTCTTTGTTGGTTTGTTTCTTTGTTGGTTTGTTTCTTTGTCCGTTTTACATGTAAGTTCTAGTCTCCTGGGAGGAAGTGAGTTTTTGTGACTAATCATAGTTTTTCCTCCAACATCTTTTTTTTTTTTTTTTTTTTTTTGGTTGCTGTTGTTTTTTCAGATGGAATCTCTTTGTTTAGCCAAGTCACAATGTTCTTCAGGCTACCTTTGGACACCTTCCTGGTCCTCGTATCTTAGTTGTCCTGATTGATGACTTACTCCAACATCTTTAAAGTTTTTTGCTTTGTGGCAAGAATAACACAGAAGGGCACCTTTTCATTAGATCCTTTACCCGTTACCATTTCCACATTGGCTTTCTCTTTATCTGGGCCAATACTTTTCCTCCTTGTCAATCGTTTGAGAATAAATTGTGGAATTTTACTGGTTTCCCTGCAATAGCTTAGCCTTTATCTCCTAAGGACAATAACTTATTTTTCTATATAACCTCAGCCTATTACCATAGCCTATATTTCAATCTCCTCAGTTATTGAAATATCACCTTAAACAATCTGTTTTCTTAAAACTGAGGAGAGTTGTTATCATATTTTTTGTACCTATATTAAAAAAATGATTTTAAACTATATCTAATCCAAATATGAGTAGATTATATGATATGTCTTATATAAAATTCTTATATCATGTAGAAGTATAAAAAATGCATAATATATACATTCTAAGGATCGGTGTTAAAATAGTATAGGCTAGCAGTCATTTAGGCCCCACATCGCTCATTTCAAAGGAAGATCTCTGCTTAAAATGGCCCAGGGTTGCCTGTCAGAACTCAGGCTTGTAGCAAGTGCCAACAGAACTTGAAAAACACCCTGTGATTCTCCTCATTCTTTTTCATGTTTGTCTCCTCTAGTGGTTATCTCTCATGGCCTATTGTTTTCTTTATCTTTGCACTCAAAAGCACGAGGGTAACCCGGCAGTTAGAACTACGAAATCCACTAATAGTCCCATGAAACATTAACTAACAGGGTATGGAAACTTGCCATAAATGCAGGGTGTGTTCAAAAGAGTGTGTTTTGAAATGACAGAATGGGAAAGAATGACAGGTATAAGATTGGTAATGGAAAAAAGGAGAAGCTTGATCTTTGGACAGACTTTTTTTTTTTTTTTTTTTTTTTTTAACTCCCTGAGGAAGACCAAGTGCTCTGGGCATCTGTGGCTTCTGTGGCCATGGTTTCTGCTCAAAATCAATAGTGTAGAATGCACAAAGAAAAAAGTTCAATTTTTCTTGATATGTAGCTCAGTTGGTAGAGTGCTTGCTTAACACGTATGAAGCCCTGGGTTCTATCCCCAGCACCCCCAAAACTAGACATGGTGGTGTATACTTGTAATCCTGGCACTTGGGAGGTGGAGGAAGGGGAAACTGAAATTTCAGGTCTTCCTCTGCTACATATAAGAAGTTTGAGGCTAACCTGGAGTACATGAGACCTTGTCTTTAAAATGTTGTTTTTGCATTACTAATTGTATTAGTATTACTCATGACCAAGCCCCCACAAAACAAAGTGGGTGTGAAATGCTATAGTATATTATATTTGATATATAATAGCATATTTGACTTTGAGATTTAAAAGACCCTGAACTCATCCTTTCTAAGGAAGTTATTGAAAGGATTTAGTTGTCTCTAAAATTGACAGCATACTTACCTCCCTTACTTGGCTTTTGCTTGGTGCCTGCCTTCTCTGGTCCATCAGAGTTCCTTTTCTTTTCTACTTCCAGCTTTCCTTTCTATTTCCTCTTCCGCTTTGCCTGGGGTGTGCATCTACTGCCTGTGCTAGTCTTTGGTTCTGAGTTCCCAGAGGCCTCTGCACAGGAGCCAGTGCTTACTGAGGGCTTTGGTTTTGCTTTCTTTTTAAACTATGGGCACTCAACTTCTATAGCCTCCTGAAATCATTGTAACATAGTATTCCCTTTGGTCTATAGACGTACAAACAGGACAGTACTGGATTCCTGTTGCTGCTTTAATAAGTTCTTAGGCAGTACCTGGAAGCATCACAAACTTACTCCCTTTTGGGCTTGTAGGTCAAAAGTTTGAAATGGGTCGACTGGCTGTGTTCCTTCTGAAGTTACAGAAGAGACTGCTTATTTTTTCACATTCTAGAGGCTGCTTGTTCATGTATACACCCTCCATCCTGAAAGCCAGAAGCTTAGCATCTTCCAGTCTGTCTGTAATGTCTGCTTTTTCACCTCTGATTCTGTCCTTCCTTCCTCTGTCAGGGTCTCATCCTCAGAACCCAGAATAAACATCCGTGGCAGGGTGAATTCCTTAGAAATGAGGAGTTCAGCCTGCCTCTCCTCTCTCTGGCTTATGTCATGATACAGCAAGAAGGCTCCAACCCTGCATCACCAGGAACCGTAACATAGTCACATGTGTAAATTCTTAGGTCACAAAAGGTCACAGGTTCTTAGGTTCCAAGAACTAGAATGTGTACATCTTTTGAGAGGTGTGGGAAATGAATTAACAATATATAGGTGATTTATTTGGTGAGGAGAATGTATTGATTATAGGGCAATAAGGAGAATTGGAGGATGCCCCCAAATTGTGAGGGTTTGTGGTGAGGTAGGGAGAAGGCCTCTTTAGAAATGGAATGAAGAAGTGGTCTGTGTATCAGTGTGGTGGGGGAGTGAGGAGTGGAGGAGCCTGGACTTGAAGTAGCTTAGGTAGAAAGTACAGGTTTGAATCCATCAGGAGAGTCTAGCTAGCTAGGGGTCATGTAGGATGTGAGACCTGAGGGCCACTAGGGAGGGTTCCACTTGGATTGGCAGTGACAGAGGCTGCTGGAGCAAGTAGCAAAACAGTGTCAGGTAGCATACTAATGATGTAAAGCTGGTTCTTATTTACATGCACGTCTCAACATGACTGATAAAGAATCCAAATCATAGTACGGCTTAAAAAAAGGAGATCTCCCCAAAAAACCCCAGTGGACAGTCGGACAAGAACAGATTGGGAAGTCTTTTAAAGAACACTTGAGGAACACAGAAGAAAGTATGAGAAAATCACTAGAAATGGGATGGGGATGTAGCTCAGAGGTAGAGTGTTTTCCTACTGTGGGTGAAGCTCTAGGTTTAAGGACTAGTCCTGGAAAAAGGAAAACAACAACCAAAAAGGACCAACGGAATGGCTCAGCAAGATCAAGGCGCTTGCCGCCAAGTCTGATCTGTCCCTGGTAGTTACATGGGAGAAGGAGAGAACCAGCTCCTGAAAGCTGTTCTCTGACCTCGACATACATGCTGTGGCACACAAGCACCCCCCCCCAAAACCACACTATAAATAAATGTAAGTTTTTCAATGAAGAAGAAGAGGGGGGGTAGGAAGGGTCTTCTGTGGGTAGGTGTTCCTGTTTCCTTCAAGTGAAGTATTCAGACAAGAAACCAGTTCCCAGGATGCAGTTAGGTAGGCCCCATAAAACTGCCATTAAGGAATTTCATCATTGATAAGAGACTCAGACTTCTATACTCTTGGTTTCACGTACCCTGGGACATAGTAGGACCTGAACTCATTACATTTTTATTGAGGTTGCAGAATACCTTAGCCAAGGTTAATTAGTGCCATATTTATCCTTGTGCAGTACTTTTACATTTCCAAAAGCTTTATCATTTATTGATCCTTTTTTATTTTTTATTTTTTTTGTCGCCTGCATGGCTCTGTTCCAAGAAAGAACAGAATGTGGAGATCAGATCACAGCCAATAGTGTTCTATAGCAATGGTTTTTGCAAAGGAAGAAGCCTTTTCCTTTCAGATGCAAAAACTGTAGTACTTTAGAAATGTTGGGGATAAATGGAAAGGCACTTGAGGTTTACTAACCACTTGACAGTGATAAAATTAGCATGCTTTCAAATCATGGTCCTCTCCTTTCTTAGGCTTTTTGGTTCAGCTTGTTACCTAATTAGGTTGCTTGTATAACTGGAGAGGACATCACTAGCCATCTCCTTCCCCCACCCCCTCTCTCACCCTCACCATTTTATCTTTTTTGAGACAGGGTCTCATGGAGCTCTGGCGGGTCTTGAACTTGCTGTGTAGTACAGCCATGCCCTATTTTATGTGGTGCTGAGGCTCAAACCCAGCGAATCCTGCATGCTAGGCAAGTGCTTTATCAACTGAACTATGTCTTAGGCCCCTAGCTACCATCTTTAGAGCTTGTCATATTGTCTGAGGACAAAGTCACTGTGTTCTCTGTCCACACTTCCCCAGCCTTCTGTTTCTAGAGTGGCTCCTGCATGCTTGCTCCCAGTTGACATGCTGTGTGTCTCTGGATGAGGCCTTCAGAACCAGGCCCAGAGAGGCCTCTCCTGATCCCTTCCTCCGCAGTGACTCCTTGCAGCCTCTCTTGGTCCTTGCCTTCTTTCCCTGCTGCCCTGGGTGTCATTTAGACTTGGCACTTGTTTCCCTTGCTCTTCATCTTCACTGTCTTTCTTCTCCACTCACTCTTCTGTTAGCTAGCATTTCTTCTTTAGAGTGTTTTTAAAAGTTTATTCTGTGGGCTGGCAGTGGTGGCGCATGCTTTTTTGCCACTCAGAAGGCAGAGGCAGGCAAATCTGAGTTTGAGGCCAGCCTGGTCTACAGTGTGAATTCTAGGACAGCCAGGGGCACACAGAGAAACCCTGTCTCGAAAAAACAAAAACAAAACAAAACAAAAAACCCCAAACTAACCCCCGAAACCAAACTAGACCAACCCAAGTCCCCCTGTGCATCACTAGACCCCCCCATCTTTCTCCCTCCCATTCTCTTCCAGCTAGCACAGTTTTGTTTGGTTTTCTTTTTAGTTAACTAGTTAACTGATTGGTTTTATGTATGAGTACTCTGCTGCATGTAGGGAAGAAGTCAGCAGTCTTCAGCCCTTTGACACCCTCACTCTCCTCCCTCCTTCTCCTGCTCTCTAGATTCACCTTTCTAAATCACTGTTATCACTTTGCTTTTTCAAGAATTTTCCAATTTCCTTTGCTGTGGGGGGAATTCTTACTAGCCTTACGTGGCCAGAATCTTTGCCTTCTTTCCATCCTCACCCTTACACTTCAGTTTTGGAAAGGAGTTTTTTGGTCTGGAGGTACTTACAAATTTCATACCTAGTGATGAACCCAAAGGCAAGTTAGTTAAGGTCTAGTTATCCTTCATCTGTCTGTCTATCTATCTATCTATCTATCTATCTATCTATCTATCTATCTATCTATCTATCTATCTATTTATCTATCTATCATTCATCTATCTATTATCTATCTTAACTATTTTTAAACTTTTTCCCTCTTTCTTAAATATAATGATATTTATATTTTATATGTCTGATTGTTTTGCCTGCATGTATGTATATATGTGTGTATGTACGTACGTACATGCACCACATGCATGTCTGATACATGTACACGTCAGAAGAAGCCATCGGATCTCCTGGAACTGGAGGCAAGGGTGGCTGTGAGCTACCATGTCGGGGCTGGGAACAGAGCCTGGATCCTCTGCAGGAACAACCATGCCTTTAATTGCTGAGCCATCTCTCTAGCACTGTCCCATCCTGTTCTTAGCTGGTTACTTTTACTCTGTTCTCAATGGTTCAGAAGAATATATTCCTTGATTATCATAGACACTGATAACTAAAGCAGTTTACCTTCAAAGACTTTAGGTAGTTGGACCCTATATAATAAATTAGGGTGAATTGCCTGAAGAATCACAGTGCACCTCTGACAAGAAAACAGGGGGAGTTTATCAATGTAGTTGGAACTTAAATGGAAACTGAGGATCTGAATATACATAGAACTTTTTTGGAGACTGTGGCAGCTCTTGTGAACTTACCTGCCTTTTCCTAGAAAGTACACAAAGGGCCAGGCAATTTAGAAGCAATTTGCCTTCCTAAACTGGAGGCTGCCTTCTTTCACTTCACTCAAGTAACACTTAATCTAGCCCTCATTAAACAGCCAAAGAAGAGAGGGAGACATGCTAGAGTTAAGGGCAGTTCAGAATCAAGCACTCCTTCCAAGGAGAGGTCTAATCCAGTTTCCCCCAGTCCTTCCCCTCAGTGACTCTTGGAGCTTGTTGGGTCCCGGGATTCAGATGGGTCTAAACATTTTCTGGGGCCACTGATGAGATCAGATATTTTCTTAGAAATTCTTCCTTTAAGAAATTCCAGGTGTCAAAGTTTCCTTTAGAGCTGTGTGTGACATTGTGTGGGTGTGGGGATGTGTGTGGAGGGGTTAATTAATGGGACTTGACAGAGTGCATATGAAGGAGGAGACATCAGCAGTGTTGCTAGGTTTTTGACTCACAGCATGTACAAGAATAGAGGGGAGAGAGATATAGCTAGCTAGCTAACTAGACAGACAGACAGACAGACAGACAGTTTGGTGTATGTATGTGTTTGTGTAGGCGTGCGCACATGTGCATGCAGCATGTCATAGATCGATGATGTCTGGTGTCTTTCTCAATGGCTCTATTTTTTTGAGACAAGTTTACTCACTGCACTTGGAGCTAATTGATTCACAAACGAGTTGACTGTGAGACCTCTGGGGTTACACATATGTATATGTGTGCTATCTCATCTGACTTTCATTGGGTACTAGGAAGGATCTTAACTCAAGTCCTCATGCTTCTATGGAAGGCACTTTAACCAGCTGAATTATCTCCCAGGGCCTCCTCTCTTTGTTTTGTTGTTTCTTTTTGAGACAGGATCTCATGTATCCCAGGATGGCTTAGAACTCCTTACATAGCCAAGGATGGCCTTGGACTTCTGATCTTCCTGTCTCTTCCTCCCTAGTGCCAGAGTTGGACTGTAGGTGTTTAACTACCATGTCTGGTTTATGAGGTACTGGAAATCAAACCTAGGGCTTTGTACTTGGCTGGGCCACTACTTCACCAGTGGAACTATATCAGGGCTCTTTCTTCCTTTTTCTTTTCTTTTTTTACTCCCTTCCTCCCCCATCTCCCTCCCTCCTTCCCTCTGACTGTCCTCCCTCTCTCTCTCCTTCCCTCCCCCCTTCCTCCTTCCCTCCCTCCTTCCTTCCCTCCCTCTCTCCTTCCTTCCGTCTCTCCTTCCCTCCTTCTCTCTTTCTTTCTTCCTTTCTTAATATGGTACTTTGTAGCCCTAGCTGTCTTGGAACTCACTTTGTAGACCAGAACTCAGCGATCCATCCTCCTGCCTCTGCTTCCTGAGTACTTGGATTGCAGGTGCATACCACCATTCCCTGTTTATGACGTTCTAGGGATCAAACCCAGGGCTTCATGCATGCTGGACAAGAATTCTACCAAACACGCTACATACTCAGCTCCTTGATAAATTGTTTTGTAAGTGATTGGAGTGAAAGATGAGACTCAGCAATAAGGGGTTTACACAGTTTGAGGAGGACATGTCTGGTGGCTGCTTCTCTTCCAGAATGCTGGGAAAACTGATCAGACACAGTACTGAAGGAAATCTTTTTCCAACAAGTGTTTCTCCAAAATGAAAGCTGGAAATCTGAGAAATTACATCCTTGCAAGATGATACAATTGGGCTTATTTTGTTACAGGTAATTGACATGCCTGAGCACAACCCTGGCGATTTGGGAGGAACAATGAGACTGGGATTAAGACGAACTGTTTTCACAACTGAAAATTCCATATTGAGTAAGTTTTCCAGAGTTTTGACTTTTATAGGACATTGGAGTGGTTCATATGGCTGTGCCAGGACCGTCCCTCTTGGAGCGTGCACAACCCTACTCTTTCCAGCAGCCGTGGCTCCCACCCAGCCACCTCTTCTTGCTGCCTATCACTTGAGGCATTTGATCTCTCCCCATTCAAGTTCGTTTTCTAGAGTATTGGCTATGCACAAAATAACCCACTGAACAGTGTCCTAGAGGTCAGATGACAGTGGGTGCCGTACCGTGTCCTGTGCCTGCAAAAGTTCTCTCGGGAGCATGAACACAAATTTAAGTCTTTTTTGAGTTCATGGACCAATGTTAAAAATGGCTCCCCTTTTCACCATTTTCTTTGTGTTCGTTTGAGTCAGTGTATCATGTGTTATGTCAGAAACCTAAATGAACACATTCGGATCGTTCCATAATGTTAGCATTTATTGAATAATAAAGTTTAGCAGTTTCAATGACAGAATTCTGTTTGGCTGAAGTGAATGCAAGTTCTTTATTCCACTCTTGTCTTTTTAAGATTTATTTTATTTTTAATTATGTGTATGTGTCAGCGGATGGGTGTATGTGTGAGTGCAAGAAGCCCCTGGAAGCCAGAAGAAGGTGTCAGTTCCCTTGGAGCTGGAGTTACAGGTGGTTGTAGACTGCCTGATATGGGTGTTGGAGTCCATTGGGTCCTTTGCAGGGGCAACAAGTGCTCTTAACTGCTGAGCTATCTCTCTATGCCCCTTTATGCTTATCTTAATGACTGCTATTAATTCTCATATGCCATAGTACACAGTAAATATATCTGTATACCTCCCTACTTATATATGGGTTACAGAAGAAATACAAGTTGAAGAGGCCATAGCAAAGTTGAAGAGGTTTCAAAGTGGGCTGAGAAAGTCTGTATAGACAAAATAACATAACGAAGCAAACAGGTCCCAGGAGTGAGCGACTGGCAGAACAGCTGGAGTCAGATTTGAGAGCAGAGCGGCAGAATTCAGCTGAGAGGTGAAAAGTTCCAACTGGGTGCAGAGCAGAAAACAGAGCAGGAAGTGGGTGAGGAGCTGATCCAGGCCTAGATGGGTGAACAGGTAGATGGGCAGGCAGTTGAATAGGCAGCATCAATAGTGAAGGACCAAGCAGAGTCTGTTACTGCCTTTCAGTTGTTTCAAAGTCTTTGAAACTTTGGAACTTTGTTCATGTAATTGCCTAGGTGACAAAAAACAAAAAACAAAAAAACAAAAACAAAACAAAAAATCCCCCAGAAACCAAACCAAGCCAAACCAAACCAAACCAAACCAACCAACCAAAATAAAAACAGTTAGTGAAAAAGGTGATGGAAAATTATGTACTGTAAAGGATTTGGTGATAATAGTATTAAAAATATCATCATGCTAAGTATATTTTAAGACTTGATGGTAGTAAGAGTGACCTAATATTTATTTTTTATAGTAAATCAAAAGATGATTATATGAGTCTTAAATTTATTTTACATGTCTTGCGTGTGACTGTGATATCTCTCTCTGTGTCTCCTCCTCTGTGTGTGTGTGTGTGTGTGTGTGTGTGTGTGTGTGTCCCCGTCCTTGAGTACATGCATGTAAGTTAGAAGATAACTTGGGGGGGGTTGGTTCTCTCCTTCCTGGTGCTCAAACTCAGGTCATCAGTCTTGGTTGGCTCCAAGAATCTTTACCTTCTGAGATAGCTCCATGGCCCTGAATTTTATGAAGCTTAGACATAGCACCAGAGATAATTTTTATAGAGACATAAGACCCATAGCATATAATTCATCTGTTAGTGTATGGTTTGTTGGTTTTCATTGTACTCACGGAACTGTCCAGCCATCACTAGGATAACCACAAAGTTGTCCTACCATCAGTAGTGACAATTTCAGATCATTGTCATCACCTTCAATAGATATTCTGTACTCTTTAGCTGTTACCACCTCGAACCCCCTGAGCCTCTGGCAATCATTGATTCATTTTTTTAAAAAAATTACCGATTCTGGCCTTTTAGTGCTAATGGAACCACATGAAATAAAGTCTCTCATGGTTTCTATCACTTAGTACACTGTTTTCAAGTTTTATTCATGCTGTGGCATGGATTAATATTTAATTTCTTGTAATGGCTATATAATAGTCCATTGTGTGGTTGTACCAGAATTTTAAATGTTTGCCTTTGGGCTTATGGGCTCTTTTTAGCCAATGATTTATTAAATTTGATTGTTTTAATTTTATATATTTATTAAATTTTTTTAGACAATTAAATTTTTTTGAGACAAGGACTCATATAGCCCAGGCTGACTTCAACCGTGATCCACCCCCTTCCCTTTTGAGCCACCACTCCCAGTTTATGCAGTGCTGGAGATCACACCCAGGGCACTTGCTCTTTCAACTGAGCCACATCCCCAGTTCCTGATTGCATTGATTTTAAATTGTGTT
>CM052722.1:22090528-22141851 GCA_028551405.1 Uromys caudimaculatus | reverse complement strand
GTTTCTGTGTGTAGCCCTGGCTGTCCTGGAACTCACTCTGTAGACCAGGCTGGCCTTGAACTCAGAAATCCGTCTGCCTCTGCCTCCCAAGTGCTGGGATTAAAGGCATGCGCCACCACTGCCCGGCTAGTATGTCATTTCTTAACAAAACAAAACAAAAACTAAAAAAAAAAATAAAGCCTTATAACATTATAAGGGATTTTGGCTCCCTAGTTGGCATATTGATTTTGTAGTATCTTTTTTTTTTTTTTTTTTACAAGCTGACACATTTATTTTAGATGCCTTTTTTCCAGTCAGTACATTTTTACAAGGTTGGTATGAGCAAAATACATTTGCCTATGCTACCTGTAAAAATGTTTGACTATTTTGAGCTGGACATAGTGCCACATACCTTTGATCCCAACACTTGGGAGGTAGGAGACTCTGTAAATTTGCAGTCAGCCAGAACTACACAGAGAGACTCTGTCTTGCAAAAAACTAAAAACCAACCAACCAAAATGATTAGTCATTTTGACAGTGTTTTGATGTGTTCTTTCTTTCTTTTCTTTTTTTTTTAAATTTCAATTTCATTTGTAGGCCTGTATTTGCAGTGCTTTGGATGAGGGAGAAGCAGGAAAGTAAAGAGCTCTTTAATAAAAGAATGCCCTCCAGCAGAACAAAACCTGAATACTCTTCTATTGAGGGATAATTCCTGTTTTTCTTACGTCACTTGTTAATCCAATAAGGGCTTTGAAAACTGAATTCACTTTTTCTGAGTCAGAGTATAAGAATAAATTGATTTGGATGAAGGTACCGGCAGTCATCATTTCCTTGGTTTGTAAGAGATGGATTCATAGAGCTTGTTTCTGTCCTGTATCCTCTGAGATTGGGTTTTGTTTTGTTTCAAGGGCTTTCAAAGATGAGAATGTAGCTCAGCTGATAGAATGCTTGCCTGTCATGCATGAAGCCCTGGGTTCCATCCCCTGCATGAGCAGGGCCTCCTGGTGTGCATACCTGTAATCCCAGCACTCAGGAGAAAGAGGCTAAAGGACATGGTGGCACATGCCTTTAATCCCAGCACTTGGGAGGCAGAGATAAGAGGATTTCTGAGTTCAAGGCCAACCTGGTCTACAGAGTGAGTTTCAGGACAGCCAGGACTGTAACACAGAGGAACCCTGCATTCCACTCTCCCTTCCACCCTGACCCTGCAAAAAATTCAAGGACATACTCTGCTGCATAGCAAGTTTGAGGCTTGCCTGTCTCAAAGTAGGGCAGGGGCCTTTAAATAAAAGGACTAACAATAGTTTGTGTGTGTGTGTGTGTGTGTGTGTGTGTGTGTGTGTGTGTGTGTGTGTGTGTGTAATTGTCAAAACTGCCTTAAAGGTCATTAAAACACCAGATATTTTTCTAAAATGTTTATGACTCTCTAAGTTTGATTATCTTTGGTCTTCTCTGAACTTAATTATGCTTAATATTTATATTTTATTGTAGCATAACTTTTTCATGTATTTTGTGCCTCTTTTTTTAATTTTTTGAGATTTACATCATTTTACCTCTGTCTCTAGTCCAACTCCTCCTGTGTACCCCTGCAACTCCTTCTTTTTTTTTTTTTTTTTGGTTTAAATGTTTTTAATCCCATTTTCCTTTTTTTTTGAGCAACTCCTTCTTAAATTCATAACTTCTTCTTTGAATATTATTATTATATATATATAATAATATATATATTATATATTATTCTTTGAATATTATTGTTTGTGTATGTGTGTGTATGTAACCTACTGAGTCCATTTAGTGTTTACTTGTTTGTACATATGTTTAGGGCTGATATCTTGGGAGTAGATAACCTGTCAAAGAGCTTGTCCCTAGAGAAATTTGATCCACCGTTTCTCAGCAGCCATAGTTTACACACACACACACACACACACACACACACACACACACACACACACACACACACACCCCGAGTTGTTGCTGTAATTTTGAGCCAGGGTTTCATGTATGTAGTACACACTGGCTTGGAACTCACTATATAGGCAAAGACCTTGAACACCTCTTCTTTTGCCTCCACCTGCCAAAACAGATTATCAGATTGCTTGTCATTGTTCCTGTCTCCATCCTTCTCTCCCCAACCCCTCAGGTCTTATTACTCAGGTTGGCTTTGAACTCTTGGGCTCAAGTAGTCTTTTTGCCTCAGTCTTTTAAGTGCTGAGGACTCCGGGTGTATACCAGTGTACCTGGCCCCCGGGCAGATAGTGTTTGACTTCAGGGGCCCCAATGTGCTGATTCATTTTCTACTGATAATCATTTCAGATTGGTTCCAGCAGTTTATAAGAAAAATGCTGATTGGGAGATCTCCATACAGGCATTTTGTTCCTTTGAATGTTTCCTCAGGACAGGTTTCCAGGAGTTGGGTTATTAGGTTCAAGGGTATGAACAGTTTATGGCTGGTAATTCTGCTAGATTGTTTGAAAGGAGGGTGAGTTCAGAACGTAATTATCTGCACTGCTGTCTCGCATTCTTGGCTGTCTCCTTACATTCTTAGTTTGCTTGCTGTGTTCTCGAGAAGTTACTCTTTGCTTCTGCCTTTGACTTTGCATTCTTCCATTGCTACATAGCCCCATTTTTTCCCCCTCCAACTGTTGGTTTGCTTGAGTGTAGACTGCTTAGGTCTCGGTCTTGTTTGGCAGGGAGAAATCTTCCTGTCCCCAAATGATCTAAAACAGTGGTTGATACATTTTTCCAATAAAGGACCAACCATTGGGGTGGGCGAGATGGCTTAGATGTACAGAGCACATTCTTCTCTTCCAGAGGACCTTGGTTTGACTCCCATCACCCATATCAGGCAGATCATAATTGTCTAACTCCAGGAGATCTGACATCTCTGGTCTCTCCAGGCACCATGTACTCATGTACATATACCTACACACAGATATATAGATAATTAAACATAATAATAACTACAATTAAATCTTTTTTAAAAAAAGGACTAGCCACCATGTGTACAGGTAAGCAATATAACTTTATTGATGGACACTGAAGTTAAATCTTGGATCATTTTCTGTGTCTTTTGGAATCTTTTCCAACCAGTTGAAATATAGAAACTGAACAAAGGTGAGGGGGACTGTCTTAGTCAGGGTTTCTATTCCTGCACAAACATCATGACCAAGAAGCAAGTTGGGGAGGAAAGGGTTTATTCAGCTTACACTTGCACATTGCTGGTCATCACCAAAGGAAGTCAGGACTGGAACTCAAGCAGGTCAGGAAGCAGGAGCTGATGTAGAGGCCATGGAGGGATGTTTCTTACTGGCTTGCTTCTCCTGGCTTGCTTAGCCTGCTTTCTTATAGAACCCAAGACTACCAGCCCACGGATGGTACCACTCACAAGGGGCCCTCCCCCCTTGATCACTAATTGAGAAAATGCCTTACCACTGGATCTCATGGAGGCATTTTCTCAACTGAAACTCCTTTCTCTGTGATAACGTCAGCTTGTGTCAAGTTGACACACAAAACTAGCCAGTACAGGGGCCATTGCTGGTGATGGGCTGGACAGGAGGTTGGCTGAATTGTGGTCTGAACAAGAAGCAGCACGTG
Organism: Uromys caudimaculatus; assembly: GCA_028551405.1. Classification (NCBI taxonomy): domain Eukaryota; kingdom Metazoa; phylum Chordata; class Mammalia; order Rodentia; family Muridae; genus Uromys; species Uromys caudimaculatus. The sequence goes on along the minus strand of CM052722.1, from coordinate 22,138,281 downwards.
GGAGGGACAGGAACAAAAGATGGCATTTCCTCACTTTCTCTTAGGTAGCAGAGAGTAAAGACCAAGCCATTTATTTTAATCCGGCATCTCTAGTACTTGGTTGAGGAAATGGTGCCCTAAAAGGCAAAAGGCATCTGGGAGGTTGGGAGAGTCAGAAGCAGGTCTTGTGACACTGTCCATATGTTGGCTTCTAGCCTTCTACCAAGAGTGCCTCCCTGGCCCTATGGTCCCACTGTTAAAAAAAAAAATGACACACCAAAACATAACTTTTTAATAGTTTTTATTTTGAGATGGGGGTCTCATTAAGTTACCCAGGGTGCCTTTAAATTCACTCCATAACCCAGGCATGCCTTGAACTTGTAATCTTCCTGTCTTGGTCTCTGGAGAGCTGGGTTTATAGTCCTATGCCACAAAGCCTGACTTAAAAAATGTAATTTAAAAATCATGTGTGAGTGTGTGTGTGTGTGTGTGTGTTCATTGATGAGAGTACTTCAGGCTAGCTGTTCCTAGATCTGCTTCCTGTTCTCTTGTCTCCACCTCCCATCCCCTCATAAGAACACTGGGTGCCACCATAACCAGCTTCCTGTGACTGCAGGGGAACCAAACTTAGATAGGTCCTTACAGTTGTACTGTAAGCACTTTGTTCAGTAAGCCAACTCCCAGTCTCAAAATATAATTCTCAAAGCACACATCATACAGATACCAGGGTCACCCAGAACTCTCTTTTCAGAGTTATGTACTTTATTGCATGCTGTTATACGTCAATTATAAAAGGACATTTTATATCGGAAGTTAGATAATGTGATTTTTGTCCTCGGAACAGCATTGCTGGTTAATTGAAGTCAGTGAGAAACAGCCCAGGTGAGTATGAAAGGTAATCCCTCTGGGCTGGTGAGGTGGCTCAGCAGGTAAAAGTGCTTGCCACCAAGCCTGATGACCTGAGTTCAGTCCCCAGAAGCCAGGGGGTTGGTGGAAGGAAAGAACTGACTCCTTCCGGTAAGTTGTCCTTTGACCTGCACACGTGCACTGTGACACATGAATGCCACCCCACACACAATAAATGAATTACAAAGATAAAAATAAAATGTGGTGTGTTGAAGGACAAATTCAGAAGGCAGTATGGCTTGAGATGGGCAGATGAGGCGAGAGAGGGCCAGAGGTATGCGCTGATGCTGGTTATTAAGTCATTGCTCTGCCTGTGGCTCCTCATGGAACACAAACGGCGACATGATAAAGCACAAAGAGTTGACAGAAAGTTCAGACCTCATGTAGGGGATGGTGACAACTTGTGTGATAATGTCACAGACAGTGTCTTATAGTTAAGGTTCACATATATACCAAGGCATCCAGGAAGGGAAACAAATCTTAGTCTGTGTTGAGTATGGTTTTCAAACTAAATGTCAGTTTCTAGAAAAAACATGTGTCTGGATTATCCAGCTAACAGGGTTGAATAGTGCTCAGTCTAATATCTTTGTCTCCAGCAGGATGACTGAGTTTAGGATGTAGGAGACAAGCCAAAGCTGTGTGGCTAAGGTGAAAATTGAATGTTTTTCTTTTCTTTTCCTTTCCTTTCCTTTCTTTTCTTTTCATTTTGTTTTATGTCTTTTCTTTGCTGTGTGTGAGTTCTGCCTGCTGTCTGAAAAGGGCATCCAATCCCCCAGAGCTGGAGTTACAGACAGTTTTGAGCCACCATGTGGGTTCTGGGAATCAAAAGGGGATCCTCTGGAAGAGCATCTGGTGCTCCTAACTGCTGATCATCTCTCTAGTTCCAGAAGTATAATATTTTAAGAGAAGACTTCAGGGGCTAGGGAGGTGGTTCAGTCAATAAAGTGCATGCTGTGTAAGCATGAAGACCCAAGTTCGGATCCCTAAGACCCATGTAAGAGCTAGGTGAGGTGGTATGCATCTGTCACCCCAGCAGTGGGGCAATGGGAGGGGCCGGGAGGAGACAGGCAGATCTCTGGAGCTCATGGCCACCCAGCCTATCCAAATCAGTGAGTTCTAGAGCCAGTGAGAGACCCTGGCGCAAAAAGTAAGGTAGAGAGTGATTGAGAGAGACACCAGCCAAGGACCACTGGCCTCCACACTCATGTGAAATGCACACATGCATATACCCATCTGAAGATGAATGTATATAATGTACACGCTTAACAGATGTATATGTAAAATATACTCAGTATTAAAAGAGAGGGAGAGAAAGCAAGCTTCATTCCTTTCAGGGATCTTGCCTGCTTTTTCTCATTAAGAAAAAGAGCTTGCTCTGCACAACTTTAGTCCTAGCACTCAAGTCCGAGGCAGGTGGATCTCTGAGTTCAATGTCAGCCTGGTCTACAGAGTGAGTTCCAGGACAGCCAGGGTTACACAGAGACCCTGTCTTGGAAAAACAAAACAAACCAATCAACCAACCAACCAACCAACCAGCCAACCAAATCAGAGGAACTTGACTAGAGTGGTTGGTTCTGCTTTATTTTAAGAGAAGGAGGTGGGTTTTTCCCTGAAAGAACAGACTGGGAGGCCAATTAGGAGGACACTGAGTGAGTGCTGGAGTTGAGGTAGAATCCCTGGTCCTGGCACTGTGGAGTGGTTAAGTCTGAGAACCAAAAGAAATGGGGATGTGGAAGAACACAATTTTAGGGGCTAGAAAAATGACTGTTGTTTTATTTTTTCCTGTCTAAGCAGGATACAGTGAAACTGCCTCCTCTTTCTATTGGGATTAGATTGTTAGGAAGTTAAAAACAAACAAACAAACAAAACTACAAAAATCCTTGTCTGGGTTAATGACTAGGTGATTTACTAGGGAGTTTTAAGTCTATATCAGAGTACTTTGTAATTATACAGAGACCTGTTCAAAAGGAAAGCAGTGGGGTCCATGAGGGGGCACACTGCTACCAGCCTTCCCATAGCTCCCACCAGGGTCCATATCACTGGGGGTAGGAGGTAGGTGAGGGATTTGGGGGGCTCTAGTCCTAGCTTCTTGCTGTTGTTTGCTGGGGAACCCTTTGCTGAAGTGTGCTTGTGAATCCGGAGGCTCATAAGTACCTCCTTCATCCTAAAAGGGTAGGATGTCATGTCCTTCTTATCACACTGGTTCTGTCATAACCCCTGACTAGTGTAGTGGCTCTGAGACACTCACTGTGTGTTCTCCAAAAGCCCCTTGGGTCTAATTCTCAAGCACTGGAGGTGCCTGCTTGTGGCTACAGTTTCTGCCTTGGAATCACTGGATAAGAATGCCGCCTCATAGGGGTCTTATTGAAAGTGAGTTGGATTCCATGTGGAAGTCCCCAGGCCACTGTCTAGCACATAGAAGGTATTGCTCTAGTGGGGCTGTTGGGATGGTCAGCAGGTAGCAGTTACTCTATTCGTCTGTGAGCCTGTCACAGATTGCCCCAAATTTCAGTCTGTGACCTGTTGGTAAGACTGGGGGGTCATCTGGGTATGGTGGCACATGCCTTTGATTCCAGCACTTGGCAGGCAGAGGCAGTTGGAGCTCTGTGAGTTTGAGACAAGCCTGTGGTCTACATAGCAAGTTCCAGGCTAGCCAGAATTAAATAATGAGATTCTGTCTCAATCAATCAATCAATCAATCAATCAATCAATCAATCGGTGGTCAGGGGCTAAGAATGTGGTGGCTCAGTTTATTGAAAGCTTGCCAGGAATTCATGAGGCCCTGGGTATGATCCCCAGCAGTAACCAAAGCAGCCATGGGGATACATGTCTGAGATCTCAGCACTCAGGAGCCAGAAGCAAGAAAATCAGAACTTCAAGGTTATTCTCAGCTCCATAGTAAGTTTGAGTTGAACCTGGGCTGCATGAGACCTGGTCTCAAGAAAATAAGAAACACACAATAACAAATAGATCCTGGGTGGTGTATGTCTGTGCTGTTGGCACTTAGGAGTCAGACGCACCGCAAATTTCATGCCTACCATGGCAACAGTTAAGACTCTGTCTCAAGAACAAAAGAAAATAACAACAATAAAGAATGAGAATCAGCTGGGCTGGGAGTGTGGCTCCCTGGTGGGGTGCTTGCTGATCATGTAGGGGTCCCTGGTGAACCTCAGCACAGGGGTGGAGTAGGGGTGAGACTGGCTTGAGGAGAGGGAAACAAATCACCTTTATGTCTTACAGGTTCTCTTTCTTCACTCTACTCCTGTCTTCTTTCTCCTTCTTTGATAAAGAGGCTGGGGTGGGGTATAACTCAGTTGTAGAATGCTCACCTAACATGCACATGACCCTATCCTTGGCACCCAACAAGCAAAATCCACGACAGAGAACAAAGCACTATAATGCAGGGTTAAAAGCTGGGATGGCATTTACATTGTGATGGGTTGACCTTGAGAACTAGACATACTAAGCTGGAGAGATGGCGAGGTGGTTAAGAACACTGGTTGCTTTCCCAGAGGACATGGAATAGGTTGCCAAGCACCCACAAGGTGGCTCACAACCACCTGCAACTCTAGTTCCAGGGGATCAGATGTTCTTTTGGTAACCTTTGGCCCCAGGCACTCATATGGTATGCACTTAAATGCCTGCTATATATGCAGGCAAAGCACCCATACACGTAAAGTGGAATTTAAAAGATACATAAAATAGACATAAAATATGACTGCAAAAATATAAAGTTAGGGGAAGGGAAGCTGTTTAGATATTGAAAATTACTGTGTTGCTTCATAAAAATGGAAATGATAATAAAGTACAAAAGTAGCAAGGAAAGGAGAAAGCTGGAAGCAGGCCCTGGTTCTTCTATACTCTTGTTTTCTTCCTTTGTGGTGTTGGAGGTAGAGAACCTCGCATGTATGAGACAAGTGTTCTTTCTGAGGAACAGCCCTAGCCCTTGGGTTTTTGAGGCTGCCTTTCACTATGTAGCCCAGGCTTGCCCGGAATTCTCCATCCTGCCTTCACCTTCAAGGAGCTGGGGTTCTAGGCATATGCTACTATACTTAGCTCTTGACTGGGTACAGTGTCAGGATTGAAGACACTTTGTGCAGCATTTCAGTTATTCTTGTCACACCCTAGGACCCAATGATCATTTTACATAGAACGGAATCTTTGCCATCCAGGTCACTTTTTAGAAAGCCACTGAGCCAACTCTGGATCTCCAGTGTGATATGGAGTAGCTGAATTGTAGAGATGAAAAATCCAAAGCCCCTTTTTCTTTGAATAGCCTTGAAATAAGGTTCTTTGGGCTCTGTCTTGACCAAGAGGAGGAGGAGGAGGAGGAGGAGGAGGAGGAGGAGGAGGAGGAGGAGGAGGAGGAGGAGGAGGAGGAGGAGGAAGAAAAAAATAATAATAAGAAAGTGTCTTTGTTTGCAAGTGCTAAATCAATATTGGCTAGAGAGCTCAAAAAATATCTCATTTGGTAAAGTGCTTTCCTTGCAGGTATCAGTGAGGGCACAGTAAAACTACTGAACTGGATCGTTCTGTGGGTAGAAAGAAAGGTTTATTGGAGATCAGGATGCTAAGGCTGGGGGCGGGGCGTGGGCAGGGAGAAACAAAATGGAGGAAAAGCAAGTGGATTTGATATGACAGGATAATAACTAAGCTGTTGAATGTGTATAATGTTACTTGCATGCGTGTTTTCAGGGCTGACTGACACTAGACAAGCAATTGGTGTGCTCTTCCCACGCCCAACCGGCCTCAGTTGTCTATGGTTTTTTGTAGGGTTGAGGCCACATGGACTTTCCCTCATTCAGTTTGACATGTTCATTGTTGTCGTCCTTGTTCAGCTCATGTAGTGAGATTTTACGAGGATGATTTCTTGTGCCAGTGTTTTAAACTTTAATTTTATGTGTATGAGTGCTCTTAGCTGCCGAGCCACCTCACTAACCCCTAAGCCTATCCTTAGTACAGAGCTACGGCAGTATCGCCATAGGTTGCTTTTTCTGAATTTATTTCTAGTAGGTTTGTAAGTAATTGAGATTTTTAAATGCATCAAATAAAAATTCCAAACAGCTGGATGTGGTGGCTCAGACCAGCAGTCCCAGCTAATGCAGAAGCTGAGGCAAGAGAATCACAAATTTAAAGCTTGCATGGGCTATGAAGCAAGCTTAAGGCCAGTCTAGGGAATTTTGTGAGACCTTGCTTCAAAATGAAGGCATTTTAAAAAATGTAAGACTGTCAATGATAGAGCACGTCCCTAGTGTATGCAAGGGCCTGGGTTTAATCTTCAGTACCAATAAATAAGTAAATCAATACCAAAATTTCCATACTATACACATTATATATGCATGTCTCATTTATTCAGCACAAAGCTATTACTGCCTGCTGTGTACTATGCATTGGTCTTAAGAATCAGACAGATCCCTATTTTGTCTTCTACCACATAGAACTTACAATCTACACCCTTTCCTTCTGTCTCTATTTTATTAGCTAGAAATAACAATAACAGTTATATATTTGATTTCCTTACTATTCTAATACTTCAACGTATTTAATCCTTATAATGACCCTGTGAAGTAAGGATTATCATAATTCCCATTTCACGGATGGGGAAAACTGAGGCATCGAGGTGAAATTATTTACCCAAAGCACATATCTCTTAAATGGTGTAGAGGGATTTAAAGCCATTCAGTCTGGCTTCAGAGTATCTCTCTCCTCCTCTCTCCCCCCTTCCTATCACCTGTGAAATAGACATCTTAGCAAACACAGTCTGCCTTAAGCTAGATAATAGTTCATAAACCATGCAGTTTCTGGTTTTTATGACTCAATAGTACAAACGTGACCCCAAATGACCCCACCCTTTGGCAGTAACCTCGGATGGAGCTCTCTCAAAGGTGCTTTTTGCCCCAGCTCTCCCCACTTCTCTAAAACATCTGACTATTCATTTCATCACCACACTCTTTGTCTGTATGGACAGAATTGTAAACAGAAGCCTGACTGTGGGCATCATACACACAGGCATGTACTTGGCATTTTTTTGTTCTAAGTCAAAAGCTCAAATGAAGTCACAAGGCATTAATTTGGCCTTTCTCCGTTGAGACTTCCTGTTCCAGCTTCATGATGTGTTTGAGAATTCACTAGCCACCCCGTCTATGGAATGGAGCCTGTCTCCCGAGTCTGTAGAGTTTGGCAGCAGTTGCAGCACTTTCGTCCCTTGGATGTGTGCTGGGGCCTGCACCACGAGGGCTGCTGCTGTGGGGATGGTCACTGGCTTCTTAGTATGTCCCACTACTGTGACTAATTGCACGGAGTTGGCTGGTGGAGCTGGCTCTGTCCAGATGGTCCTGTGGTCACTGAGCATCCATCTGTAGTTACTGTGCCCAGGGTCTTGCTGAAGGCGCTGCTCTAAGCTGTAGTGCTGCAGCTCTGTTGCTGTTTAAGTGCCCGCCCCCTTGCCTGATTTGCAGCCACACACTCCTGGGTAAGAAGCACAGGGAAATGAGGTGCTCTTATTTCATCCACCATGTTTCTCATGTTGATGCTGGGCTGGTTTCCACCTGTTGTCTGTTAATGCAGCAGTGAACATCTTTGAGGTCAAATCATCTTCATTTCAGCCCAGCCTCAAACCTTTGGCAGTACTAGAATCTCTGAGAGTTGTGGTATGTGTATGTGTGTGTCTGTGCATGTATGTTTGTGTATGTAGGTACATATATATGTGCCATAGCATGTGTATGTTTATATATGATTATGTGTGTATATGTTTGTGTATATAGGCATATATGTTCCATAGCATGTGTGTGTTTAAATAGGATTGTGTGTATGTTTGTATATGTAGGTACATATGTGCCATAGCATATGTGTATTTATATATGATTGTGTGTGTGTGCACATATATGACACAGAGCATGTATGGACATCAGAGAATGTCTGAGTTCATTCTGGCCTTTGCTTTTGTTGAGGCAGGCCTCTCTTGTTTCCTTTGTTGTGCTGTGTACTTGAGGCTAGCTGGCTGGAAAGCTTCCGGTCTGTTCTCCTGCTGCCACCCTCAGTCTTGCTGTAGGAATGATGGTATTACAGATGCGTACCACATTTGGCTTTTCACATGGGTTCTGGGAACTGAACTTGGGTTGCTAGGCTTTTGATATAGTTGCTAGCATGTGCTGAGCCATCTCCCCAGCCCAAACTCAGGATGTTGTGCACCTAGGCTAGCATTCTATCACCCAAACACTTCACCAGTGAGCTATACTCATTGTCCAGAAGTCATATTTTAGGGTCAAAGTATATTTTTAGGGCAGAATATGCAGAAATGTGGACAGTAGGGTAAGAAAGTATGCAGGTGGCTCTGGGGACCTGGCTCAGTTGGTAGAGTGCTTTTGTATTCACAAAGCCTTGGGTTTGATTCCCCAGCACCTCATAAAAGTTGGGTGTAGGTGCTAGGGAGATGGCTCAGTGGGTGCAGTACTTGCCATGAGAGGATGAGAGCCTGAGTTCAGATCCTCAGCACCATGTAAAGAGCTGGGCATGGTGGTGTGTTCTTGTAATCTTAGTACTGGGTAGGCTGGGACTAGAGAATTGCTACAGGGTTTTCTACCAGAAGACAAGAAAATCTAGATTGTTCTTGAAGTCTGGTCCTTTCTATGCCTCTGTTAGAGATCACAGAGGCTTTCTCTACATTCTTGCCATGGGTGTGCTTTTGAGGTTTATCACTCAGTGCTGATTCTATTCTTATGTCTTCACAGGGAAGCTTTATGGTGATGTTCCTTACATAGAAGAAAGACACCGACATCGGTATGAGGTACGCCTTTTATCTGAATTACTGAGGGATGTGGATACCTGGTGCAATGAATCCCAGCGATTGTAAGTGGGCCCTTTGGGAAAAGTGCCCAGCTCATAATATCTGTAAGGAAGGCTGCTAAAACTTCCCTAGCATGCAGGCAAAATAATCAAAGGAAGCTATTGTGGTAAAACAGTAGATGATGGCGGAGTGTCATAGAGCCTGCATGCATCCGGACAGGCACAGCAGAAAGACTACCCGAAACCAAAACAAGCTCACCACTCCTCCTTAACCCCTGCCGCTTGTTTCTCAGCTTTAAGAAAGATAGATAGCATCCAACAAGGAGCCAAATGCTTCTGGCACCAGAATGAGTGCCTGGATCTTGTGTGGTGGATTATAGCTTTCAGGAGCCTCTTCTGAAATTCACATTGAGCTCAAGGTTTAGTGTCCCATGACTCAAAGGAGTTAACTGCTGAGATTGCAACAGACATGGCATCTGGAACTGTGTATGGTCATAGTAGGATTACTTAGTCAATCATGATGTATTTGGCTTTGAAGAATAGGAATCTCTTCTTGTTGTTTATTCATACCAATTTGAACAATAAGGACATTTATCCACTCAGATCACAGGTAGATTTGAAACATGGTACAACCAGGCATCTTGTTTTCATGGGTCTCTCAGCCTCCATTTTCTGTGTGTCTGCTTTGCCCAGAGTGGTCTCTTTCATCATTGTGAGGTATTTGCCAGCAGCAGCTGAAGCATGGAATTTTTCTTCAGTCTGATTAGGTCACTTTTTTTTTTTTTTAATTTGTCTGTTGGCTTTGTTTTTTGAGACAGAATCTCACTATGTATCTCTGACTGGCCTGGAATGCCTATGTAGACTAGGCTGGCCTTAAACTCACAGAAATCTCCCTGTCCCTGACTCCCAGGTACTGGGATTAAAGGCTTGTGCCACTAGTTGAAAGCAATTTTGAGACACAGTCTCATGTATCCCAAGCTGGTTTTGAACTCCATACATACCTGAGAATGCCTTAAATTCCTGATCTTCCAACCTCTACCTCCTCAATGCTAAGATAACAGGGACATGCTACCATGCCCAGTTTTATGTGGTGCTGGGGATTGGACTAGTTTTATGCATGGTAGGCAAGCACTCTACCAATTGAGTTACACCCCCAGCCCTAACTGGGTCAACTTTATCTGTCAGCTTGTGAATTCATACCATCGCCAGTCTGGCCTTCAATTGAACATTGGAGACCTTAAACCTGAGTTTTCACAATATCAGCCAAGAAGAATGGATATCTTAATCACTGTTCTGTTGCTGTGAAGAGACAGCATGACCAAGGCAACTCTTACAAAAGAAAGCATTTTATTGGCGACTCGCTAACAGTTTAAGAGGTTTAGTCCAGCATCATCATCATAGCAGGGAGCATGACTGCACACATGGAGCTGGAACAATAGCTGAAATCGACATCCTCATTCACAGGCTGAGAGAAAGAGCTGCTGGCCTGCCCATGCCTCAGTGACACATTTCCTCCATAAAGCCACACCTATTAATCCTTCTCAAATAGTACCACTCCTAATGACTAAGCAGTCAAATATCTGAGCTACCTTAACCAGGGTTCTCTAAAGTTAGAACTTATGGACTGTCTCTATATATTAAAGGAAATTATTGAAATGACTTAGAGTCTGCAGTCCAACTAACCCAACAATGGGCAGTTGTGAATGGGAAGTCCAAGAATCTAGCAGTTGCTCAGTCCCATGAGGCTGGGTATTTCAGCTGTCTGCTGTGTGAGCTGGGATCCTGACGTAGGTTCCAATGGATGTGCTGGCATGTAAGTGCAGGCAGGCAGAGGAGAAGGAGACCTTCCTCCTTCCATTGTCCTTATGTAGGCCTCAAGTAAGTGCAGGCAGGCAGAGGAGAAGGAGACCTTCCTCCTTCCATTGTCCTTATGTAGGCCTCCAGCAGAAGAGTGAGTCCTCCTTCCAATGTCCTTATGTAGGCCTCCAGCAGAAAGGAAACCTTCCTCCTTCCATTGTCCTTATGTAGGCTCCAGCAGAAGGTACGGTCCAGATTAAAGGTGTGCAAGCAGGTGAAGAAGAGTGAGTCCTCCTTCTTCCAATGTCCTTATGTAGGCCTCCAGCAGAAGGTACGGCCCAGATTAAAGGTGTGCACCACCAGGCCTGGACCTAAGCTGTGGTTTACTTGGAACTTGCTCTATCCCAGGCTGGCCTTGAATTCAGAGATTTGCTTGCCTCTGTCTCCTGGGATAAAAGGCATGTTCCACCTTACCTGGGCCTATAGTTTTCATGGCCACCATGCCTCAAGATCCAGATCAAAAGCCCATGTCATCTCAAATTAAGATCTGGATGCAAAGCCTGTGTCTTCCAGCCTCAAGATCTGGATCACAGGTGTGTGCTCCATTTCTAGATTGTAGTTCATTCCAGATAGAGTCAAGTTGACAACTAGGACTAGCCATAACATGAGCCTATGGGGACCACTCTTATTCAAATGTTCACAGTGGGTTTATTGTATTTGGCTTGACCAATTGGAGTCAACTTCTGGAATGGGACAGATAAGAGCCCCAAGACCGAAGGAACAAATTCTAATCCTCAATCAAATTTGTGATTTGGGGGCTTAGAGAGATGGCTCAGAGGGTAAAGTGCTTGCCCCACAAATGTGAGGACTAGACTTTAGATTCCCAGTACCCACATAAATGCTGGGCAGATGTGATGGCCTGCCTATAATCCCAGCACCCAGAAGGCTAAGCCAGGACCTTTGGGCAAGCTTGGCAAACTCCAGGTTCAGTAGGAGATCCCACCTCAGTAGGCTATCTAAGAAGACACCTGACATCAACCTCTGGCTTCCACATGCATACACCCTCATGCGCACATGCACTCATACCCATGTGTACCCATATACACGCAAACGTGTTTGTATACATGCACACTATACACATATACATGTAAAAATGATGAGAATCTGGGGAGAGATAGGATACGTTACTTTCTTGTTGCTTTGTAAAATACAGGCAAAAGAAACTGAAGGATTTATTTTGGCTCATTGTTTAAGGAAGTCAGAATGGAGGAGTATAAAGTAGCTGATACCATTTTACCAGGGGTTAGGAAGGAGGGAGGGAGACGGGAAATAAGAGGGGAGGGACAGAAGGAGGAATACTAGTATTCGGTTATTTTTTTCCTTTTTATTCAGTCCAGAACTCTAGCCATGGGGTAGTGTTGCCTACATCAGGGTACATCTTCCCTCCTTAGTCAGTTAACTCTTTGGAAATGCTCTTGTTATACGCCCAGAAGTGTGTCTCCTAGATGCTTCTAAATCGAGTCAAACTGACAAAGCTTAGCCATCACAGATTTGTTAAGGGCATTTAACTTGGGGAATCAGCAGATAAAGGATGTCTATAAGTAGCTGGTCTCACAGTTCTGATTCAGAATATTTACATTACCATAGTCCTTTGTTTTGAGTCCTGTCTCTGAGTGATGCAGCATGAACCTTTCAGGTTCATGTTATTTGAATTATATTTCATATCTCTGGTTCAGCATGAGTTTAAAATTAGATTTGGAATGTTGAATGTAGAAATTAAGTAGAGGGTCAATGCAGTGGAAAAATCCATCAACTGATGCAGGATCTCTTTATAAGCTGTTTATTATTATTATTATTATTATTATTATTATTATTATTAATTATCTAATTGCTCTGTAGTTCAAAGACTTGTATTTCTCACATTTCCAGGTGAACCCTAACCTGATCAACCAATTTGAGAATAAAGACCTTTGTTTTGTCGGTGAGGATGTAGATGGGAAGAGGATGGAAATTATTGAGTTGACAAGTAAGTGGGTTCTTTGTTTCTATAAAGCTCCATGATGACCTAGCACCATTTTGTCTAACACAGACTAATTTGGGATCTAGTTCATTGTACCTCCCCCCCCAATTCCTCGATCATTTGAAACACGTACAGAATGTCACAATGTCCGGAAAACACATTGCATATCACGTTGGGACCTGTTACTTTGAACTTAGTATCAATAGCTGCATTTTCCTAAGTCTACCAACTGTACAAATAGTAGGAATCTTTGCCATTTCCCCTCTCTCTATCCCGTGTCATCTCTAAGCTAAATGCTCTGCAGAAAGCACACAGCTCATTGTCTGCTGGTTCTCTTCTTTCTCTTCCCCTTGTTCTTGGTGGTCATTGTGGATGTCGATTGTGTAAAGGGCCCAGATCCTCTCCTGACTCTTTTTGCTGCTTGTACTTGAAGTGCAACCTTAGGGTAGTCATTGAATTTCTAGACACTAATTGCTGCACTTGGGGTTTTTTGGAGGACCAAACAAGAGGCTCAGTTGGTCGAATGGTTGCCTCCCATGCACAGATCCCTAGGTGTGGTCCCCAGCACAGTATAACCTGGGCATGGTGGCACAGTCCTGTAAAGTAATCCTGGCAGGAGTTCAAGGTTACATAGTGTGGACAGCCTAGGCTATGTGAGACCCTGTCTTAAATAAAACACAAAGGACTGGACTCCTATTGAGGAGGAGCACAGAAGGGAGCCTGGTGTGCTGGCTCATACCTGTAACCCCAGGACTTGGAAAGTTTTGATTCAGAAGGATTGCTCTGATTTAAAAGCAAGCCTGGGCTTGTAGTGAGTTTGAGGCAGGTCTGGGTTACATGAAATGAATAAGTAGCACAGAAATTGTTTATGGCTGAGCTAGAAGACCCTGAAAACATAGGCCCAAAAGCACACATTTGTTACTGACAAGACGTAAGGCAGTGAGCAGTCTTCACATTCATTCAGCCCTGCAAGGACCTAGCTTGTCTCAGCTTTTTATCTTGCCCAGGGGTCAGCTCTAGTCTGCTCATTTGTGTGTGTGTGTGTGTGTGTGTGTGTGTGTGTGTGTGTGTGTGTGTGTATGTGTGTTTATTGAACTAATACTTTTCCCCCACATTTTCAAATGATTAAAAAATTTTAAAAGACAATTTATGACATGAGAAAATAATTCTATAATTATGTGACATTTGAGTTTCTGTGTCCATAAATAGTCTTATTGGAGATTGGTGTAGGGGTGGAAAGGTGTGACCTTTTCCTCACCCATCATAAAGGTCACAGCTGACATTCCTGTGATACAAGATTAATAAGAAAAAAGCAAGGGATGAGGATTTGGCTTGGTGGTACGATGCCCTTGGTTCAGTTCTCTACTCTGGAAGAAAAGAAACAAATAAATAAGAGAAAAACATGTTCTAGTTAGCATTTTTGTTGTGATATACCACTATGACCAAAACAACAAGAGAAGGTGTCTTAGGGTTTCTATTCCTGCACAAACATCATGACCAAGAAGCAAGTTGGGGAGGAAAGAGTTTATTCAGCTTACACTTCCATGCTGCTGTTTATCACCAAAAGAAGTCAGGACTGGAACTCAAGCAGGTCAGGAAGCAGGAGCTGATGCAGAGGCCATGGAGGAATGCTGCTTACTGGCTTGCTTGCTTCTCCTGGCTTGCTCAGCCTGCTTTCTTATAGAACCCAAGACTACCAGCCCAGGGGTGGCACCACCCACAATGGGCCCTCCCCCCTTGATCACTAATTGAGAAAATGCCTTACACCTGGATCTCATGGAGGCATTTTCTCAACTGAAACTTCTTTCTCTGTGGTAGCTCCAGCTTGTGTCAAGTTGACACACAAAAACAGCCAGTACAGAAGGAAAGAGTTTATTTCATCCTACAGGATATAATCCATCTTCAAGGGAAGCCAAGGCAGGAGCTTGAAGTAAAACCACAGAGGAATGCTGTGAATTGGCTTGCTCTCAGGCCCATTTCCAGCTAGCTTCCTTATATAGCCCAGGCCCACCTGCCTAGGGATGGTACTGTCCACAATAGCCTGTCCCCACTACATCAATTAGCAGTCAAGAAAATACTCCACAGACACAACCATAGGTTAATGTGATGGAGGTAGTTCTTCAACTGCGAGTCCCTCTTCCCAGGAGTGTCAAGTTGACAACTAAGATTAGCTGTCACAACTCTTTCCCCTTGTCAACGTGACACTCAAACACATCACTGTTAAACCATAACTTTTCTTGTCCTAAGATCTTGTGTTGGTATCACAACATACAGCAGTCCAGTTTTTAAAGTATCACAGTCTTGAACAATTTTTATGCTTTAAAAGTCCAGTATCTCTTTAAAAATCCAAAGCTTCTTAACTGTGGGTTCTTATAAAATTAAAAACAAACAAATAAACAAACAGATTATATACTTTCTTATTTGAAGAGAAAACCAGGGCACAGTACAATCAGATCAAAGCAAAACCAAAGTCTTAAAAACAAGTTCCATGTTCACAATATGGAACTCATTCTTGATCTTCTGAAATCCCAGGGATTTGGTAGTCCTACTTCTCTGGCTCTGCCACCTCTAGCACATGGCTTATGTTATATATCCCGGTTAGCTTCATTCCACACGTGCCACTGCCCTTGGCTGTTGCTCCAAAGTCCTGGAATCTCCAGTCATCTGAGGTCTCCACTGTAGCTGGGGTTGCACCTTCATCAGTGGCCTTCCATGGCTTCTCCTCTGGGAGTCCAACTCTGTCACATGGCACCAAGCTTCATCTTCTCTCCACTATGTTTTCAGTTCTTCAGCGTTCATGCTGCCCCAACCAATGCCACTGTCAGATAGTGGTGGCACACACCTTTAATCCTAGCACTTGGGAGGCAGAGGCAGGTGGGTCTCTGAGTTCCAGGCCAGCCTGGTCTACAGAGTGAAAGAACAGGGCTACACAGAGAAATTCTGCCTTAAAAAACTAAACACACACACACACACACATACACACACACACACACACACACACACACACACACACACACACACACACATGGGCCACTCTTACACATTAATAAGGTAAACACTGACCAAGACTAACTTAGGGAAGAAAGGGCTCATTTCATCTTACAAATTACAGGCCATGAAGAGAAGCTAAGCAAGAACTCAAGGCAGGAACTTGAAGCAAAAACTATGGAGATATGCTGCTTGCTGGCTTGCTCCCAAGCTTACATTCAGCTCCCTCTCTTATACAGCCCAGGCCCAACAGCCCTCCTAGAGGCAGAGACGCTGCTGCTCACAGGTGCTGGGCCTTCGATCAATTAGCGATCAAGAACATGCCCCACAGAAATGACCACAGGCCTGGTGGGTTCAGTCAGTTCTTCAACTGAGGCTTCCTCTTCCCAGATGTGTCCGGTTGACAAGATTAGCTATCACAAAGAGTAACAAGTCTATTTAGTTGGTTTCATGTGACTGACACAGGGGCTTTCATAAAGGAAGACCCAAAGATACAGGGAAACCTTTTAATTCTTGGATTTGAAGAGGAATAGATAGTTCTGAGGAAATGTGGTAAGGCAAAAGGTATAATAGACTGTCCAGACTCTTCTTGGCCTCTCTGCAGCATTCTTCCCCCACAGGTGCAGGGCAGAATTCTTCTGGAAGGAGGGTTTCTTTCCCAGATGTCGGTTTTGTTTTGGCTTTTCTGAGAAAGTCTCATGTATCCCATGCTTGCTTTCTTCAACTCAGTACCTAGCTAAGGCTTGTCTTGGACTCCTGATACCCTTGGCCCCACCTCCCATATGCTGGAGTCACAGGCGTGGGCTACTATGCC
Organism: Uromys caudimaculatus; assembly: GCA_028551405.1. NCBI lineage: Eukaryota > Metazoa > Chordata > Mammalia > Rodentia > Muridae > Uromys > Uromys caudimaculatus. Next base: position 22,121,992 of record CM052722.1, on the reverse strand, counting down.
TGTCAGGCAAGAGGGTATTGTGACCTACTTTTAGACAAGGTAACTCCAAGATTTTATGCTGGCTCATGCACACAAAGGCATGGATGATCAGAGTGACCTTGCTTCTGACACGGCTTTTATGTTACAGTCAAAGAGCTGAGTAGTTAGGAAAGAAGCATCATGGCCTGCAATGCTTAAAGTATTTATTATTCAACCCTTTATAGAAATATTTGCATGTCCCAGTCTAGACCATACTTCATTTGACAAGCTTGAACACTTGGGCAGTTCCTTCTTGATCTGTTTGCTTATCTCGATGTTCTCTTGGCATGTTCATCTTATGTCAAACTAAATCTAAATGCTCTCCAAACTCTTCCTCAAGATGATTTTTGTTACTGGACCATCAGTCTCCTCAGAGTTTCTTACTCTGTCTGCCATTGACATTTGGCACAAGATCATTCTTTCTTGTTGAGCTGTCCTGTGTTCGGTGTGGTATTTGTCAGCATTCCTGGCCTTAGGTCAATGGATACTAGCGGCAGACCTGATTCACCCTACCCCTGAGTTTTAACGTTTCAAAAACATCTTTACAGAGTTAGGGAGAAAAAGGTCTATCTTCCTGGCAGAGTGTTTGTCCAGCATGCACAAGATCCTGAGCACAATCCACAGTGCCATGATGGAGCATGCTTGTGACCTCAGAACTTAGAAGGTAGAGAGGCAAGAGGATCAGGAGTTCAAGGTCCTTCTTAGGCATATTGGAGTCTACCTGGGCTACAAGAGACCTTGTATCAGAAACCAAGCCAAACCCAACACAACCAACCAATCATTCCAACAAACCAACTAAATAAAACAATAACAAAAAACCATCTGTAGACACTAGCGAATGTGCTTGATCAAGAACCACTCTCCTAGATCACCAGGCTTGACATTGAACTCTTAAGCTCTTCCTCTCCTTCACACCCTCAACTTGTAATCACTTGTCAAGTGATTCTACTAATGGAAAGAAAGTGTTTGAGATTACCCTCCCAGTCCCTGCCACAGCCTCACTGCATGATGGCTTTAAGTCTGACTTGTCCCAAGTTCCTCCCTGCCTCTAGGTTCTCCCATCTCTCCTACTTCCTAAGCAGGATAAGACTCTGGCTTTACAGTCCACTCATACTAATTTACTGGAGAAACCATTCTGATTTGTTGGATGTGAATTACATGTTAGTTACTCCAGAAAGGGTAGCTTGACCTGGGTGTAGTGGTGCTTGCCTGGAATCCCAAGATTGGGGAGGTTGAGCAGGAGGATCACTGCAAATTTGAAGCTTGTCTGGTTACATAGTGGGCTCCAGGCCAGCCAGGGCTACAGAGGGAGACCTTGTTGACATAAAAATTAATAGCCCGGCATCATGGCTCATACCTTTGGCGGGCAGAGGCAGCCAGATCTCTGAGTTTAAGGCTAGCCTAGTCTAAGTGGTGAGTCCCAAGCCAGCCAGGGCTGTACAAAGAGGTCTTGGCTCAAACAAATAAACAAGTACAAATACATGCAAAAAAGTGTTAGAATGATGTTGGGGAATGTGTCTTTCCAACCTATGTGCTTTAGATTTCAGACTTTCTTTACAGCTTGTCAACTTTTTTCTGTCTCAGCCAATGTCATTCAGTGGTCCATAATCTGAGTACTTCAAGAACCCAAACAGGAAAGGGAGGGGGAATCCCAAACGTGGAGGAGACCTGATGTCAGAGATGGCTGCCTTGAGCATAGTAGCCTTTTCCCTGGACTTTTAGCATGCTTACTAGATGCTTAGTCCTAAAGCCCCGGCTAGGGACTCTGTATGAACCTGCGTGCCTCACAAAGTGGTTGATGGAAGTTAATTTCCTTCTGCAGAGGATGCTGGAGTGTTAGAGAGGTTAAGTAATATGTCTAGGGCCATTGAACTAGGCATTGGGAGGTGGGGAGTAACTCAGGTTGTAGCCTCCTTCTGCTCGCACCTTGAAAGCATGTTGGTTTTCTGTATTTTCATTGGGTCCTTCACCTAGAGTCTATTTTGTGGTGGTTATTATTGATTAATTTTGCTTTCTGGAGACACAGGGTATCATCCCATAGCTCAAACAGTCCTAAAATAGACTGTATAGCCCAGTCTGGCTTCCAACTTGAGATAAGCCTTCTGCCTCAGCTTCCTAAGTCCTGGCATTACAGGTATAAGCCACTCTGTCTGGTTTCTGAATAGAGATTTTTGGTTTTGTTTTTTATTTGTTTTGCTTTGTTTGTTGTTGTTATTTTGTTTTGTTTTTCCAAGACAGGGTTTCTCTGTATAACAGAGCCCTGGCTATCCTGGACTTGCTTTGTAGACAAGGCTAGCCTAAAATTCAGAGATCCAACTGCCTCTGCCTCTGGAATGCTGGAAACCACTCCAGGCCCTGTGTAGAGTTTTGAGTTAGAATAGTAATGGTGTTTTAGGAATCTTTAACGTAGAATTAAAGTGTTATCACTGATTGCTGTTGATGGCTACCAGCCTCTCTTGGCTTGTGAGAAGAGGGCAGAGAATTCCTTAAGCAAAGAACTGCTTGTTTACCTTGTTCAAGTATTTATTCTCTTTTCCTTCTCCTGCTTCTCCATTGTCAGCAAATACCGAGAGGCCTCTTTCTTCACAAAGATTTAGATTCCCATTGACGCCTCAGATTTAATGAAGGCTGGAAAGGAAATGAGAGCTGCTGTAAAATCTTTCAGTTTTTAAAAGCTCACTACAAGGGAATTCATTTTATGAAGGAAAATTCCCCAGAAGATTTTGATCTTAAGTACCCTTTAGAAGCGTATCCACGAGTCTCTACTGTCCCTCAAGGATTCTGGGAGAAACAAGGCTTGAGATTTGTTAGAATGTCAGAATGTGCTTTAAAGTGATTAAGAGCATTATTTTTAAAGGTACTTTGTTTGACTGATAGGACATCATCAAAATAAAAACTCTTTCATCATTCTTCATATCCACACAGAGAATTTGAATAAAATGATTCCGAGCAATGATCCGTTCATTTAGATCGTCAGTTTCCGGCTGTGACATGATCTGTGTCACAGCTTCTCTCTGTAGCTCTGCAGAAACACAAGGACCGTCTTTTTTCTTTCTAAGACATCCCTAGATATTATGCTATAATGTTTAATGTGTTTCACTTTAAAATTATATTGCTCAATTTCTTCTCTAAGTGTGGATGACTTTTCTTCCTTTTAAAATAAAATTTTCTTTCTTTCTTTCTTTTTTTTTGTTTCTAAAAACTTATTAACGTATTTACTTATTTGTGGAGGTGAGCATGAAGGATGGGCCTCACGCATGGTTTGTGTATGGAGGTTAAAAGACCACTCTTGATTCCGTGCTTCCACCATGTGGGCCCCGGAGATGGAATTCAGGTCATCATGTTTGGTGGAAGTGAGCGATTTTACCCGCTGAACCATTTCCTAAGATCCTTGGTTTTTTTGTCTGTCTGTTTTGTTCTTCTTTGTTTTACTGAGACAGGATCTCACTAAGTAGCTGAGGCTTACCTGGAACTTGCACTGTAGACCAGGTCGCCCTCAAACTTGTGGTGAGCCTCCTGTCTCTGCCTCCCAAATTCTGGGCTTTCACAGGCTTGTACCTCTATGTTTGAAGATTCTAGTTTGCCGTGACTACTACTTAACATAAAGCCATTACTAGAAAGGCTTCTGTCTTTGCCATTTCCATACATAGCTGGCTAGGTAAGTGATTATCGTGGGGAACCTTGCCCTTGGGAATGGAGAAGACTTTGTAGGAAGTGTGCTAAAGCCATCTAAGAGAAAGAGGGCTGGACCTGGTATGTAGCTGTAATCCAAGCAATGGGAGGCTGAGGTAGGAGAATTGACACAAGTTTGAGGCTAGTCTGGGATACACAGCAAGATTTTGACTTGGGTCACGGGTAGTTTGAAGGGTAGGGACACCGTGGAAATTGAGACAACAATGAAAGGCCTTGTAGAATCAGGCTAAGGCTAGGGATATAGCTCCGTTGGTAGAATGCTGGCCTAGAATGCAGGAGGCCCTGGGTTCAGTCCCAGCACGGCATAAACCCCATGTAGAGGAGCCCACCTATAATCATAGCACTTAGGAGATAGAGGTAGGAATATCAAAAGTTCAAGATCATTCTCAACTACAGAACAGCTCATGGGTAGCCTGTGCTACATATCACCCTGTCTCAAAAGGAAAGAGAAAAGCAGGCTGATGTTCAAGGAGACTTTATCTTCACACTCAAAAAGCTCTTGCTTCACTTTCCTTAGTCTAACATCACCACACCCAAAAAAGAAATTCTAGGTCTCTAATTAAGTGAAATATGTTTTACAATTTGGAATTTTATTACAAAAATGGATCATAAAAGTAACTCTGTTGGCAAGTTAGTCACGTCAGTGCTTAGAATGGATCGCTGTCCGATGATACGGTAAGCTTTGTAGCAGCGGGTCTTATGCCTGTTTGATCCAATCACGTCATATTTGCTTTCATTTCAGGTCATCCGTATTTCGTTGGTGTCCAGTTCCATCCCGAGTTTTCCTCTAGACCGATGAAGCCTTCCCCTCCGTACCTGGGCCTCTTACTTGCAGCAACCGGGAATCTGAATACCCACCTGCAGCAGATGAGCAAACTGTCATACAGGTAATCAGCGTAATGCTCCAAGCAATAGGCCAAGATGTATGGTTACTAACATGGTAGCTTTTCAAAAACTTAGTATTGTTATGGAATGTAAGTTTTTATTGTTTTGCATACCTAAAGTTTTTCCTGTGGAAAGATCTTATAAATCATAACCCCGATGTTTTCTTCTAGCACTTTCATAGCTTAATATTCAACAGTGTATTTGGACTCTACTTTTAGTTAAGTGTGTAAACTAAGGGATCTGATTTCTTTGTCTTCCCTAAAAGTTGTTAAGTAAATTGGTTTTTATTTCATGAATCTCTGTTTAGTTCAGTTGATGATCCCTTATACCTAGACTTTGGCTATATTTTTTATCATAGCATTAATGGAAATCAAGATTATATCTACTTTATTAACATTATCAAAAATTTAAGAATATATTTTGCTGATTGTAGTAGTTATACCTGTATTCCCAGTATCTGAGAGGCCGAGGCAGGAGGATCATGGATTCTAGGCCTACCTGGTGTATATAGTGAGATATCATGTTTCTTGTTTTTGGTTTTAGAGACAAGGTCTCACATAGCCCAGGCTAATCTCAAACTTGCTATGTAGCCAAGGATGACCTTGAACTCCGGGTCCTCCTACCTCTAATGTTTGAGTGCTAGGGTTACAGATATGTGTTACCACATTTAGCCGTCCTAGGCATGGAACCCAGAGATTCATGGATGCTAGGTAAGTTCTCTTATCTATTGAACTACAAATTTTCAGCCTAAGATACCCTGTCTTCATAAAACCAAAACCAAAACAAGATATAGGGGAGGAGGGAAGGTATTGTTCTGTTCTCCTAATTTCACAGATGAATGGCACAGTAATTGTTAAGATCAAGGTAATGTCATAATTTTCACTAAGATTTCATTACATTTAAATAATAATTAGGATAGAATTTCTATCTGTATTTATTCTCATCTAAGAATATTGTATGTATTATATGTAGAAAGTTTAGAAGTGGAAGGAACAACCTAGAATATTCCACAGTTAAGAAGGATGATTGACTCTCACAGTGATGATATATGTTGCCCAGACTCTCACCCTTGTAAACAACCATTGCAGGATTTCCATTGAGGTCAGGGAGCATTGGTACAAGGGGTGTCTGTGAGCTTGAGTTACATAAGCCTTCTTTTTTAAAACATAATTTTAATTTTATTTTATGTGTATTAGTATGAGGGTGTCAAATCCTCTGGAACTAGAGTTACAGACAGTTGTGAGGTGCCATGTGAGCGCTGAGAATTGAACTCTGGTCCTCTAGAAGAGCAGCCAGTGCTTTTAACCACAGAACCATCTCTTCAGTCCCCACAGGCCTTCTTATTTAGTGGCATTATTGTTCAGAAAAGTTCACAGCTCTAGTACTTTTCTGTGGGTTCATATGGGAGCAGCTTTGCGTGGCTTACATGCCTTCTGCCTTACCAAATTGATAATCATTCCTCGCTGTCTTTAACTAGGGCAGTGACTTTCCATCTTTGTCTGAGGACTACCACCATAAGGAGCAGGCTAAGGGGACTCTAGATTCTTCCTTGCTTCTGCTGTGGTCTCCAAATAGCTTGGTTTGTGTGCTGTTGTTCTACACAAGAGATTTCATATATAAAAACATTCCTGGGTTCTCAGGCTGGAATATGTTGCAGACTGAAAATTCCAATATGGAATTCCAAACCACATGTGTGCTATGACATTTTATGGCTATCTTATGTTCTCTATTATTTCAGGTTCTCATGTAGGAAAAGAGGTAACAATTGAGCAAGTTAGTTGGCTGAGAGAAATTATACACTCAAGTATTTGGCTGTTTGCAAGCATCAGCTAATAAGTGAATGCTGTGTGGTTTGTGTGGTCTAGCTGTCCTTCTATTGATTCATGCGTGGAGGCTGGGCCTTTGTGAGTGAAGCTCATCCATAGATGAGCACTTGCCTGAGACTCCTGAGCCATATATAGTGTAGGAGAGAAGAAAAGACTTCGTAATGGTGCTCATTGCAAATTCAGCCAAACTGTAGGCCTCCATGGGTCTTCATGAATCACAAGTTGGTGCCTTCCCTTATGGACAGGCAGCATTCCATTTATCCTTGTCTGGCTGGCTATGTCGCACACAGGTTGCTCTCCACTAAAGTGGTAGGTGCAGGCCGCAGAGGAAGATGGTCTAAACCTGATATGTTGTGGGGATCTCAAGAATGGCGACTCCTGGCAGGTGTGGTTGCACATACTTTATAAATCCCAGCACTCCAGAGACTAGAGGATTACTGAATGTTCAGTGCTGCTCTAGTCTCCACTGTTGATTCTGAGCCAGCCAGGGCTACATATCAAGACCCTGCCTCAATAAAACAAAATAACCCCCCAAACAGTCTAGGAAGTGCAGAAGCTCAGTTGTGGAATGTTTGCCCAGCATGTGTGAAGCCTGAGATTTGATCCTTAGCCCCATATAAACCAGGCGTGATGATGCATGCCTGTAATCCCAGAACTTTGGAAGTGGAACCAAGAGGGTCAGAAGCTCAAGGTCATCAAGGCTAGCCTGGGCTACTTAAACCTTGTCTCAAACAAACAAACTCAACTTTTCAAAAACAACAAATGAATTCCCTAAAACACAGGAATGGTGACGAACAATCCTGTGGCAGACAGCAGGGTTACAATGACTGTTGGCCTCAGCTGCTTCCTGGCACCATTGCAGCATTACTGAGTTTTTGAAAGGCAGGTGACTGCTTTGCTGGCCACTCTGATATTAGCTGACTTAGAGCTCTTAGACATGTTTCTTTCAAACACGATAACTGCTTGTAATCAGCTTGAACATGAATGGTGGAAGAATGACTTCTTTCCCCTGAAATTGTCTCTGATGATACTCAACCCTATGGTACTTGGGCAGTCTACATCTTCAAGGTACAAAATCTTTGGCTTTAATAAGAACACCTGAGCTGTAACCTCTGCATTCTGTCCAGGGGAGAATATTTATCATTCAGTAATTGGGACTTATAATAAGAATATTATTTGGGAATTTAGAGCTGGTGAACTAAATTGTCAGCTACTTTGTTACCTGCAGAATGGAAGCAGTTCTAAAGGGCTATTTCCTCGAGTTTTAGGCTTACAGTGGTTGGTTCAAGGGCATAATCATTCTAGGGATATATATATATATATATATAATGAATTGTTGAAAAGTACGTGCAAAATCAGGCCAGAGAAATAGCTTAGTGAGAAAAGGTGCTTGCTGCCTAACCTGACAATCTGAGTTTGGTCCCCAGGACGCATCTGGTGGGTAGAAAGAAAGAAATGACTCCCACAAATTGTCCTCTGACCTCCACACATGCATCCCCCCTAAAATGTAATTTAAAAGTACATGCATGGTGGTATATATTTTTAGTCCAAGAATTCAGGAGGTGGAGGAAGGCACAGCTCTGACTTTAAGGCTACCTTGTTTGCTATTGAGTTCAGGCCAACCAGGGCTACATAGTGAGACACTGCCTCAAAAAAAAGAAGGGGGGAGGAGGAAGAGGAAGAAGAGGAGGAGAAGGAGAAGGAGAAGAAAGAAAGAAAAACGAGGAGGAAGAAAGAAAGAAAGAAAGAGAAAAGAAAGAAAAGGAAGAAAGAAAGCCACCACCACAGGCTGTGGTGGTTCACATCTATAATCCTAGTACTTGCGAGGTTGAGGTATGTGAGTCACCATGAGTTTGAGGCCAACCTGAGCTAATTGTTTCGAAATACAATTCAAAAAAACTCAAACTAAGAGCCTTGTTTTGAGGGTCCCACCTAAGAATACCCACATGTTCAGTAATTCTTGAGTCAAAATCAGAATGTAGTTGTATTCATAGCTAGTATTTATTTATGACAGTGCCACCGTGTGCATACACACAGGGATCAGTCAGGGACAAGATGGAAGCAGAGTTTGTACAAGTCCATTTGTAGGTTTCCTGGGCTCCCTTAATCCCTTCTGTGATATCATGGAGTGCACCCTCATTCCAGCACGTGTGTGTGTGTGTGTGTGTGTGTGTGTGTGTGTGTGTGTGTGTGTATGTGTGTTATTTCTGCTCATAGAATTTCATTTTAAACTTGGAGTTGAGGTGTTTCTACTAAGGGCTGGTTATTCAGATGTTCTCCGCCTAACCTCTAACAAAATTCTAGACTCATAGAAGGAAAGCGATGTTCACCATAAATCACATTATACAAACAATGTAGGCTGCCCCCCAAAAGCAGCCTGATTCAAGGTAGTATCGGAGAATTCATTCTGAAAGCCAACAGCTACAGACTGACCCTACAAGCCTTTTGAAAGATGGCAGCTTCCAGGTTAGTTCTTTTTGAGTAACCTCTCTACTTTCCTGGAAGAAGATTCCCTCCTTGATATGTATACGGGAATTGTGGAATGATAGTCAGAAACACAAAATGTCACCTTTAGAGTGAAAAAAAATGAAGTGTAGGCCATCACCACCTTGATTGAGAAGCAGACACAGATCATGGTGAGGCCCAGGTGGTTTCAGAAGATAGGTAGAGGGAAGCCACTCTGCTGGCCCAGTGTGCGGTGTGACATGAAGAGGATGAAGCAGATGAGAAAAATAGTTCAGGTGCTTCAACAACGAACATTGGTTCTGACAAATGTCTGTTCTGAAACACCAGTGTGGAAGATGTTCTAAATGCTGAGACATTCAAGAGCAAGACTCACTTTGGGATTAGTCCCAAAGGAAGAAGGAACAGGACAAGATGCAGAGGGAGAAGGACAAATAAGCCAACCAGAAGGGCAAGGAGAAGGGAAAGAAAAGCACGCAGAGAAGGGAACGCTAGTGATAACCTTGGCCCACTCTGCCCCTTCCACACCTGAATTGATTGTGTGTCTGTATATTTAAGAGAACTGAGACTAATGCAGTCCCCAAATTTCCTAAGGCTTTCTTGTTTACATGTTTAAAAGGAAAATTGCAGTCACTTGTAACTACAAAATGTGCCATGTTTTGGTGGTGTGGGCAATCAATTATAGTTAGTATCTTTAGCAAAGATCTGAGGTTAAAGTAACTTTTCTATTTTAGTACTGAAATCCTGTGCTCTTCTGGCTGGCTGTTTAAAAAGGTCTCCCCTCACTTTGTATAATTAGCCAGATCCAGAAAGCTAATATCCTGAAGGAAACATGACCGTTCCTTCTGAGATAAGATGTGCAAATTGTTTCTGAGGCAATATCTGCCTCAGAATGTAATGGGCTTTGGTTTTGAGGCAGGATTTCATTCTATAGTCCAGGCTGGCCCGGAACTTGTTGCAGTGTCCTTAACTCATCTTGAGAATTATGGGGATAAAGCACAGCATGTGACTTGTGGCAACAGTATTTCATGGCTGAAATAGCTGGTGAGGAGCCCCATCGAGATCCAGCTATTATAGGACATCAAACTAGGGACGTGGAAGACGTTATTTGGAGTGAGATAGATCTAAAAATATTTTTTTTAATGTGTTGACTTGGGCTCAGACTGTAGTTGTGTTGCCTGCTTGCTTAGCATATACAAGGCTTTGGAACTGAGCCCCAGTATTGATGAAATAAAAAAAAAAAATTAATCCATGGGAGAAACATGTATCTTTTAAAATTGAGAGCTATGCATTTTTGATGTACCCTGTGACTTCAAGAAGGACGTGTCAGTTTGGGGTATAAGGACATCATTGCTGGCTAGATTCATTTTTTTGTAATCATGATTTCCCTTGAATTCTCTAGATTTTAATCTTCATTTATTCTGCAGATATGTCCAACCTTTTGACATTGTGACAAGACTTTTTAAAAAAACTGGCAAAAAATCATGTTTTAAAAGTACATTTATGATTTTTGTATTAGGCTGAATTTACAGCTCTCTTCAACCACAGGTTATACACACCTACAATATGGTATTAAAACCTAATAATTCCTGATTTAGAGAAACTGAAGGAATTACTCTTTTAGAGAAAAACACTGGAAATTTTGCTAACACAGATAATTAAAAGTATATATATTTGGGGGTTAGCAAACTTACAAGCAAATGGAAAAGCTGGGAGAGTCAAGGATAAGCAGAAACTCTGCAAGTCTACTTCTGTCACAGCGACATCCAGTTGTCTTCATTGACTTTGGGCATCAGCTATCAAAAGCCTCAAGAGAACGATTTCTCTGATAACATACAGTAGATACTTTACACTAAGGCTTAGAACATTACCATTTACAAGCCAAGTTTGGCCCAGTCCTTTTTTTTTTTTTTTTTGTATGGGACAAACTAAAATGATTTTTAAAAAATATTTTTAAAAGATTATAATATGAAGACATTCATGATTGAGATATGTGGTCTATAAAATCTAATATTTACTAGTATTTGGAGGAAGTTTGCTGACTTTCTGCCTCTAGTTTTTCTCCTCCAAATCCATCTTCTGCCTTTAGAATGGTCTTCCCACATGACTTTGAAGCTCAAACCCCTCAATGGCTTATCTTGGCTTATGGGATAAAATACTCATAAATCCACACAGAACACCTCGAAGTCTCAAGAACTCTCTAGAGGGGTTTAATGCCTTTGCCTTCTGTCTATTGATACGTATTCTGGGCCTGCTTAGTGAGAGGGAATGCAGATCTATAACCTATTGGGATGTCAGCTCATGGGGTTTGTGAAGGTGGGCTTGGGGCTGAGGGGTCACTATACTGTCTTAGCACTCGGCCTTGCTCCCTCTAAGCCTTAGAGTTTAAGGCATGCCTGACTTCATTTGCCTGCTCTGAACCAAAGAGTCAGATGCGTTTCCCCGCATCAGTGGCTGTTTAGTTTCCAGTACTCTCTGAACTTTATGCTGTGGGGGTGATTTTGATAGTGGAGTAGATGCTTTTGGATCTGTCATTCATTGGAGAGTTGTGTCCAAGTTGCCATTGCCTGTCTTTAGGGCTGCTGTGAAGAATAGTAGACATGAGGCTTGGTACCCTTTATCAAAAGACTGGTTGCCCTTTTGTTGGTATTTGTTATATTTCAAGCGAAAGGGAATTGGGAAAGAAAGCTCAGCCTCTTTTGTTGTTGTTGTTTTGTTTTGAGCAGTTCTTTTCAACATCTTTTTGACCCCCACCCCAGCCCCATGATTATTTTGACTTCAATCTATACCTTGAGGGGTTTCCCCTCCCAGGTAAATTATTGTTAATAAGTCACATCTGAGTACTCCTTCTTTGGGGGATTATGCATTGGTTAAAAGGTGCACTTTATAGATTGTGCTTCACAGTGGCATTGCTAATATGGTTGTCATCCAGGGTTCATAGTGATACAGACTACTGTGCTTTTAAAGCCCTACCTGGGTTATAGTCTCCTGTTTACTAGGAGATGCAAAACTCATTTAGAGCATACTAAGTTTTTATTCCCTTGCTCTTGTGTTTTATGGCTCCCAGGGGCCTTTTGAGAAAGAAGGAAGTATAGCAGTAACAGTGCCTTGGGGAAAACTGGGCATGGCTGTGTGTTTTGAAAACAGACATTTTCACATGAAATGGATTTTGATACAAAGTACTATAGGAGTGAAAACATGCTGGGGGTCTGAACTATGCCCTTAAACTTGTCTTTAAATTCTATTCACCTCTTTCCATTCATAGAGAAAACGTGATTTAATGGTTGCTTCAGGGTAGCATAAAAGGTAGAATATATGGAGCGCCATTACACCCTTTCCCTAGTGTCTTGGGATGTTTTCATATACTGGCAATTTATTAGGAGTCAAGAGTCATTGACAGACAGGTTAGCCATTTGTTTTAAATCAATACTATACACTAAAACTTTCTCAAATGACAGAAGTGTTTTGTAAGTTGGTGGAGTGCTCGCCTAGCATGTATGAAGCCCTGGCTTCCATCCCCAGTGCCACATAAACCAGGTTTGGTAGATCACATCTGCAATCTAGCCCTTAGGAGATGGAGGCAGGAGGATCAGAAATTCAAGGCCATCCTTGACTTGTTTGATGATTTGTTTGATTTGTTAGGTGATTTGTTGAGACCACCATGAGCTTCAAAAAACTGTCTTAAAAAGAAATAAACATGGAGACCATTGTGGTCAAGCCTTGAAAGTCAAAGTCATATCCTAGGATAGCAATTCCCACCTATGTGGAAACTGATGGGTTTTATTTTGCCACTGTTAGAACCCAGGCCTGAAGCAGAGAGGGCTGTGAGCAGGGCACGTCGTTTTTGTGCCATTTGGAGGTAGAAGGCAGCCCTCCTGCTTTCATGTTACCCAAGCCCCCCTCCCCTGTCCTCTCACATAGCCTACTTCATGTAGGTCCTAGTCTTTTGCCTTGGTCAAGTATTATGGATTACGTCCTAACAAAGCCTGCTGCTTCTTAGTGCAAGACCTCCCATTCCCTTGGAAGCCTTTCAAAGTAGATTCCTTGCTGTGTTGACGGAACTGAAGCTTCTTACTTCAGATCCCCAGTGAAATGTCTTGAATAAAAGATGGTTTGACTCAGCCCCCACCCCCATTTCCCCCCAAAAAACTTCTTTTCTTTCTCTTCATTAAAAGAAATGGTTCCATAAACTACTTTTTTAAAAAAGGGAGTTTTGGGAGACATGCACATGAGAGATATTTGCTATGATTTCAATTAACCATACACAGCAAAGCCCTTCAAAACACTTTTTGAGGAAATAATAGCAATCATGACTACTACAGTGATTGTAGTTTTTTAGAAATCATATATTAATTTTTTAAGGTTTACTTAATACATTTTTATTTTGCATGTGTGCGTGCATGTCTTGAGAGGCCAACTTTCAGGAGTCAGTCCTCTTCCTTTCACCAAGGGGTTCTTTGGCTCAAACTCAGATCCTCAAGGCTTGGTGGCATACATCTTTACCTGCTGAGCCATCTGGCTGGCCCCATTAGTTTTAAATCAATGCTATCCATTAAAACTTTCTCAAATGATGGAAATGTTCAATAATCTGCCCTATTTGAAAATGGCAGTCATTAGCCACACATGGCTGTAAAGCACTTGAAGTGATGCTAGGAGCACAAGTAAGGAATGGAGTCTTTAATTCCATTCGATTCTAATGGTTTTAAATTTAGATAGCTACTGCAGCTTGTACTTACATTAGACAGTTTTAACCCTTTGCCTTCCTTAAAAGTAACAAGAGATACACATGTCTGTTTTGTGACACTTAATACAATTTAATTACAAGACCCTTGTATTTAGCTGGGCATAGGGCTGGCTTTTACTACCATACTCAAGAAGCTGAAGCAGAAGGACAGTGAATTTGAGGCTTTGTGAACGACACTGCGAAATCATTTCCCATAGACAGCAACAAAAGACCCTAATATGTATGTCCGTGTATTATTCAAGAAGATAGGCTACTCTTAAAATTGAGCCAATATATCTTTAAGTGAACTATACCTATGTGTATATCTAGCGTATGACCAATATGTTTGTTTTGTGTGAGACAAAAATAATCCCCTAAATCATACAGGGCCCAGAGTGTTGCTCACATTTTCTAGTTTGTTGCAGGAGCCAGTGTTGTTTTGTGTTTGTCTGATGACTCACATTTTATTTCTAGCACTTGTTTTTCTGCCTCCAGATGAATGCTCTAAATCAGCAAGTTTAGCAGTAATGCCTATTCTGATTCTGTTCTTTAGTGTCATAGTTTATTGTCCTACCTACTCTCAGAACACTTAGGGGGAAAACTATTAACCTTAGAGATGAATAAACTGAGCCTCAATTTGCTTGACTTGAGTTGTTCCATTTTAATGCATTGGCAGTTTGGGAAAGACAACTGTCAGATAGGAAATGAGAGCTGGTGGATTAGAGTTGACCCGTCCAAGGCCAGTGCTAGGGAATTATCCTTGGTCCAGGAAGTAATTCTTTCTTAAATTAGTTTTATGTTTTAAAAATCAATTAATTAAAGAATTAATTAACTTTAAACATTATTTCTATGAAATAATTCTGAAACTCATATGCCTAATGGTTTTTCCTTATCCTCTATCCATTTCCCTAATTTTGAGATGATGTCATAGGAGCATGGAACCTTCATGAATAGCAAAAGTTTATTTTTATATAGTTTCTCAGACCAGGTTTATGCATCTCTGGCCAATAGCTAATGAAGTTGTAGCTGATTTCTTTGGTTTTTTAATTAGTTAATTACTTTTGAGATAGACTCTCACTCTGGAGCCCACCATATCTTGGAACTCCCTTGGGAGTCCAGGATGCTCTCAAATTCATGGCATATCGTCCTTTCTCAGCATGTGAGTGCTGAGATTACAGGCATGGACTGCCATGCCCAGTTTAAGCAGTGCTAAGGATTGAAGGCAATCACTCTATTAACAGCTACATCCCCAACCCCTGGGTCAATTTAAAAAACAAACAAACAAGTAGAACAAGCTTTCAGTCATTATATAGCAGTGGAGGTGTTTTTCCCTAACTAAAAAGTGTAGCTAGGAGATGTTTAACTTTAGTAATATATTCTATTTTTGACCAATTCTTAATCTTTTACTCTCTGTTTTTCTTGGCCTACTAATGTTAATCCCAAAGGTGGGAAGAGAAAGACCACTGACCCAAATCATCATGGTCAAATTAATTAAAGCAAGTAATTAATTAAAGCAAGCTTTTTTATTTACGTATATGAGCTGCCTCTCCCTAAGGTGAGGTTTGAGAGGTCAACATTGGATGTGAGGAAGACAAAGACCTTTATTTTGAAGCTCAGGGTTAGGAGGTTTCCAAATGGGGTATTTGGCAGGCAAAACAGGTGGGGTTACAGCAGCAGAACTAAGGATAACAAGTTAGTCTCTCCTGAAACAAAGACATGGTTGAAGGAGGACAGAACAGGGTAGTCATAACAATAGGTAGCCATAGCAAGGTAGTCAGAGATGGCCATATAACCCTTTGAAACAAAGGTAGGGTTGCAAGATGGTTATCAACAACTTTATGAAACAAAGACATGATCGTCATTCCTGGAACAAGCAGTACAGGACCATTTGTAGTTAAGGTTACAGGTGGGGCATAGCCTAATCCTTCAGAAATAGAGGTTTAATCATAAACAGGAATGAACCTAGTTCATCTTTACTATCAGATGGCTTTTAAGCCTAGAAGGAGGCAGACTGGTTCTTCACTTCCTCCATACCTTTGCTATTTTGTCAGAAAGTCAAGAAGGAGAGTGAATAAACAGAACAGAAACTTTGATGATTTGGTATATCTGCTTATTGATAATTGCTCAGTGTGTATAGAGTAGGATTGTTGTTTTCTAGCCCGCATCTGTAGATCTTCTCTGGTACTTTCCCTCTTTTAAAAGAACATTTAATGAATTCAGAATTTTATTACTACCAGGTCAGCAAGTGCTTGGCGAAAGTTAGGGTGGGTCAGGCATGGAAGAATTGCTGTTAATGTAATTGCTATAGATCAGTTGACTTATAGTAAAGTTTGTTGATATGCTGGTTTATTTGAAATTGAATAAGGCAAGGAGAAACCCAAACAGAGCCATGGCTCAGAGCAAAACCTTCAATTGCAGAGCTAACTTATAGAGATGGTGTAATGATCTGTCCTCTTGAAAAAACTATGTGTGACTGAAGGTAACCCGAACATCCCATATATTTCTTCCTTAAATTGATATATTATGCAGATTGTTTTTCAAACCCCCAGACATGAGAAATGTTAAAATGGAAAATGTTGATGATTCTGACTAGGAATCATAGCGATGCTATGATCCAAAGCGGTAAGGGTTTCAAGATCAGTTTAGAGAGTACTTTATCATGTGTCTGTGGACTGCTAGGTGTTTCCTGGGTTTTGAGATAGCATGCTTGTCTTCTGCCTAATTAGTGCCAACTTCAAGCTCTGTGGAATATGTTTGCAGAAAGTGACCAATTTTTTCATAGTGAGACTTCTGTGATGTTAAGTGCTGATGTTAAGCGCAGTACCTGCATATTGGAAGGAGCTGTGGTTCTTAAACACTGAAAAGAAACTCAACAGCTTAACAACCCCATCATTGCCTTTGACTAGAGAGCAGGAGTATACAGTTGTGTTTACCATTGTCTGGTTCTTTCTTGTCGGTGATGGCAGGTGGAGAAGCAATTTCTGCCTTTATTTGGGTAAAGCTTCTGGTTGAGGCTTCCATTACAAAAGAGAGATTAATAATAGAAATGCATGACATAGCCAAGTCTGGTGGCACAGCATCCCAGTTGCTTGGAGAGAGTGAGACAGGAAAAGTAAAAGTTCAAGTCCAATCTGGGCAATTTAGTGAGACTGAATTTCTTTCTTTCTGAAAAGAAAATAAACAGAGGGTTGGGAAGAGAGTGATTCATGCCTGTAATCCCAGTACTCAGGAAGTACAGTTGAGTCTGGGCTACAAGAGTATAAGAGACCTTGCTTCAAATAAACTAAGTAAAACAGGGACGTAGTTCAACAATAAAATACTTGCCTTCCTTCCTGCGTGCGTACATCAGAGGACAACTTTATGGAGTCGTTTCTCTGCTTTCACATTCTATGTGGCTTCTGGAGATTGAACTCAGGTCCGCAGGCTTGCACGGGAGTCCTTTCCCTGAATTATCTCACTGACCTCTTTAGTGTTTTCTATTATAACATAGCTGATGAACAGCAGGAGATGCATGGAGAAATATAAATGGACACCGGATGTGATGTTAGGATAATCAACCGGAAGAACTCAGCACAGCTGGCTTATTCAGCTGCTTTTGTGTCTTCAGAGATGCCTTCCCTGTTTAGGGAGGCATCTTTCATTTTAGGGTATCATGATCTGCTTCAGCAGAAGGTCAGATTACCTGTTTTAGGGCAGAAAATCAGATGAAAGCCCAAGAGATATTAACATATGCTATTGTTATGGGGAGCCCATCAGAGAAGACCACTCAGACACTGTTTATAGCCAATTGAAAGTCTTTATTCCAGTTTCTGGGACTGCCCTCAGGTATTCAGGACCTAAGTATAGCCTAGAGATTTTAGGGTAATAGGCTTTGAAAAACAAAACTCATATCCTGTTATCTTGCTGGGCAGCTGCAGGGGGAGGTTTTGCACAAGTAAGCAATTTAACCAAAACTAAGATAAACAGTTATGTATGGTGGGGGAGGTTTACACAGCAGGTAACTGTTTAACAGAAGCCAAGATAAATCCCGGCCTTGGGTTTCTAGAATAGAGTTGGGTAATTTTCCATGGGAGTTCCTGTCAAGGAGATCAAATTCTAGTCAAACCTAAAATGGCCCCATCAAGAATACAAGATGGAGGAACTTCTGCACTGTCTTGCCTTGCCACACTATCTTAGATTCCTTCACTTTAAAATGTTCACTATGCCAAGGTGTCATATTTTAGAGTAGTGTGTCCTGAGCCTCTCATTGCCAAAGAAAATGGTTGTCATTAGAGGGATGAAGAAAATGAAAAATCTAGCATGGAACTAATGGCTCATGACCTTGGGAACAAATTGACTTCAGTAGGACCGGGACAAAGTAGTTCTCAGCCTCAGATAGAGGGAGATGTAGCCCCAAGTCTAGATGGACATGAAATAAAGGGATTCATCAACTATGCTTTTCGTTTTCTAAAAACAAACAAACAAACAAACAAATAAACAAATGTAAGGGCTCTGGCTGTGGTCTGCCAGCTCCTTGTTTTTGGTCCCATGGTGAGGCAGAATATCATGAGGGGGAGCACATGATAAAAGAAAACTGTTTATATTATGATGGCTAGGGGGCAAAAGGGAGGAGGGCTGAAGTCCCAATAGCTCCTTTGAGGTGTGTCCATAGTGACCTTATTTCCACTTGTCTCATTTCTTTCTTTTTTTTTCAAAAATTTTGCGTGTGGAGGGGGGGTTGTTGGTGTGTGTGATGTGTATTCGAATACATGTCTGCCATAATGCTGAGGGTGGAGCTCAAAGAACTACTTTGGGAGTCGGTTATCTGGGAATCAAATGCAGGTCTCAAGTCTCTAGAGCAAGTGCTTTAACCCACTGAGCCATCTTGGTGGCCCTCTTTCTTTACAAAATGATTAAAATTAAACAAAATTTTAAGGTTTTCATACAAGTATGTATTGAATACCAAGAGTATTTCCCCTTTACACCCTCACCCTCCTTTCTCTTGCCCCTCCCTGCCACTAGTTAGTTTTGTCCCCTTAGGCAGTTTTACTTCTTTCTTGTCATATATACATGCATTATTTTATATTTCCTATAAAATAATAGGAGTCACAAATAAGGTAAAACAGACAACGTTTGTCTTTCTGAGACTGGGTTAATTCACTTCCTATGATCATCTCCAGTTGCATCCGTTTTCCTAAAAGTGTTATGACTCTTCCTTCCTTCCTTCCTTCCTTCCTTCCTTCCTTCCTTCCTTCCTTCCTTCCTTCCTTCCTTCCTTCCTTTCTTCTGACACAGGGTTTTACAATAGTCCAGGCTGGCCTAGAACTCTTTGGCAATCCTCCTGTCTCAGCTTCTTAAGTGCCAGGAATACAGGTGTGAGCCACCACTCCTGGCTTCAGGCTTTCATATGAAATCAGTTTGTTAATAGAAGTCCTCTAGTAAAGCAAGCCAGAGGCAGGCTGCACAGCAGCCAAGGCTTTGTGGAAGCGAGCAGCTGATCAACATTCTTCATAGTATATGTTTTAACCTATGAAACACATTCCTAAATTTTCTAACGACTTGTGATGAAGGTAAGTGATCACTTTCTCTGAGCAAAAAAAGCATGTCATTTGACTACAAAGTGATCAGAGACTATCCCTTAGTATTTCCTGTACATGGATGGTAATTATGGAACAGGTTTGGAGTTAAAACTTGAGTAATTACTTGTGGCATTTTTTTTGGGGGGGGTCTACATTTGTAAACATTTATTCTTTTGAACTGAAAAAGGCTTGCATCAGCACATTGTACAACCTTGCAAAATTACACAGAAATTGAAAATAAGGTTCCTTGTTCATAAGTGCAATGAATCTTTGATGTCCAGTAACCCGCTGCAAACAATGAAAACGAAATTTAAACCACTTAAGAAGTTTTCCGCACTCGTCAAGTGCATTTCCTCAGGAGACAAAATTTCCAAAGAGGACAATGCTGGTGAGTGGCATTTAGTTATTGGAAGGACACTTAAAAAAAAAGTGGAATAATTTTCCTGCCTAGGATGATTCCTCTTTCTTTTTAACCTAAGTGGTTTGATTAAGAGGCATTGAGAACATAATTTACCTTACACTTGACGGCCACATACCTAAATGAAGAAGGAAGGACCCTGTTGGGGAGTTCTGGATTTCCTGGAAAGCTTCTGTGTTTAGCAGTTCAGTGGAGGAGTAAGTGTTTATCTATGGGTCTCCTTAGCACCCTCAGCCCCCCAGAGGATGGTTTGACATGGTTTTTGACTTGGTTATTCCACTCCTGCATTCTTTTTCTCCCAAAGTCTGAGTTGGTTCACACTGTGCTGGCTGCAAAAAGAAATACAGGTTGCAACTGGTTATAACCACTTTGAAGAATAATTTGCTGTACAATAGAGCTTTGGATCTGATACAAGAATTCAGAAATATAAAACAAAATAACTATAAAAGTTAGGAGGCGTCTGAACAGCATTTCCTTAGAAAAAGCTGCTAACTGTATCATTCCTGTGTGGATTCCTATAGTGACTGGGATGAAATGGGTTATCTTCCCCCTCCCTTTACTGGGTCCCTGGACTTACTTCCAAAAGCTGTAACTTGTGGCATTTTTTTACAGTCTTGCTGAGTGACTTTTCTCTGTTAATCTAGTGATGTATACAGTGATGTCAGCGATGATGACAGCTTTTCCGAGGCAAAGTTTGCTGAACTGGATATCAACTGAAGCTCCTTCTTGCCTCAGGAATAGCAGAAGCGACCTAAGAGGGTAAGAACTCACTGTTGGAAGGGTAGAACTGAGTCCTAGAATTTGTTCTCTGACATTCACATACATGCTGTGGCACAGTTGTGCTTATCCCCCCCCACATGTATACACATACATATTAGTAAAAAAATAAGATAAAATTTAAAAACAAAATAGGGGGCTAGAGAAATGGCTCAGTGGCTTAAAGCACTGGCCAGAGAACCCAGGTTTAATTCCCAGCTTCCAACTGGTGGATCATTACTATCTATAACAACAGTTCTAGGCCGTCGATTGATGCCTTCTTCTGGCCTCTGTGGGTACCAGGCACATACACGGTGCACAGACATGCATATAGGCAAACACTCATCACATAAAAAAATAAGTCCTTAAAAAGTTTTAAAAAATAAAGCTGAACAAAATGAAAACCTATCTTGCTGAATGTGTCGTAGGTCACTCATTGCAGAGCAGATTCTCTTGGCTTTGTATAAAGTAAAATAGTATTGGGGATGGAGATCTGGGTCAGTGGTTAAGAGTACATGTGGATCTTGCAGATGGCCTGGGTTCAGTGCACAGCACCCACCTTGCAGTTTACAATGAGCTGTAACTGTAGTTCCAGAGAATCCATGCCCTCTTCTGACCTCTGACAGCACCAGGCATACATGTGTTGTATATACATACCTGCAGTCAAAACACACATACACATAAAATAAATCTAAAAATTAAAATTAAAAGGTAGTATTGTTTCTTTGCAAGAAGAGGCTAGAGATAGGATTGGTGTTGAAGGGCAGCTTATTTCCTCTGTTACTATATTCTATATTCTAAGAGAGGACAACATCATGGGTAGTGTTACTAAGTTTATACTTGGAGACGCATGTCACTTGGGATGACTCAAGGTTTTGGCAGGCCTTGAGTTGATATGCAAGTATTTAGATGGAACAGCTCCTTCTGGACAACTTGTCAAGAGCTCACTGCTCTGTTCAACTGGGGCTGTTGCACCGTGATAGAATGCTTGTCTGGCTTGCCTGGGGCCCAAGTTCAATTCCCAGAATTGCAAAACAAGAACAAAAGAACCACAAAGAGTTGTGTCACTCTATTGTGAGCTCTCTGTATATTGTTCTCTTTATCTGAGGGATAGGTGGGATGACATAGATGACGACCTTCAGGAACAAACGAAAATGCTGTAAAGATTTACAGGGTGTGATTTTAAAGGTGTGTATTATTCACTGTTTGATATAACTAATACTTACCTTTGTTTTTAAGCCTCTGAAGTAATTATACTTAAGATGAAAGAATTATCTGAAGAAACCACCACACTGTTCCCTAGACATGGACTGTGAAGATTCAAAGGGAATCTGAAAATGTTTACTTCATGAAACAGAACCAAAGGGATCCTTTTCTTTTCTCTCCAGAGGCAGCCTGTAGTATTCACACATTTCTATACTTAATTAAACGTAATTCAACAGCAATCCTGGGGCAGAAAGTGTTTTTGTGTTTTTGTCCAGAACATAGTGAGTTCAAGGTGGTAAGCAAGAACTGGGGGAGCTTTGCCTTCACCAGTATTGCATGGGTAAGGTGGCAGGCATGTGCCATAATCAATTTGGGGTTTAAAAATGAGCTGTTCTCTTACCTGGATATAAACTATAGGTTAATGTGGGAGGTAAGATGATTTCACTTTCTCATTCTGTTTGTTTCCAGTACGTCTATTTTCTTAAATTTAAATGTAAAGGGGATCTGAAAACTCAGGAATCAGGATAAGTAGGACTGAGTTCCATCTCTTCCACCCACACAGAGGAGCAAACCAACTCCTACAAGTCTTCTGAGCCCAGCATGTGCATGTGCTGACACATACACATTCAGAAACATTAAAACCAAACCAAACCAATAATTTTCTTTTTTAATTTACTTTTTATTATTCTTTTGAGAACCTCATACATATATTTTGGTCATTTGAGTCTTTTTATTCAGAGTGCCTCCTTCCTTCCTTCCTTCCTTCCTTCCTTCCTTCCTTCCTTCCTTCCTTCCTTCCTTCCTTCCTTCCTTCCTTTCTTTCTTATTTTTCACATCTCAGTCTCTGTCCCCTCTTTTTATTATACTCTCATCTTGTTCTCACTGAAACCCTTTTCTCGAATAAGTTCCTTTTATTTTCATGTCTTTTTCATTGTTTTGTCTTTTTCTTATTGAGATAGCACCTCACACCATAGTATAATCGGTCGTGGAACCTACTGTGTAGTTTACTATAGTCTTAACTCACTGTGATCCTCTGGCCCCAACCTCCTAAGAGTTAGGATTATAGGTTTTAGCTATTCTGCCCTGGTCAAGATCAGCATTTTTGTTTGTTTGTTTTTTGAGACACATTTTCTCTACATAGGTCTGGCTGTCCTGGAACTCACTATGTAGACCAGGCTGGCCTCAAACTCACAAAGAAATGCCAGCCTCTGCCTCTCGAGTGCTGGAGTTAAAGGCATGTACAAACATGCTTGGCTAACATTTTTTTTAAATTGGAAAAATAACAATTTTAAAGTGAATTATGCAGTGGCATTAATTGGTAGTACATAACTCTCAGTTTTATGAAATTACTCCAGATTAACCTCTGTTCCCATTGGCAGTCACTCCAGAGGCATCTTGTCTCTCCTCATCCCCTGGCAATTGGCAGAACCACATTGATCAAGGCAACTTGGAAATCAAAGAAAGCACACTATATGAGCAGACTTGTTCTTTAACCAAAACAACTGAAGGACACCTGTCTCCCCTTGGGAGTAGACACTGTGTGCACGTGGCACAGAAGGGTTGGGGACTTCATAGGACAGAAAAGAGGACTTTGGGCATGGAAGATTCCACCTGCAAGCTCAAAGCTCAGTTTCCCAGAAGGCTCAAAGTGGTAGATAGCAGGGGAGGTTGGTATGCTGATCCTCTTATCAGGAGAGTCCTGGATGTTTATCCGTAAAGTCAACTTTCCAGTCCAGAGTTTCTCAGCCCACCTGAGACTTTTTAAAAGGTCATTAACCCTTCATTCCAGCTCTTGAGGACTGATTAGAAGTAGGGAGTTGACATATTCTGTCATTGGCTGTTTCCTGCAAGAAGGGAGACAACGGGCCAAGGGAACGTGGATAGGCTCTGTGCCCAGGATCTAAGGGGGCATAGGTAGGATGGGCGCTTTGTAGCAGGGGGAACATTTTAACTTCATTGGCTGTAGTGGATTCTGTGGTTGCCTTCATACACTCCTAGAGGACCCTTGGAAGACAGTTAATTAGCTGGGGGGAGGGGGAGGGCATATGGTAAGATGACACATCAGACTGGGGACTCAGCAGGCGATCTTAGCCAGGGGAGCTATTTGTCCTAATGCTAACCCAGTAAGGCAGTGATTTAATCCAGGAGGAAGTTCTGTTTAAAGTTTAAAAGCTAGGATAAAACATAAGTATGAGGATAGTTAGAATTAGGAGAGTAGAAGTGACCAACGGAAGAGCCAGAGTGTGAAGAGAACCAAAGGCCCTCCATAGTAGGGATGTTGTCTTAGCTAGGATTACTACTGCTATGATGAAACACTGTGATGAAAAGCAACTTGGAGAGCAAAGAGTTTCTTTGGCTTATACACTGATTCATAGTCCATTGAGGGAAGCCAAGGTAAGAACTCAACTGAGAACTTGGAGGAAGGAGCTGATGCAGAGACCATGAAGGATTGTTGCTTACTGACTTGATCCTCATGGCTTGCTCAGTCTGCTTTCTTTAGAGAAGCCAGGACCACTAGCCTGGATGGGACACCACCTACAATAGGCTGAGCCCTCTCCATTAATCACTAATTAAGAAAATGCCTTATGGGCTGATCTTATAGAGGCATTTTTTTTTTCAATTGAGGTTCCCTCCTTTCAGATGTCGCTGGCTTGTATTCAAGTTGATATAAATCTAGTAAGCATACTCGTCATTGAATCTTTTCTGGTCCCTATGCCTTTGAGCCCTATCCTCTAAGCAGTTTCAGTTTGTTCCTGCAGAAGCAGCATTGTTCCCGGAGGAGGATGCAGATACCATCTTCAGCAGTAGTCAGGATTTCTAGTCTGCTATAATTTTGAAGTACCAAAGGACCGAGTTAGTGGTGAAGGGTGTTAAGATGGTCTGAATTGCTTTAAGGGTTTCCGAGAACCGGCAAAACAGGTTAATTGATGCACAGAAGCCTTCAGTCTACTGTTTTAGTTCTGCATCCTGAAAAAAGTGCCCAGAGTGGCAAGAAGAGGGATGAGTTGGATGGCTCATTAGTCCCATTTTCAGAGGTCACCTGAACTGCTTTTAGGAGGTTGGGTGCACAGAACTCTTAACTGATTAGAGCTGACAAAGGGATGATCTAGGAAGGGCAGCTTAATCAAGTGCCTCAGAGGAGGGTCCATCTAAGGGGCCACTGTAAACTTAGCAGATGGCAAAGGTCCAGAACATAAGATAGCCATTTGCTGACAACATTTTATCTCAGTTAGAGGAAAATGGGCCTAGAGATTCCAGGCAGAAATAGTAGGCATCAGGCCCCAGGTTCTCACTGATAGCAGCTTGCCTAGCACTTGGCAGATTATCCTTTGAGTCTCTGTTGGGACCTGTAAATCTCAGTGTTAGCTCCTTTTGTTAGTATGCCAGTGTTGGAGGCACATGGCTGGGAAAGTCTTTATGTCTTCTTTAGAAGCCAGTAAATGTATCATGCAAAGACTGTATCAAAATGAAAACAAAACATTAAAATCACAAAATAACACCTTGGAGTCTGATTTTTTTTCCCTTAGTCTAATATAAAGGAATGTAGTGATTGTCAGAGAGCTCAGTGGAATCATGGAATTTTATGGGTGCTGTCCTTTTGACTTGTACCATGTGGCAACATTACCCAGGATGATGGTGAACATCCCATTTGCCTTTATGATATAAGCAAAGATGGTGGCCACGTTTTACCATTTCTTCCATGTTGATGAGGTCACCAGTCAGGAGGGCAGCAAACCATATGGTTGCTTTCTGCTCAGTGTGAACTCAGCCCTATGATAAAGTAAGCCCATCCCACATGAGTATTCCAAGTACTTGTGGAATCCACTATTTCAAAGATCAAATGTAGATCATTTCACCCTTTTCTTTTAAAAGAGAATAGTTAGGTGGGCTAGTGTTGGATATAGCAGGAGATGGTACCTATAGCCTAGGCAGGTAGGCCCAACATAGTAAAATAAAGAAGGGGCAAAGAATTTCATGACCTCAGCTCAAGGAAGCTGAGTCTGTAAGTAGCTGATGGAGTAGCCAGAATCACCACAGCTATCAGAAGCTCGGAAGAGAGGGGAGATAAAGGTGCTCTGGAGATGAACTTCCTCAGGAATGTTACCAGCCAGTTCCGGAATAGGGGGAGGGCTGGGCTGTTTTGCTCTCCTTTCCCCAGTCACAGGTTCAGAGGGCCAGCCTGACCCAGGTCAGGAGTTTGGAGGACTTGGAGTCTGGAGTGGGAAGGGTAAATTAACTCCAGAATCAGCTTCTCACCAAGCTTAAATAGCACAGGACAATTTACTAACACAGTTTACTGTGGTTTGTTTTGATAGGGAGGGGGTCTTAATAAGCATCTGAGAGAGTTTAGAGAATTTGGTTTAGAAGTCTGAGCTGGTAAAACCTGATGCTCAGAAATGGAGGACTAAAACAAAGGACAGGGGTAAGAGAGAAAAGAGATGTGCAGGTGTTGGCTTTAGATCCGCTATTCCGTTTTATGAAGTTATTTACATTGGTGAGGTTTGAAAGTTTAAAGTACCAGCCAGTTTGTTATTGGGTCCAGATCTCAGTCTACAGGCTAATACCTTGGGGCTTAAGACAAGCCAAAATGTAAGGATGGATATCTTGGACATCATTTTAGCTCACAAGGCTCTTTTTGATAAGTTGTCACCTACAACCAGAAAGTGGCCAGAAACAAGTGACCAGGGGCTGGAATGAGCAACCCCTATTCCAATGACTTGGAAGCCAAAGGTAAGACACTGGAAGAATCCCTGGTGTTCAAAATTCCGATGACCTGGTAGGTAAAGCCAGAGGACCCCTAGAGTCTGGACGAGGGTGTCAGTCTAGAGTGCATGTGGCTAAACCTGGACCTTACCTTGGAATGTGTGTTGAATTGTGGTTGAATCATGAAAGTCTCTGCTCCAGAGATCAGAGGATCAAAGTGAGAGAGCAAGAGAGAAAGGCAGATGAGGGAAGCGACCTAAATTGAGCTTACATGGCACACCTCAAACCCAGAGGTTTCAAGTTATGACTGGGCCTTTAAGCTCTAGTAAGCTTCCTCACCTACCTCAACAGGAGGGGGTTTCAGAAAAGAGATGGAGATGCATACATAAGGGGAGAGAGGAAAGGTAGCACAGAGAGAGAGAGAGAGAGAGAGAGAGAGAGAGAGAGAGAGAGAGAGAGAGAGAGAGAGGAGCAGGGGTGTGGGACCTCAAAACCCCGTGTGGTTTTTGGTACCAGATATTACAACAGGATCAATGGAGGTGACTTGGAAATAAAAGCACAAAACCAAATTCTACACAAGCAGAATTGTTCCTTAACCAGAATAACTGAAGGACACCCGTCTTCCCTTGGGAGTGGACACTGTGTGCACGTGACACAGAAGGGTTGGGGATTTCGTAGGGCAGAAAAGAGGACTTTGGGCATGGAAGATTCCACCTGCAGGTCAGCCCCCCTGCAAGCTCAAAGTGGTAGATAGCAGGGGAGGTTGGTATGCTGATCCTCTTATCAGGAGAGTCCTGGTCCCTGACCTCCACTCCCAGGATGTTTATCAGTGAAGTCAACTTTCCAGTCCAGAGTTTCTCAGCCCACCTCAGACTTTTTTTTAAAGGTCATTAGCCCCTCAGCAGCCACTAATCCTCCCTTTTTCTGTATTTTACTGCTGTAAGAGTTCACAAGAGTGGAATTGTACGCTCTATGTGAGCTTTGTTTCTGGTTTCTTTCATTGACCTTAAGCTTGTCAAGGCTTACTCAAATTGTAGCATTCCTTTTTATGGCTCAATAAAATTCTGTTGTATATATTTACCAGAATTTATTTATTGTTGCTGGACCTTTGGCTAGCCTCCATCTCTGGCCTATTGTGAATAATGCCACCGTGAATCATCATGTGCAAATATTTGCTGTGAATATTTTAGTGCTGGAGCTGGGCCTAGGTATAGGATTGCTGTGGTCTATGGTATTTTTAACTTTTGATAATCGGTAATACTTTAATTCAATATTTTTATATATGACCCTTTTTTAGATTAAAAAATTATGTGTATGAATGCTCTGCATGTATGCATGTGTGTTACATGTGTACCTGGTGCCCACTGTGATCAAGAGTGTATCACATCCTCTGGAACTGGAGTTACAGATCATTGTGAGCCACCATGTCCATGCTGGGAATCAAATCTGTATTCTCTGGAAGAGCAATAAATAAGTGCTCTAAACTTCTGAGCCATCTCTCCAGCCTCTGAATTCAATATTTTTTTAAAAATCAAAATTAATTTCAAAGAACATAATGGACAAAGTAACAATCATTTTTAAAACAGACAGAATCTATAGCACTGGAGATGGCTGAGTGGTTAAGAGTGCTTGCTACTCTTCCAGATAACCCAACTTCAGTTCTTAACATCCATGTTGAACATTTACAAATGCCTCTAACTCTAGCTCTAAGGGATCCAGTTACCCTCTTTTGGCATCCGTGTGTGTGTGTGTGTGTGTGTGTGTGTGTGTGTGTGTGTATGTGGTATGTGGCACGCTTGTGCGCGCGCGCGCACAAGCGTGCCACATACCACATACACACACACACACACCACATAAATAAAAATACATAAGTAAAGTAATCATCTAGACTTGTACTTCCCTTACCTGCCCTATTCCTAGCCCGAGTGCTCATAAATATATAAAAATACAGTTTGCGCCTCAAAGGAGAAAACATAATTTTGGGGGGAACCAAATATGAGTGACCATGGCCCAAGAACACAAGTTTACATTACTCCAAATGCCATGCTCCAATGTAATAACTGTTTCATGAAGTTTTTACAGTAACAGAACAGAGAAAATAAGACACCTTCCAATACATAGATGAAAACATCAGGTAGGTAGGTTTCAGAAAACCAGGAAACTATCTGCCATAGGCCTGATGACATTTTAGATCGGAGGAAGCTAGGGTTCTGTTTCTACATTCCAGATGGATTTACCTAATAATCGCAAGGATGTCAGGTCATACACAGAGGTAGGCAATGAGTGGCTAGGGGCCTACAATATCCTGGGATCATTGGGCTATTGACCTGCAACATTCCAGTTTCTTCACAACTATTGAAGTTCAGCCTTGTGCAATGTTCACTGTAGGTGTGGCTTTCTCTGGGATCTTCAGATGACTTAGTTCTTAATAAAGCTTTTACATGCTAATTTTATTTGTAATTTTAGTTTAGGCTTCTTTATTTTTTTGTGTGCAAGAGTTATGCCTGAATGTATGTCTGTATACCGTGTGTTTTCAGTTACCTGGGTGGTTGAGACTAACCATATGAATGCTGGATCTGAATTCAGGTCCTCTTTAAGAGCTATTAATCCTAGAAATGCAAGGAGAAAAACCCAAATCATCATGGCCAAAGTAATTAAAGAAAATAATTAATTAAAGCGTTTTTTTAAAAAATTAATCATTCCATAGGTTTACATCTCAAATGATATTCCACTTCCTGGTTACCCCTCCACAAATGCCCCATCCCACATCTGCCCTTTCCCCTCTCCCCTTTGCCTCTATGAGGGTATTCCCCCACCCACCCACCCTCTCCTGCCTCACCCCTCCAGCATCCCCTTACACTGGGGCATCAAACCTCCACAGGACCAAGGGCCTCCCCTCCCATTGATGTCAGACAAGGCCATCCTCTGCTACATATGTATCTGGAGCCATGGATCCCTCCCTGTACACTCCTTGGGTGGTGGTCTAGTCCCTGGGAGCACTGGGTGATCTGGCCAGTCGATGTATGTATAGACTGCCTTCCTGTAAGTTGGGATTCAAGAGGTCAGCCTTGGACATGAGGAAAACAAGGTTTGTATAGCTTACGGGTAGGGGATTTCCACATGGGGTTTTGGTGGGTGAGATAGGTAAGGTTACAGAGCAGAACGTCAGCATGACAAGTTAGTCCTAATGACCTGCTAAAACAAAGACATGGTTGCAAGGTGGGCATAACAAGGTAGTCATAACAACAGGTAGTCATAATAAGGAGTCATAACAAACCATTTGAAATAAAGGTAGGGTTTCGAGATAGTTACTAACTTCTTGAAACAAAGGGATGGTTGCCATATTCTGGAACAGGCAGTGTAGAACCATTTGTAGTTAAGGTCACGGGTGGAGCATAGCCCAATTCTTGAGAAATAGAGGTTTAATCATAAACAAGAATGAATTTAGTTTGTCTTTACTATAAGGTGGCCTAAGATGGAGGTAGGCTGGTTCATCACAGCAAGAGCTCTTAACTGCAGAGCCATCTCTCTAGACTCTCACTACTAATTTAAATATTTTAATCTCTTTTTTTGGTGGTTCTTGTTTTTTGGCTGTTAAGCATTTTCTTTTAATGCTGTAAGGTTCTACATCATTATTTTGTAAGATGCTACAGAATCTCAGCTACCCAATACATGCAAAATGGAAACAAATCTTTGTGGTAAAAAGTAATATTAAATTGCTTAGTGTTCCACTTGTGAAAATTATAGCAATAAGACCACTAGAGGCTGTGAATGAAAAGCCCAAGTTAAAAGCTGTAATAGGCCGACCTGAGAGAGAAGAATGTATTCACAAAGGGGACACTTTAACATCACAAAGGAGTAGGCTGGTTTAAATGGACATTTTGAATTTTAATGATCCTGATTTCTTAAGTCACTTAACAGCTGAGTGCTTTCGCTGGCGCTAAGGAGGCAGTAAAGGACCAGAAGGAAGGACACTTAAGAAACAACAGCTTCTTGGTTGTTGCTGTGTGTGTGTGTGTGTGTGTGTGTGTGTGTGTGTGTGTGTGTGTGAGAGAGAGAGAGAGAGAGAGAGAGAGAGAGAGAGAGAGAGAGAGAGAGAGAGAGGGAGAGAGAGTTAAGAGACTTCTTCTGAACTTGGAATCTAGCAAAGAACAGAACAAATATCCAAGTGACCACGTGTCATTGTCCTAGTTTGCTTCCTGTCATTGTGATAAAACACTGACCAAAAGCAACTTTGGGAGGAAAGAGTTTATTTGGTTTAAAGGTTACAGTGTATCATTGAGGGAAGCCAAGGCAGAAACATGGAGGCAGGAACTGAAGCAGAGACTATTGGAGGAATGCTGCTTACTGACTTGCTTTTCATGGCTTGTTTTGTACAAACCAGTACTATCTGCCCAAGGTTGGCACCACCCACAGTGGGTTGTACCCTATTACATTAATCATTTACCAAGAAAATGCCTCACAGACATGGATGGTGTCTTAGTCAGGGTTTCTATTCCTGCACAAACATCATGTCCAAGAAGCAAGTTGAGGAGGAAAGGGTTTATTCAGCTTACACTTCCATGTTGGTGATCATCATCAAAGGAAGTCAGGACTGGAACTCAAGCAGGTCAGGAAGCAGGAGCTGATGCAGAGGCCATGGAGGAATGCTGCTTACTGGCTTGCTTCTCCTGGCTTGCTCAGCCTGCTTTCTTATAGAACCCAAGACTACCAGCCCAGGGATGGCACCACCCACAAGGGGCCCTCCCCCCTTGATCACTAATTGGGAAAATGCCTTACAGCTGGATCTCATAGAGGCATTTTTCTCAACTGAAGCTCCTTTCTCTGTGATAACTCCAGCTTGTGTCAAGTTGACACACGAAACTAGCCAGTACAGATGGCCACAGACCAGTCTCATGGAGTCAATTCCTCAATTGAGCACCTCTAGGTGACTCTAGTTTTTGTGAAGTTGACATAAATTCTCCAGCCCACAAGGAAACACCTAGAACATTATTCTGAATTGATCACTCAACAAGTCATCTTTTTTTTTTCCCTCCTTTTTTATTTTTGATACTTTATATACATTTCCAATGTTTCCCCTTTTCTGAGTCTCCTCTTTGTATACCCCCCCATCCCCTCCCCAACCCGCCTCTAGGAGGGAATTCCACCTCCCCCCCCCCATCCACCCATCCCCATTTTCCCGCCTTGATATTCCCCTTTACTGAGGCCTCTAAC
>CM052722.1:22056989-22090028 GCA_028551405.1 Uromys caudimaculatus | reverse complement strand
CATCCTCGCCAGCATCTGCTGTCGCCTGAGTTTTTGATCTTGGCCATTCTGACTGGTGTGAGGTGGAATCTCAGACAACAAGTCATCTTTTTATTGACATATAGTCCGTGTACATAGTACTGGGTTTCAGACAAGTGTGTACTGTATTTTGACCATATCCCCATCCTATACCCTCAGTCTTCCCTGTAAGAAGCTGTTTTGTTTTGTTTTGTTTCCTATCAAAGAATTCCTACTGGAATGCATAGTTCCTGAACCCACCCCCTGTCCCTATTACATCAGATTGGGAAGCCAAACTTCCACCAATGGGATGAGACTCATTCATCACCTAAGTTAGGGATAAAAGACAGAAAGCATCTTAGCCAAGTGTGCTTGATAGGCCACTGTGGGTTCTGACACACCTTTTCTCCAAAAAGAATTGCCTTACCAAGCTACTTTCACCTTGTTCATGTGTTCCTTTGGGTGACACCAGGGTTATTCTTGTTTCTAACACTCCCTTTCTTGGCTCTCCCATTGGTTCTCTGTGTTCCTTATACTTTCTCTTCTACTTTTGTGTCATACATGTGGTTTTATGTATCTCTATAAAACATAGGATCCAAAAATGAAGAAGAATTTGATGCTTGTCTTTCTAAATCTGACAATTCACTTAATAATCTCCAGGCCCATCAAGATGGCTGAATAGGTAAAGGCACCTGTTGGCAAACCTGATGACGTAGACCCTCTCTCCTAATAAAGCTCACTGCTGAAGGGTCATGTGTGTCAGCTCCTTTTCCAAACGAACTCACCATGCAGTGAACTCACTATGCAGCTGTTCTCTGAAATCTAACAAAGTTCTACAAGGAATATTTAGAAAATGCTTTTGTTAAAATGCTCTGACTCCTTTGGACTCACAATGGAACTAAAAGCAGGATGGGAACCTGGCATCTCTGCCTTCCTTTTTCATCTATCTCTCCTACTGTGGACTTGATTCCTGCTTGACTCTGCACATAGGACCAATGGGTACCTATCTAGGAATGGGTGATACCTAACCTATCTTATCCCTCTTCTAGTCTGAAGGTACAAAGATAAGACTAAGGCATATTCTTGTCAGCAGCTCCCTGGCCTATACACACATACAAGGCACCTAAAAGTCTCCATTCACTGTCAGATCCCCTGGAGCTGGAGCTGCCTGATGTGAGTGCTGAAACCGAACTCTAGTCTTCTGCAAGAGCAGCAAGTATTTTTAATCTCGGAGCCATCTCTCCAATGCCTTTCACCGACGCCTCCCCCCTTAAGAAACGGATAGCTCCACTCCTCATGGTCACTTTTGCTGATGTACTTTTTACTTGAACTTTCTATTTAGTTGAGATTAAAAAAGAGTTGTGCATTTATGCACATTTATCCTGTTAGGTCATTAGTGAGCACTGGCACTCACTTGTGCTTCCCTGAGGGCTGAGCTTCTGCAAGATGGTGCATCAGTGAGGTGAGAGACTCAGAGACATGAAGGGGAAAAACATATCTTTTCCTTTGCCTGTGTTAGGTTCATGACTGAGGTTTCCATAACAAAGGACAAGATTCACAAGGGGATGCCTCCTTTATTTAATATGAATTTTGTGTTTCATGGGACCCTCATAAAAAAAAAAAAAAACAAAGAGATGAAATATACTGTGGAGTATGTCAGGTCTAATGAAGAGTCGTGGAGATATAGTAAGATAAAGCATATAGTCTTGGTAATGGCTACCTCCAAATATAGGTGTTACCAGAATCTTAAGGTTCCTACAGCCTGCTGTGACCCAGGAGACAGAGAATATCTGTTTGTTATGTGTTTGGGGCAGTGTGTGTGTGTGTGTGTGTGTGTGTGTGTGTGTGTGTGTGTGTGTGTGTTGGGGCTCAGGTGCAGTGGGGGAAATAAACAGGAACTCTAGGAAGTTCTAGGAAGGGTCTTCCTCTCCAGCTCCTGCCTCGTGTCTCTTCTTCCTCATCAGAATGAGCCTCTGCCTACAGGGCCAGCTTCATCATCTCTTTACTTTACTTTTCTGCAAGTTCTTTCATAACTCCAAGCCTAGAGTCTAAGGAGAAGTGGGTGTTATAGAAGCCCCTCTAGAACAG
The DNA here is from genome assembly GCA_028551405.1 of Uromys caudimaculatus. Lineage (NCBI taxonomy): Eukaryota > Metazoa > Chordata > Mammalia > Rodentia > Muridae > Uromys > Uromys caudimaculatus. The sequence goes on along the minus strand of CM052722.1, from coordinate 22,087,943 downwards.
CATTAGAGGGCTGAGGGCTGAGATTAGGTAAAAGATCAGAAGATGAAGTGCAAGAAATAGCTTCCACTTGATTGGTACCTAAGAAGGGCACCTCTCATCCCAGGATCTCATGACCTACTTCAGGGGAAATATCTGTCCTGGGTTTTTTTGTTCTGCTTCAGGGATGGAAGAAAGGAGAAGGTCTAAAAGACATTCCTGTGTATGCTTGTCTCTCACATTTCTTCAGCTTAAGGTAGCTACCACACCAATAATGGTTGATGCCCTGGATCTTATGTCACACAGCTTTTGATTTTATGACTTATGTCTATGAATATCTGCAAAAGATGTTTCCAAGATCCAGAGATGCCATTCGGCTTGGTTTCTCCAGAGTAAGGGGTCTGTTTCCCATATCCATGCCACTCCAGCATGACTTGCTTCTTCTGAGAAGATTGCCAGTGAGAGAAGCTACAGAGTCGAGTTGATGCCATTTGATTATGGAATCTTGTTGATTTTTAGACAGGCTATCACTATGGAGCTCTGCTTGGCCTGGAACCTACAGAAGTCCTGTTTCTGCCTCCCAAGTGCGGGCATTATATGCACACACTACCAGTACCACCCAGCTGTTTAATTTTCTTTTTCACAGTTTCTCATTCTGTAGTCTGAGCTGTCCTAGAACACTCTATATATTCCAGGCTGGCCTCAAACTCAAGATTATCCTTACCTCCTAAATGCTGGGATCGCAGAGATGAGTCACCATGCCCAGCTGGAACAAATTTTAAAGCCTGACAATTTAGATTGTCTATTTTTTTTCCTCCCTGCTTTTTTCTTGAAGCAAAAACTTTTTTTTTTTTTTTTTTTTTTTTTTTGGTTTTTCGAGACAGGGTTTCTCTGTGTAGCCCCGGCTGTCCTGGAACTCACTCTGTAGACCAGGCTGGCCTCAAACTCAGAAATCTGCCTGCCTCTGCCTCCCAAATTAAAGGTGTGCGCGCCACCACTGCCCGGCTCAAAAACTTTTAATAATGGACATTCAGTGTTGGTGGTTTGTTTCCTCTGGGGAGACTGTTTTTAGTTAGTATGCTGGAAATGTTTTGTAGCCTAAGATAAAATCTAAGAACCTAGAGGTTAGAGCCAGTGGTCCAGAAAGCTGACCTATCTAGGTTGTATTACTGTTCCCAAGGGGGCTCTCTGAGCTAGAGATACCTCAGCACAGGCCAGAGTGACAAGGCCATTTGTTATGATGGTTGCTTTTGCAGAGAATTTAACGGTGTGAGAACAATATATAATTTGAATAATCCATGTTTCTGGAGTCACAATTCCTGAGAGTATTTTGATAAGTGTATATTGTTTTATAAGGCCTAGGATTAAAGAAAACTCAAGTACTTTTCAAGTCAGACGGAATTAGCTTTAAATATTCATTTTTTTTGTTTTTTTGAGATATTATGCTTAAGTTGGCCTTTTTTGTTTGTTGGTTTGAGTCATGGCCTTATTCTTGACTTGAACTGGCTCCAAACTCTCAGCTTCTCAAATTCAGGGATTACAAAGTGTGAGCTGTTACCCACAGGCTCTCCTGCTCCTTTTGAAATACCTTTGCTTTTATGAGTGAATAAAAGTGTATCTTCATTTGTTTTGTTTTGCTTATTTTTGTGATGTTGGAGACTGAACCCAGAGCCTTGAGCATGCTAGGCAGATGCTCTACTACTGAACCATACTCAGCCTTAGCTTTCCTTTTCCCAGCATTCCTAGGTGTACCTCAGGAGTAGAGATTTGTTGTATTCTGCTTAAGAATGGAGAAGTAGGGGCTGGAGAGATGACTCTGTGGTTAAGAGCACTGACTGCTTTTCCAGAGGTCCTGATTTCAATTCCCAGGAACCACATGGTGGCTCACAACCATTCGTAATGAGATCTGATGCCCTCTTCTACAGTGTACTTACATAGAATAATAAATCAATCTTAAAAAAAGAAGAATGGAGACGTAGGGGCTGGAGAGATGGCTCGATGGTTAAGAGAACTGGTTACCCTTTTAGAGGACCTGGGTTGGTTATCAGCATCTCCACAGTGATTAACCCATCTGTAACTCCAATTCCAAGGAATCTGATATCCCTTTCTGGCCTCTCTGAGCATCAGGCAGACATGTAGTGCACAGACATACATGTAGGCAAAACATTCATACATATATTGGGGGGGGGGCAGTCTGGCCTCTACGTCTGTAATTCCAGAAGTTGGGAGGTAGAGGCAGGAGCATTTGGAGTTCAAGGCCAGCCTCAGCTACATAACAGATGAAAGGCCAGTCTGGGCTATACCAGTGCTCTGTCTCTTTATTGTTTTAATTTTAAAAATTTTATTATTAGCATGCGTGTGTGCGTGTGTGTGTGTGTGTGTGTGTGTGTGTGTGTGTGTGCAGGTGCATGCACATGTGTGCATGTATGATGAGTATAGGCATACACACACAATAGCAAATGTGGAGGTCAACCTTTACTGTGGATTCTAAGGATCAAATTCAGGTTGTCAGGCTTTTGAAGTTTGGGCCTTTTCCTTCTAAATCATCTCACAGGTGCATTACACAGTATCAAAAATGCAAAAGAAACAAACGTCAACAAGGAGAAAAGGAAAAGTAGGACTGGAGATGTCGTTCAGTGACCAAGCACTTGCCTAGCATAGCAAGGCTCTGGGTTCTATTTCCACTGAAGCACAAAGTGAGCATGAGGGAGAAAGGGAGACGAGAGGAAGTGAGGAGCGGTCATCCGATAGGTAGTACCTTTTGGGTATAATTCTATAGTTTTCTTGGAACTTAGCCACATCCATCTTGTTTATAGCAATTTTCTTGCTATAAAGGGAGAGAGGAATGGTTGTTGAGAGCAAAAGCATAAAAATATGTACCACTTGGCCCTTTGCAGAAAAAGCTTGTCAACTGCTGATTTAGAGTTGTAAAGAAAAGTTTTTTTTTAAATTGATTATTTGAGAATTTTGCATCATGCACCCCCAATCATGCTCACCTCCTAGTCCTCCCTTGTCCTCCTCTCCCCTCAAAAAGAAGAAAGTGAAAAATAAAAAAAAAAAACCAACCACATTTGTTTTTTATACCATATACTCACTGGACCATGGTCAAATTCCTAGTGGCCAACCTCAGCCGGGGAGGATGAATCTTTCTACATCTGTATCCACTCCAGAAGCCATCAATTGAGGAGAGCTATGTGGCAGTCAGAGGGGGGCAGGGCCAGTTCTCCCATGCTCATGAACATCAATATGGCTTTAGGCAGCAGCCCAGACCATGGACATCTGAATGGGCTTTAGGGGTAACACGGGCTGCAGATACTTACACAGACCCCTGGCCATATCAGGAGCCCTGAACCACTAGTAGCCCTCAGCAGATGCACAGATCACAGGGCCTCAGCATGGCCAAAGGTGGCTAGACAGTCCGCTCACATCAGCATGGCCCCATTGAGGCAGCAAAGCCCAAGGACATCACCAAAACCCCAGGCAGCAGCACAGACTGCATACCTCCACATGGTTCTTAGGCGCCTTTCATCCTGGCCTGGGGCAGCATCATGGACCATATACACCAACAATGGCCTCCCGTGGCATCATGGATCATGATAGTCTTTAATGAGGTCCAATCTGGAAAGGGAACCTTTCCTTATCTTGGGCCTCTGTGGTTCCCTGAGGGATACGGCAGCTGTGCAGCATGTTCTGGGGCTGAGTCTGCATCTGCATAAACTCCAGGCTGCTGAATACCATCCTACCGACTCTCCTGGGTAATGACAGCATGTCAACATCAGCCCTCTCTCTCACCTGTCATCAGTATCACTTCTCCAGTTACGCCTCTTTCCATAGCACATGCCCCAGTCTGTTTTTCTCTTTCCCACCTCTCCATCACATTTGAACAGCATATTTGTTAATTGTAGTGGCAATGGGTGTCATCTTCCCAAGAAAAGGTTTGGACATGTCTAAAATGTAATCTAAGCTTGAAAGAAAAGCACTTTCATAGGTGAAAATGGCTTCTTAAACAAACAAACAAACACAAACAACAACAACATCATGACATGAGATTGAAAGATTCCAGAAAAGTCTCAGTTTAGCCTCTGTACTCAGGAGCTTACTCTCAGCCTTAGGTTTCATATTATCAGGTTGTTCTGGATTCTTCCAAGAGCAAGATTGTATGAAGATGATTTTTTCTCTTTTTGCTACATGGTTAAAGAAGCATTTTTATCTTAGATAAGAGTCTATTTCTCTATTAACTAGAAAAAGAATAATAAAATAACCCTGAAGGGGAAAAGTATATGGGGGAAAGACCAATACTTAATTCAACCAGTCACAGACTTGACTCTGAATTGATGCAGCCAGAGAGAATGTAGAAGATGTGGTCCAACCAGGGAAGGTATTAATACAGTGCTTAACTGGATCCTACGGGGTGAACAGGAGGCAAGCAGATGCATCTTTCAATTATGAGTGCTGACAGCACTAGTTATTGGCTAGCATCCCAGACTCTTCCCAAGGATGCTCCTGAGATGCAGTGGTCCCACCTCAAATAATGCTGCCCGGATTTGGATTTGAAGAATCCTGAATGTTAGTAATTCCTCTAGGCTCTGCCAGCAGCTACCTAGCAACAGCTTGCATCTCTACCTGCCTGATATGGGCCAGAACCAAGGCATATAAGGACTTCCCTGTCTGTCTCTGCCTCTGTCTCTGTCTGTCTCTGTCTCTCTGTCTCTGTCTCTCTCTCCATCTCCTTTCCCTCTTCCCACATGTTCCTGGCCGGCCTCTTCTCTTCCTTTCTCCTCTCTCTTCCTGTCCTTCTCTGTCCCCCCTCCTTTCTCTGCCTCTAGACATTCTCCATGCTCACTTCCCTTCATCCAGTAAATTTCCTTTTGTATTAATCTGTGGCATAGCTTGATTGTTCAGGGGGAAACCTTGGCAGGGCCTGCTAAGTTACTCCCTCCTGCCGCATTATACCACAGTTTTATAAAACACCACACTAAAAGCAGTTGTAATTGGAGTTTGAAGGGCAAACCCCTGGCTTTTTGGCAGCCCCAACAGGCTTAAGTTGGCTATCATCACACTGATGAAAGAGACCAGTAATTGTAAGGAACCAAGAAATGAGATTTATTCAATGTGACCACAGGGGGAAGAGATAAAGGCATTCACTGACCCCAAGTCTGCGTCCAGGGTTCTGACATGAGCTTTAGGTTTAGTAGAGAAAGTTTGGCATGCATGGCATGAACGGGAGGTCTGCATACTTCAGCAGTCCTGGTCAAGGCATGCTCTGAGCTCTGATCTCTCATTGTTTCAGTTCTGAATCTGCAAGATAGTTGGAAGAATATTTTTAAAAGATTTGTGTGTGTGTGTGTGTGTGTGTGTGTGTGTGTGTGTGTGTGTGTGTGTGTGTGTGATGTATATGAGTGCCTATGGAGTCAGATGAAGGCACTGTGTCTTCTTGCACTGGTGTTACAGGTGCTTGTGAGCTGCCAGATGTGGGTGCAGGGACCTGAACTTCCTCTGGAAGAGCAGTAAGTACTTTTCACCTTTGAGTCTCTCTCTAGCCCCATTGAAGAAGTTTTTATTCCTGAGGTAGGTGTGCTGACACACACATGTCATGCAAGCATTTGGGAGGAGAGACAGAAGCACGAGGAACTCAAAGTCATTTTTGGCTACATGTCAAGTTCAAGACCAGCTTGGTCTCAAAAACCAAATGATCAGAAAAAGCTAGGATCAAAGGTGTGATGTACCCCCTCAACCTAGCCCACATATATTACTAAAACTTTTGGTTTAAAATTTTTATTCATTAATATCATTCATATATGCATGCATGTATATGGTATGCATAGGAACATATTTGTATGTGTCACTTGTGGAGGTCAAAGGACAACATTTGAGAGTTGATTCTATCCTTCCACCATGGGTTCTGGGGATCAAACTCAAGTTGTTAGTCTTGTGACAAGTACTTTTATTGATGAAGCCATCTCGTCAGCTCAGTACAAAATTTTTTCATGGCTATTTTAAATTGCTGGTTCTGTCTGCTTGTGTTTGTGGGTTTTCAAGCTTGATATTTTTCCTGCCTTTTAATTTTTTAAGTGGCAGAGAAAATGAGCCCAATCAAGACTTCTAGACTGTATCATAGCCACATGTATCTAGCTAGTGACTAAAGCCTTGGAAAATACAGCTTTAGACATTGCTTAAAGGAACATACAGTGCTAAGAAGAAGAAAGCTTTTGGTGACAATCTTTAAAGAACAGTAAGGCAAAGAGAAAAGAAGGGAAATGGGAGGGAGGGTTGGGGAGAAGGTTAGTGGTTATGTACTTGCCGTGTAAACATGGAGACTGGAGTTCAGTTTCCCCAGAACCCCTATAGACATCATATTGGTGTGGTAATTCACTGAAATTCCAGCCTGGGAAGATGGATACAGGGGATCCCCACAGTAAGCTAGCTAGCAAGACTAGCAATATCATTGCACTTTTGGTTTGATGTAGAGACCTTGTCCTTGAATAAGGTTGAAGATGATTGCTGGCATCAACCTTTTCTTGGTAGAGGAGTTCAGATTTTAAGAACCCACATCAATGCCAGGTGGCTTCCACATGCATGCACACCCATGGCAAATTGAAAATGGTCAAGATAGAATACTAACTCAAGGTCTGTCACAATAGCTATAGGGATCACCACTTCACTGTCTTGCAGAATAGTAGGGAATGGAATCAACTCTGACTTCTACAAAAGCAACTGGAGATTTATAACCAAGGACAGAGGTGGGGGTGCATCAGTGGTTGGAAAATTACAGTGCAGAAGCATCAGAAATAAAGGGTTCTCTTGCTCTATCTATCTATCTATCTATCTATCTATCTATCTATCTATCTATCTATCTATCTATCTATCATCTATCTATTATCTATCTATCTATCTATCTATCTATCTATCTATCTATCTATCTATCCATCATCTGTCTGACTCTTGGTTCTGTATATATTGGTACAGTCTAGGAGTCTTGATCAGGTTTGCTTTCTCTGCTAGTTTAAGAATTAAAAGATGGGGCCTGGAAAGATAGCTTAGTGGTTGAGAGCACTCACCGCTCTTCTGAAGGTCCTGAGTTCAATTCCCAGCAACCACATGGCAGCTCACAACTGTTTGACAAATCTTCTGGTATAAAGATTTACATACAGACAAAAGTACCCATATACATAGATAAACAAATCTTTTTTTAAAAAAGAAAAGAAGAAAAAGGCAGGAAATATCTGAAGTGCAATAGGTAGTAGCAGAGAATGCTCAAATACCGAAGACAGAGTCAGCATTTGAAGAAAGGCATTTACTAGGGAGTGAGGATGAGGAAACACACATGCAGAAGATACACAGAGACCCTGTACGAAGCAGAAGAGGGCTCAGGATGCAGAAAACTCCAGTATCTTCTGGAGAGTTGGGGGTTTTAAATCCTCTGAAGAGTCTGCCTCTCCCAGTTTAGGGTTGATCATTTTGAAGGGATGGTTTGGTTGCCCCAAACTGTTGTGGGACGTTGTCCTGATCCAGCCTTGAACTCATTGACTCATTCTAGCCACATGGGCCTGCTAGTGAGAGACAAAAGCCAAAAAGGCCTTTTGTCTCAAATTAGGAGGTTGAGGAAGAACTTGACCATCTTGGAGATTTGCCACCTTTATTATCTAACCATGGCTCCCCTCCCTACCTGTCTATCAGGGAGTCTGTCTAACTCCTGGTGTCTCACTATAAACAGAAAACATGCAGACTTTATTTTCTGAGTCTGGCTTATTTTGTGTAACATAATGATTTCTATTTACCTCCATTTTCCTGCAAATGTCATGATTCTGAGGCAGAAAATGAAGAGCCACAAGAAGGAATACATGGGAAAGAAAAGAGGTCCAGGGAACTTCAGACACCACTGATAAAACCAAAACTGCCTGCCGAGACCATGTCTGCTTTCCTTAACACACCTCAAACAGAGATGTTAAAAACAATAAATAATCTGTGCTTACTTCAGGCCAAAATGATCTATAACTTTCAGTTTTTAGCACTGGCCCCTCTTTCCTAAATCAGGACAAAAACCTCATAAATCCACCTTACAGCTTTGTTTACAAAAGGAAATTCTTTTACCTTTAAACCTTGCTGTAAATTACTCTTTCTTTCTCTCTGAGTTGTATAGCTTTGAAAGCCACAGGATCAAACACAAAGCCACTGTAAAGACAATAAGGCATGGTTCTCCTTTGAGAAGCCTATACCTATGCTTGAGAGTATCTTGTCTTACTCAGCACCTACTCAGCATCCCCGCCCCCACACACCCTTTGGGTTGAAATCTCTATGATATGGCTAGGGAGATGACTTAGTGACTGCACTAGCCTGAAAACAAACAAACAAACAAACAAACAAACAAACAAACAAACAAACAAACGAAACACTACTAGGAGATGGAGACAGGAGAATCCCTTCCCAGACAAGCTACCAGGCCATTGAGGAGTGTGCAGCACAACAGCAGAATTAAGAGTCTTAACAAGATGGCTGTCTTCACTAGGTGGCAGGCCATGACAAACTCCTGAGAGCTGTTTCTCAAAGTCACATAAGTGCTCACCATGGTGCTTGCACATCTATACTCATAAGCACACCTACATACACACGCACCCCTGAAATAAAATTTAAGATGAATTTTTAAAAAATTTAACATTGTAGTCTCTTTTGATAGATTTTAACTCGGCATCATACTGGCTTGTCCTGCCATTTTATCCTATGGGGGAAGCCAAGCATCCTGGGTTTTCTTTAGTGCTGATCTCTGGACTCTTCTCTTTGACTGAATTTGGTCTAGGCTGCTGCTCAGGCTGTGCACTACCTGCAGTAACCCTTCCCTTCTCATATTATGGACATCTGCTGTCAGTCTTCAGCTAACAGACTTCTGGGTGCCATCAAAAGGGGTACTGGTAGCATAGTCCCCCACACCCTCCCTTGCCTCCTGCTGGGGAATAGAAAAGACTGGCTGCAGGACTGGTTGTAAACTCTGTCCCCTTCTCCCCTTTCCTCAGATGTTGTTGAAAATATTTAATCTCAATCCAGGGTTTCTATCCTGCCTTTAACCATTTAGTTCCCAGATAACCATTTAGCTACGCACACACATACACACGCACACGCACATGCACACGCACACACACACACACCCTTTATATTTACAATAAGCCTTAATCAGCACAAGAGCTGGGCAGATATCTATCCTCTATGCAATTATGTCTATTTCGCAGCCAATAATCTCATTATATAATTTGCCCTGTTTTGTCTGGGCTGCTCTTAACTTGTGTTAGCCAGCCCACATGGTCATTATTTTAAGATTCTTACTCCAAGGCAGCTTCTCCTCTATTCATACCTTCTTCCCTCTCCTCCCATAGTTCTCCTCTCACTCCAAGCCCAGGAACCCTAAACCCCACCTATGTCTCTTCTGCCAAGATATTGGCTGTTGGCATCTCTATTTACCAATCAGGGATAATTTGGGGGAGCAAAGTCACATAGCATCACCTGGGTCTACATGGGACCTCTGGGAGCAATCAATATTTAGCATAGTAAAAAACCAAACCTCAACACTCAGAGACCTACAAGAAGATACCCCAGCTTTGCCACACGGGCCAGATTCCTCTCATTAGAGCCAACACCATATTGTTGTCTATCTGTCTGCTAATGGCATTAGTAACTATTCTAATCCATTTCTTACTCCAACAATCCATTTCTGTGTCCCTCTTAAACCCTACATCTGAGACTGTTCACTATCTATCATGGCCCTGTGTCTCTGTTGTCTGTCACCACTGACAATTTCGTTTTTCCTTATGGCTGCCTAAAATTTCACTGTGTCTATGTACCATATTTTCCTTTATTTTTAATTGACTGATGACCATCTAGGCTGGTTCCATTTCTTGGTTACTTTGTAAATACAGCAGCAATGAACATGGATGAGCAAGGATTTCTGTGGCATGACTTAGAGCCCTTCAAATTGGTTGTAGTATAGCTGGGCTATGTGGTACTTATTTTCAGTTTTTTGAGGAACCTCTATGTTGATTTCCATAGTGGTTGCACAAGTTACCAAAGTTATCATTCCAAAGAAGATTTCTTTCTTCCTCTTAACTTTCACACTTACTTACTATGGTGGTTTGAATATGCTTGACCAAGAGAGTGGCACTATTAGGAGGTGTGGCCTTGTTGGAGTAGGTGTGGAAGTGTGTCCCTGTGGAGGTGGGCAATGAAACCCTCCTCCTAACCACGTGGGAGCCAGTCTTCTCCTAGTGGCCTTCAGATGAAGATGTAGAACTCTCAGCTCCTCCTGCACCATGCCTACCAGGATGCTGCCATGTTCCCGCCTTGATGATAATAGACTGAACCTCTGAACCTGTAAACCAGCCCCAATTAATGTTGTCCTTATAAGAGTTGCCTTGGTCATGGTGTCTGTTCACAGCAGTAAAACCCTAACTAAGACACTTACTATGTGTGCCCGTGCATGCATGCGTGTGTGTGTGTGTGTGTGTGTGTGTGTGTGTGTGTGTGTGTGTGTGTGTGTGTGTGTTGTGTATTATAGGAAATTGAGTATGTGCCAAGGCACAAGTCTGGAGATCAGGGGACACATTGTAGGAATTGGTTCTCTCCTTCTACCATGTGAGTTCTGAGGCTTGAACTCAGGCCATCAGGTTTGGTGGCAAACACATTCATCCACTGAGACATCTTTCTGGTCCCTTCAAAGGGGACTCCTGTAGAGCAACTAAACAGGATTTTGGGGGAAGGCAGACCGGGGTGATATAATATCTAGGAGCTAGTCCAAGATAAAATAGGCACTTTGCAAAGATGCCTGACTCCTTAATTTTGGCCCAAAAAAGTATCTAAAAGCAGGACAAAATAGTGTTCTTGGGGGAAGGAGTGACATCCATTACTTAGATTGACTATTCTGGCATCTGTTGTGTAACAGCTTTAAGACATGAGGAATTGAGTCAGGCTGTAGTGGGCGCTAGCCACTAGCCATAAAAAATGCCTTAGCCCCAGTCTTAACCATTCTGCTCCACCTGTAGAAACATGCCTGGGTGTCAAAAACAACCCACTCTGCTTCCAGTCAAACTAAAAAAAATAGCTATAGCTTCCTGGTAACTACCCACATATGTATGTATATATCAAACTTGAGTGACAGTGGCCCCAGAACACAGATTTAGGTTACTCTAAATTCCATGTTCCGATGTAGAAGCAGTTTGATTAAGTTTTTATCGTAACAGAACAAAGGAAGTCATCAATCAAGAAACTCTTAAAATAGTTGAGACCTGTAGGCCTCAGATGCTATCTGATGACATTTTTAGCTTTTGGGTTGGGAGAAGCTAGTGGTCTGCTAAGTTAATAGGTTCCAAAAGGTTTAGTCACAGCATGTTCAGACCCAGATTCTTCTCAAGAATTCTCTTTGACACTATGAAACCCAGACTGTCATCAAACTTGCAATTTTCCTGCCATTCCCAACTAACTCAAGTAATAGACTCTTAGAGGTATTTTGATTTCTTTGTGTCTTGTTTTCCTAGTTTCTTTTATTGTAACTTCACTCTTATGCATTTTTATGCCTGCTCAGGCAGGTTCTCATAGGGGTTAAATTTCTTAGAACTTAAATTTTAGGCAAGAGGTTTATTGTGAAAATAAAATGGTTGTAGGTGGGCTTCCATAGCTGTGACAAATGTCTGCTGCCTATAAATTGATGCCTCAATTAAAACTTTTAGTTACAATCACTTGATTCGCAGAGACAGCAGTGAAGTCGATAACTGAGAACATAGTTTTTCTAATAAGGCACCGTGATGGTTAATCTCAACAGTCAACTTGATGAGATCTAGAATTTCCTGGGAGAGGAGCCACTGAGCATGTCTGGGGATTGGGCTTATCCTGATTAGGTTAATTATGTGGAAAGATCCATCCACTGTGGGTTGCATCATTCCTTGGGCTGCGATCCTGGGCTTTATAAAAAGTAGAAAGTGAACTGAGTCCAGGCATTCATTTTTCATGTCTTCTGACTGTGATTACAATATGGCCAGTGCCTTCAAGCTCCTGCTGCCTTGCTTTTCCCACCAGGATGGACTGTATTTCAAAGCCTTTCTACCTTAATTCGCTTTTGTCAGGGTATTTTATCACAGCAACAAAAAGTAACTAAGACAAGCATCATATTGCTTCTCTAAGAGACACATTTGGAAGTGATTTCATTATACAAGGGAGACAATCTAACTGCAGAAAGCTCCCTAAACCCCGTTGCCATAGCTTATTTAACCTTAAGAAATCCTATTTTGATAATAATAATAGTAAAAACAAAGTAGCCAAGTAATGGATTTGTCCTAGAGATCCACAAAAACATGAATGGATTTTTAAAAAGTGGTATATATACACAATGGAGTTTTATTCATCCATAAAGAAAAATAAAATTGTCATTTGTAAGAAATAAGATGGACCATAAGATAATCATATTAAATAAGACAAGCCAGATTCAGAAAGACAAATATTGCCTGTTTTCTCTTATATGCAGAATCTAGACTTAAATATACATAAAAACAGGTAAAGGTGCTTGAAGCCATGCCTGACTACTTGAGTTCAATCTCTAAGACTCTCATGGTAGAAGGAAAGAAATGACTTCACCAAGTTGTCCTCTGACTTCCACCCATGTGCTGTGATGTGTAAGTCTGCCCCCAACACACACATAGAGAAGTGTAACAAAACAAGAACAATAAAACAAACAAATTTCCATATAAAAATATAACATGCCAAGCCAAACCTAAACAAGTAGCTACATGTCCTCAATCCAAAACTCCCAATTGTAGAGACAGGAAAAGAAAATCATGATTTAGTGAACATGTAAAGAAAATTAATCATATGTGTATATACATGTAAACACACATGAAAGAGTTCTGAAAGTATAAATCTCTGTATATACAATTGATACATGAGATAGCTTACAGAACAGTTAGTTGAAAAAGGTCTAGTGGGCTTTTCCAGTTTATTCTTTCATGGAAGTTCAGCATGTTGTCTCTCTTAGTCTGTGCATATGTGCACACATGCCTGTGCATATGTACCCCACATACGTGAGTGTGTGTATGTTGTAATGAGGGGATAGTGGTTACAACTTCAACCTTATTTCCATTTCCATTTTGAAAAGTAATTAATTGCCAAGCAAGCCTGACAACCTGAGTTCAGTCTCTGGAACCCATGTATAGGTGGAAGGAGATGAATTGATCCCACACAATGGTCCTCATACCTCCACACGTGTGCTGTGATGTATGCTCTTTCCAGTCTCTCTCTCTCTCTCTCTCTCTCTCTCTCTCTCTCTCTCTCTCTCTCTCTCTCTCTCTCTCTCACACACACACACACACACACACACACACACACTAAATAAAATAAAAATTTTAAGGGATAATTGTAGTAAATAGTCATCAATATGTAGTGTGCTGGTTGATTTTCTCAACTTGACAAACCTAGACATATCTGGAAAGAAGGGTTCTAAATTGAGAAAATACCTCCATAAGATTGGCCTGTAGGCAAATCTATGGGGTATGGACTTGACTAACAATTGATGTAGGAGGGCCCAGCCCACAGTGTGTGGTGCCATTCTTGGCCATGTGGTCCTGGATTCTATAAGAAAGCAGGCTGGTCAGGTCATTAGCCAGTGAGCAGTGGCCCTTCATGGTCTCTGCTTCAGTTCCTGCCTCCAGGATTTTACCTTGAGTTCCTGCTCTGACTTCTCTCTATGATTGACTGTAATCTTAGAGGCAAAACAAGCTTTTGATCATGGTCTTATCACAGCAACAGAAACTTTGTTACTCTTAGGCATTGTGCTTTTGTAACTCATGTAAGAATACAAGGCTTAGTCCCAGACCTTTTAATAGCTGCTATTACAAACTGTTTAAAATAATTAAGTAATGCAAGTTAATAGTCAGATAGTCAAACTCATGGTCATATTAGATCCTAACTTAGTTAATTACAATAAAATGTTTTCAAGGTTATTCAAATAGTAAATAGCTAAAAAAAATCAATGTTTAACAATTAATTCAGTTATGCTATATATAGATGGTCTTCAAAAGTGTCAGAGATCCACAGAATACGGCATTTAAGGTTATGTAATTATTAAAAGATCTTTTGACTATAAGACATGTCTGCTCCTGACAGTATCCCCATTCCACTTCAAGAAAGATGATGATATGATCATCAATAACCTTCATATAGAGTTGCTTCAATTATGGCAAGCTAGCCACTAGGAAAAAAAGCCTTAACTTTATCTGTAAATAAAATGCTGTCCAAAAAGGAGAAATGGATACAAGACAGTCAATTGCTAAGCACTGCCAATACAGGGTAAGCCAGTCCTTCATAATTCCTGCTTCATTTAAGGTCTGTCAGATGTTCTGGGCCAGAAGGCTCAAGACAGATGCTCCAATGTTATAAGAAATATTGGGAACTGTCCAGGAAGTAAGTTATCTCTGCCATTTCTATGATTTTTGAAAGCTGTATCCCTAAATTTCCTGCATACTCAAATAATATTTGTTCCTTCTCAAATCTCTTGTTGTTCCTTCTCAAATCTCTGGGTTGAAGACTAGATAGTTATAGTCTTACAATTAAAGTTAAGTTGTGTAACATTTAAAAAGGTGTTCTAGATTTAAAAAGATAGTTTTAGAATGGTAATACTAATTAAAACCAAAGATAATTTAGGCATAACATTTTAAACTCATTAAATTAGGATAGACGATAAAATACCTTATCTAAATTGCCAAATATAATGGACTGGACATTATAAATGTATATCATACCTTATAAATTTCATAATTGTTATAATTATATTCAATCTATATCTGAGAGAAAAGGAGACTTTTATTGGACTAAAAAGAGGAACTATTGAGGTTTGGTCTTTTTCTGTGTACTGTAATGCTAAGTGTAGACCTCCAAGACCTGGTTGCCCCAGAGACAAGAGAGTCTGCACATAGACCAAAGTGATTCTATGTGAACTTGTCCCCAAGTTATTTCTGATTGGTAAATAAAGATACCAACTGACAATAGTTGGGCAAAAGAGACATAGGCGGGTTTTAGTGTTCCTAGACCTGGGGATTGAAGGGGAACTATGAGGGAGAGAAGGTAAGGATAAAGAAAAACCATGGCTTAGGAGTCAAGGAAATGTGGCCCTGAGGGCTGACCAATTAGAGTTAAGAGCAGCCCAGATAAAACATAGTAAGTAATAACTCGGGTTTATCAATGAAAAGTTGATTCTAGTAACATAGAGGGCAGACATCTGCCCAACTTGTGTGCTGTTTAAGGCTTATTGTAACTATAAAGGTGTGTGTCCTTTTATCTGAGAACTAAATGATCAAGGTGGGGTAGAAACCCCAGATTGGGATTAAAACTTTTCTTTCTTTCTTTCTTTCTTTCTTTCTTTCTTTCTTTCTTTCTTTCTTTCTTTCTTTCTTTCTTTCTTTCTTTCTTTCTTTCTTTCTTTCTTTTTTGCACAGACTTATAAATATCTACTGCCTATCAATCTTTTAAAAATTTTTATTGGTTATTTTATTTATTTATATTTCAAATGTTATCCCCCTTCCCAGTTTCCCCTATGCAGCCCCCCCATCCCATACTCCCTTTCTCCTGCTTCTATGAGAGTGCTCCCTCCCCTTGCCTCAATGCCCTGGCATTTCCCTATGCTGGGGCATCGAGCCTTCACAGGACCAAGGGCCTCTCCTCCCACGGATACCCATCAAGGCCATCCTCTGCTACATATGCAGCTGGCACCATGGGTCCCTCCATGTGTATTTTTTGGTTGGTGGTTTAGTCCCTGGGAGAGTCTGGTTGGTTGATATTATTGTTCTTCCTATGGGGTTACAAAACCCTTCAGCTCCTTCAGTCCTTTCTCTAACTCCTCCATTGGGGTCCCCGTGCTCAGTCGGATGGTTGGCTGTGAGCATCTGCATCTGTATTGGTCAGACTCTGGCACACCCTCTCAGGAGACAACCATATCAGGCTCCTGTCAGCAAGCTTTTCTTGGCATCAGCAATAGTGTCTGGGTTTGGCGTCTGCATATGGGATGGATCCCCAAGTGGGGCAGTCTCTGGATGGCCTTTCCTTTAGTCTCTGCTCCACTCTTTGTCCCTGCATTTCCTTTAGAAGGAGCAATTCTGGATTAATATTTTTGAGATGGGTGGGTGGCCCCACCCCTCAACTGGGGGCCATGCCTAACCTCTGGATATGGTCTCTACAGGTTCTCCCTTCCTTTTTGTTGGGTATTTCAGCTAATGTCATCTCCATGGGGTCCTGGTAGCCTCTTGCAGCCCTGGCATCTGGGACTTTCTGGTGGCTACCCCCAGTTCCCCATCCCCCATTGCTACACACCTCTGTTCAATTTCCTGACCCTCTGTACATCTCCCCAGTCTCCTCCCACACCTAATCCTGCCCCCTTTTTTCTCCTCCCCCTCCTCTCTTCTTTTCAAGTCCCTCCCACCCTCATGGGATTAAAAATTTCTACAACAGTAGGACATAAATCTTTCTTGTCCTTTCTTTCTTTCTTTCTTTCTTTCTTTCTTTCTTTCTTTCTTTCTTTCTTTCTTTCTTTCTTTCTTTCTTTCTTTCTTTCTTTCTTTCTTTCTTTTTTTTTTGGTTTTTCGAGACAGGGTTTCTCTGTGTAGCCCTGGCTGTCCTGGAACTCACTCTGTAGACCAGGCTGGCCTCGAACTCAGAAATCCACCTGCCTCTGCCTCCCAAGTGCTGGGATTAAAGACGTGTGCCACCACTTTCTTTCTTTCTTTCTTTCTTTCTTTCTTTCTTTCTTTCTTTCTTTCTTTCTTCCTTCCTTCCTTCCTTCCTTCCTTCCTTCCTTCCTTCCTTTCTTTCTTTTCTTTTCTTTCTTTCAGACAGGCTCTTAATATGTTCCTCAAGCTGGAATTGAACTTGAGGTGTTCTTCCTGACTCCACCTCCCAAGTGCTAGTGTTACAGTTGTGTGTCATCACACCTAGTTGGCGTGATGCAATATTTTGTGATATATTTTCTAATTGAGTTGCAGAAACAATCCATGTGATTGTTTTACTCTTTCATTTTTTTGATGGGCTTGCATAATTGGAATCAAGTTATTTGAAGTGAAACAAGATAGATCTTGTTTACTGAGAAACATTTAAATATCATTGGTACAAACAAGTGTCACGGAAGTGTTACTTACAAACTCAAGCACTGTCTCCTTCCTCCAGAAGGTTTTCCCCAATAGTTCCTCAATTTGATAATTTAATAAAAGCTGAAATAGGTGCCCATCCTTTTGGGCTTTTACTCATTTTACAACCCATTCAAATCTGTTCATATTTTTATGAGACATGACTCTTTTGTTGGGAAGAATGACTGAAGGACAGTACTTCATTAATAGTACTTCAAATAAAAATGAAGAAAGGACCGGAAATGTGGCTCAGTTGGTAGAATGCTTGTCTAGCATGCAGTTAGCCCTGGTTCAACTACATAAACCGGGCATGGTGGCACATACCTGTGATCACAGCATTTAGAGGCCATCTTGGACTCCATGAGACCCTGTATCAAACAACAACAACATCATCATCAACAACAACAAAAAACAAATCAACCAACATATACCCATAGATTAGACATCATTGGACAAGTTTTTTCTCCATTGTGCAACATTTGATGTATAGACTCTTAAATGATCAAGGAGTGGAGAACAAGTAACTGTGGGATGATCAGTTAGTTTCTAAAGAGGCCTTTTGTATCATCCCCTCGAAAGCTCAGGAAACACTGTAGAAGAAGGAGTAAAAAAGTGTACGAGCCGGAAGTCAGGGAGAGGTGTGCATGTATATCATTGTTTTTAATAATGTCAGTTTTGGGGGTCAGTAAGAAGGCTCAGTGGATAGGGTGCTTGCTGCTATTCCTAATGACCTGAGTTTAATCCCTGGGATCCAGGTGGAAGTAGAGAACTGACTTTCAAAAGTAGTTGTCTGATCTTCACATGCCTGACATGGAATATGTATACCAAAACACAAATAAACACATGAGTTACAAAATAATAATATAATCTTAGGCACATCAAAGTATCAAATCTAACTTTCCAATGTACAATATATACTCTGAAGCCTATGTTAACTCATTTCTTAAAAATATGGAAGCAGTCTCAGAAGAGTTAAATGGCTGAATTCATACATCTTTCCTATGAAATAACATCAGCAAGGAGAAGAGTAGTCACCCAAAGAAATGAAAGTTTCTTTGAATTACTCTTCATGCCTAGAATGAGAATGTATAATCAAATAAATAATATCACCAATTTCTTCATCATGCAGTTTTGAGAGAACAGAATTGAAATAGGAATTCAAACATTTATTGAGCATTAATAATAACTAAATCCTGAGGCTAAAATTATGGATAACAAATAGGGACTGTCTTTCTAGATGATCAATGGGAAAGAAGTAAAGAAGAAAAAAGAACAAGGACAAGGAAACAATACATAAATGGTAGAAAATAGCATAACCATAAGCCAAAAGAGATTGACTCACAGTATATACAATATCAACCCACATATATTTTCATAAAATAAAGACAGGACCAATATAGAGAAAAGTGCCTCTGCTTACTTTTCATGGTAAGGTTAATAGCAACTTTCTCTCCTTCCTTCCTTCCTTCCTTCCTTCCTTCCTTCCTTCCTTCCTTCCTTCCTTCCTTCCTTCCTTCCTCCTTCCTTCCTTCCTTCCTTCCTTCCTTCCTTCCTTCCTTCCTTCCTTCCTTCCTTCCTTCCTTCCTTCCTTCCTTCTTTCCTTCCTTTCTTCCTTCCTTTCTTTCTTTCTTTTTCAGTCTGGCCTCAAACTAAGAGATCCACCTGCCTCTGCTCCTCCCACCTCCCTGCACAGCTAATAGTGACTTTCTTATTTTGTCTTTCTATTCAAAATTTCAAATGAGCCTGTATTTTTGCAACAAAGAGAAAAGATAACAAGATGGCTCAGCTGAAAAAGGCACCTGCCAGCAATACTGACGACCTTCTAGTTCAATCCCTGGACCCCACATGGTAAAAGAAAAGAACTGAGTCCCAAAAGTTGTCCTCTGACCTCCATACATGCACTCTAGACCATGTGTGTGCTCTGTCTCCAGATCAATTCATGTAGTTAAGAAACACACATAAACCTTAAAGCCTTCCTTTAAATGGAAATCATTTTTACTGTGGAAACTTTTCAGTATAGAATAATTAGTACAATGAACTCTCAACTCATGGTCACTCTTGTTTTACAATTTTTGAAAGATTTTTAATTTGCTTTTGTGTATAAAAATATATCTGAGCACATACTCTATGACTTGTATGTGGAAGCCAGAGAACAACTTGAGGAGTCAGTCCCCTCCTTCTACCACATGGGTAGTGTACTCAGGTCATTGGACTTGGTGGCAAACATCTTTACCTACTGAGCCATCTTACTGGATTATTGTTCAATATTAGATGTAGAGTTAGTTGGATGGAACCATGGAGGTAGTCAGAGAGAAAAGAGTCAGATATAGAGTCAAACCATTTTGCTTATTTGTCTTTTTCTCACACAAGCTCTTACAGATTTTATAGAGGGAGTTAATGATAGGCCATACTAGTTTCTTATGGTCCTATCCACTAAGATGTCCTTATAATGTAGTGCTTGTGAAATGACTCTGGATTTGGCACCATTATAGGTCCTTGTTCTCTCTCTCTCTCTCTCTCTCTCTCTCTCTCTCTCTCTCTCTCTCTCTCTCTCTCCCCCTCTCCTCTCCTCTCCTCTCCTTTCTTTCTCATGAGACTGTGCCTTACTATGTAGCCCTGGCTGGTCTAGAGGTTGCTAAATAGATAAGTCTGGTCTCAAACTCACAGTCTCTGACTCTGCCTCCTGAGTCCCGCCTGGGATTAAAGGTGTACACTACCACATCTGGCTTTCTATTGTCATTCATATATGATACATAACAGTGTGAATGCACTCTAGAGCATAGATTTAACTGGACATGGTGGTGCATGCATTTAATTTCAGCACTTGGAGGCAAAGGCAGGCAGATCTCTTTGAGACTGATGCCAGCCTGGTCTACATAGTGAGTTCCAGGACAGCCAGGCCTATGTAGAGAGACCCTGTCTCAAAACAGAACAGAGCAGAGCAGAGCAGAGCAGAACAGAACAGAACAGAACAGAACAAAACAAAAAAGTGTGTGTGTGTGTGTGTGTATGTGTGTGTGTGTGTGTGTGTGTGTGCAAGAATGAGTGCAGGTACTGTTGGAGGCCAGAAGACGGCACTGGATTCCGCAAAGTTGGAGTTAGGGAGTTGGTGAACAGCTTGATATGAGTTCTGGAAGCCCAATTCTGGTCCTCTCGAGAGCAGAACTGTTCTTAACTGCTGAAGTATCTCTCTAGTTTTGTGCATATTTTTTTCCCTTTTTTTGAGATAAATTCTTACTATGTAGCCTGGTTTGGTTTCAAACTCACAGTTCTCCTGTTTCAGCCTACCAAATGTGAGGATAGGAATGTACTGCCCTGGTGGGCTAACTATTCATTCTTTAAAAAGCAACAGATTTTTTTGCGTGTGCAGATTCTTTTTTAATTAATTATTTTATTTATTTACATTCCAGATGTTGTCCCTCCTCCCTGTCCCCCCTCCCACAGTTCTTCCCATTCCTCCTCCCCTTTGCCTCTGAGAGGATGCTCATCCTCTAACTCCGACCTCCGGCATCCCCCTTCCCTGGGGCCTTCAGCCTCTGTAGGATTAGGCACATCCTCTCCAACTGAAGCCAGATAAAGCAGTCCTCTGCTACATGTGTGCCAGGGGCCTTGGAGCAGCCCAGGTATGCTCTTTGGTTGGTGGCTTAGTCTCTGGGAGTTCCCAGGGGTTCGGGTTAGCTGAGACTGCTGGTCTTCCTATGGGGTTGCCCTCCCCTTCAGTTCCTTCAGTCCTTCCCCTAACTCTTCCATAGGGGTCCCTGACCTCAGTCTAATGGATGGCTCTGAGTATCTGCATCTGTCTCTGTCAGCTGCTGGTAGAGCCTCTCAGAGGACAGCCATGCCAGGCTCCTGTCTGTAAGTACAATATAGCATCAGTAAGTGTCAGGATTTGATGCCCACCCACAAGATGGATCCCAAGTTGGACCGGTCACTGGAGAGCCTTTCTTTCAGACTCTGCTCAATTTTTGTCCCTGTATTTCTATTAGACAGGAACAATTCTGTGGGGCAGTGGTCTGTGACAGGCAATCTGACACCCGGTTGAGCACAGGCTGAAAACTCTGGGAGACCCCGTGGAATATCCACCAGGGACCAGAACATGTTTTTGGCCGACGCTCCCGGAAGACTCCTGTATAAACAGCTACAGATTTACAACCCCTATATATAGAGAGGCCTGGCATGTGAGATTTGTCATGTAGAAAGCAACTCTGAGTCCTCCCACAAACAAATGAGGTACCCCGAAACCCCCAGACCAAACCAATGAGAAGTATTGGTTGCCAAACCCCTGACCCCTCCCAAACAGTATATTAGACCGTCCTGACCTGTGTAGGACTCTCTCTTTCTCCCCCCCCCACCCACCCGCCGCCACCATCCAGAAGGAATAAAGGTGTGAGAGCGGCTGAGAGCTTTTATCATAAGAGCTTTCACTTTCAGCCTGGGAAGAGACCCGCTCTCCCGAGAACCGCAAGAAGCTTCCCGCACTCCGCAGACTGGTCAGCCTCTCGTGGGCTCAGCCTCTCGTGGGCTCAGCCCCGGGCCAACTCAGCACAGGGCGGCAAGTGCTGGGCGAGTGCAGCGTCTGGGCGAGCGTAGCGTCTTGGTGTGGCCCGGGCGGGCGCAGCTGCAGGGACCGAGGCAGAGGAGACTCTGTCCCCACTTGTGCTCCCTCCCCTGCCAAAACCCTCACATTTGGCTGGGCCAGAGACCTCCGAGGAAGGCTCCCATCACGCGGCCCTGCACAATTCCGGGTTAAAAATTTTAAAGATGGGTTGGGGACTCCATCTCTCCACTTGAGGCCCTGCTTATCTACTGGAGGTGGACTCTTCAAGTTCCATCTCCCCACTATTGGGGATTTTGGCTAAGGTTACCCCATTGAGTCCCTAAAGTCTCTCACATCCCAGGTCTCTGGGAGTTTCTAGAGGGTCCCTGTACTCCCCACCCCCAGAAGCTGCATATTTCCATTCATTCTCCTGGCCCCCTGGGCTTCTCTCCTGTCCACCCCATACCTGATCCTGTTCCCCCTTTTCCCCCTCCCCCTCCCCTCTCAACACCCAGGTCCTTCCCTCCCTCTGCATCCTGTGATTATTGTACAGATTCTTGAGGGAAGTTATATGACAGAAAAGTACTAACAGGTTGAATTATTTCAATCCAGGCCTGTTTGGGCCCACCATTTGTAAAGAGTTTCCTGAAAAAACACGTCTGTGTCTGTGTTAGAATCTATACTGGAGTCATCATATCATGTGTGCATTCTCTGAATTGATGAATAGTCTCTTGTTTGCTTCCTTCTGCTTGTTGTATTTATAGCCCACATTACTTATGATTGTGGGACAACATAATATGGACCAGATGGCTTCATTATTCGGAGTTTCATATTTTGAATTTTAAACATGGTGTTGGACTGCCTGTCCATGGCCAGCTGTGTCCTGGAGTTGATAACAAGGCCAGAGCATGATTCAGAGGGCCTGAGACCATGGCTATAGAGGTGTCAGCATTTCAATTTTTTTCTGGATTTTTGTCCCTGCTTTCATTTGAAAATTCTTGGGGGTGGGAGAGGGGAAAGAGGAGGGAGAGGACACACACACACACACACACACACACACACACTCACCGTTGGGGGGAGGGTGGGCAGGAAGAGGGAGAGAGGGAGCAAGGGAGGGAGGGAGGGAGAGAGTGCACTTTTTAGATCACTTGGCTGGCCTATGATTACAATAAGCTAATAGAATCCATTATGTTAGCTGCTTGTAGTTATGCTTAACTATAGACATTAATATTTATAAATGAGAGCTTCAGTCAGAGACTCAGAAGGAAATGGGTATCATAGTAGTTAAATGGAATACTGGAGCACAGTCCCTTAAGGGACTGTATTATTTTTAATTTTAAAGTTACTTTTATTTGTGTGAGCATTTGTGTGCATGCACACTCCAGAGGACAACTTGAAAGAGTCCATTATCTTCTACCATTGCAGGTCTAGGGATCAAACTCGGGTCACCAGGCATGCAGGCCAGTCCCCATTCCCATTGGGCCATCTCACCAGACCTAGGTTCTGCTTCTTTAAAGTCTAGTGTATCTTGAAATGTAGCCATCTGAGGGCTAAGCCTTTAGCACAGGATCCTATGGAGGACATTCAAATCTCAATTACAGGAAATAGTATTCTAGACTTGAACAGACAAGGGGAAGCCATGGTTACCAGACTCTAAAGAAAGCTCTCTGTCTCTCTCTCTGTCTCTGTCTCTCTGTCTCTCTCTCTCTCTCTCCCTCTCTCTCTCCTTCTCCCCCTCTCTCTCCTTCTCCCTCCTTCCCCCCCTCTCTCTGTCTCTCTCTCTCTCTCTCTCACATACACACACATACACATACCTTGTTGGCTCCATTTTTTTCTAGAGAATTCTAATATGACAGTATCCTAGTTTTCATTGTTAACTTGATATGATCTAGAGCAGTGGTTCTCAATTTTCCTAATGCTGTGAACCTTTGACACAGTTCTTCATGTTGTGGTGACTCCAACAATAAAATTGTTTTGGTGCTACTTCATAACTGTAATTTGGTACTGTTATGAATTGTAACGTCACTCTCTGATGTTCAGGCTATCTGATATCTAACGGTTGAGAACTGCTGGCATAGAGTCATCTGAGACGGGAGTCTCTACTGAGAGATTGTCCGGATCAGATTGGCCTGTGAAGTTATTGTGTTGGTTGTTAATGGATGTCGGAGGGCCTGGTGTGAGCAGTGTCATTTCCTGGGCAGGTGCTCCTGAACTGTATATTACAGCTAGCTAGGCATGAGCTTTTGAGCAGGACAGCAAGCCGACCATGGTTTCTACTTCAAGTTCCCACTTGAGTTTCTACCCTGACTCCCCCCAGTGTGTGTTCTCACAGCAACAGACATCATCCTAGAGAAGATGGCAAGGCAATGGGCTCTGTAGTCTTTTTTAGAGAGACATACACATGCGTCATCCTGGTCACTGTAAGAGGAAGGGTATGGGCCAATAGTTATGTCTCATTTCTTGCCCTTTGGGCCTAGAATTGGCTATGAATTAGAAATTATAAGGCTGGGAAGTCAGTGGAAGTGGATTTTGAAGTCTCATACACACAGTAAGAGGGAGGCTTAAACTGGTTCTAAAAGAGCAAATGGAGCCCTTTCAGATAATTGCTTTCTATAACAATTGTCACCACTTCCTGTGTGGTCTTCTAGAGATATTATATGTAACCAGAGCAGATGTGGAGATGCTGGTAATTTTCATGCTACTTAAAACTTTTCCAACATCATATTTGTGGCCATGAACTATTAAGGAACTTTTGATTATGAACTAAGCTTACAGAGGCTGGAGATGTAGCTCAGTTGGCAGAGAGCTTGCCTAACATGCATGAAGCCCTGAGTTCCATCCCCGACACTGAATAACACTTGTGTGGTATTGTACTCCTGCAAACTCAGAACTTAGATATTGTCTCATTATGTAGCCCAGGCTAGCCTGGAACTCACAGAGATCCACCTGCTTCTAACTCCTGAGTGCTAGGGGTTAAAGGCATGTGTCACTATGTCTGGCTCATATGGTAAAATTTAATATCTGAACATATGAGTCATCCTCTCACTTTTTGTCTTTAATTTTATCTTGGATTTATTTTCTTACACTCATCCTTCATGTGAACTTTGCAATAATTTTATTTATTAAAAATTCCCATTTCAATAGTGATTTTAGTGGAATTTATATAAATTAGTTTGATAAGACCTGACATTTATTTTCCCTTTCAGAAATATTATCTCACTTTTTATTATTTGGGTTACCTTTTCTTTTCAATGATTATGGAGAATTAGAACTTGCAAGGTTGTTTGGTATTTTGTCTTTTATTTGAATATCTGAAAGTAATATTCATTTGACATTATGCAATTTAATAAGCAAATACTGCTCACCCAATTGCTTGATATTCTAAGCATTTCCAACATTTTGAGTATGGAAATTCTTCTTGCTCTGTGATTAATTGCTCTGTGAAAACCTCCAACTCAAGATCAGGTTGGAGAGCTGGAAAAGTACTAAAATTAGATTAATCAATTTTATAAAACTTAACAGATACTCTTATGTAACTTTTGAATTGATAAGGTACAGTCTCTTTCTTTCTTCCATGGACGCCCTATCTTCAGCTTTGGATTTCCTGGCATAGAAAAGAAATGGGAGAGTCTGACTGTGATTGTGCTCCTATAATCCCAGCACTTGGGGGGTGGAGACAGAAGGTTCAGGAATTCAAGGATAGCTTCAGTTACGTATGGAGTAAGTTGTAGACCAGTCTGCCCTACATGAGACCCAATCTTGGGATGAAATACACAGCAATAAAAGTGGTGGTGGTGGGGAACAGGTTTCAGATTAGTTTCTTAGTTTCTGGGTGAAACAAAATTATCTGTACATGTAGAACCATCAGCAACAATGCTGGCTGGACTTCTAATACCCTGCCACAACCATCACCTTCTTTCCAAAGCAAAGAGACAGCTTGCAAGCAAACGGGACTTTCTGGCTAACACAAATGATCAAAACAGCCAAAATGTCTATTTTTCATGTTTTACTGAGATTTGGGTCTGGCACGGTAAGACCACAAAAGCATTCCATAGCTATTTACTTGGCTTCCATACAGTATTGGTTCTGGAAAGATCAGCAGGCCTGCAGCTTTACTTGAGGCAAAGATTGCTGGGACATGGATGAGGCTGGAGGAGGTGGGAGGGGGAGGGGAGAGGTCATTAACTCCAGCTCCAGTCAAGGCCAAGTACAAGCTGCTCTCTCATTTTGTTCTGACTCCTCTCTCCTTCCAAGAACAATCCCTCCTCTCCATTTTTTTCACTGTTCAGTATTAAACCCAGGGCTTTTTGCATGCTACACAAGTGCCCTACCCAAGATCTGCATTGCCCCTTCAATCCCATTTTTAGAGCAATTGCAGCCAAAGCAGAAACAACAAAGCTAAGAAACGGAGTTATTGGGGAAAACATTTTTTTGGTCTTTTCTTTCTTTTTTATATATTTCAACAGAACACAATGATCTGTCCTCTTTCTTATTCAGGATTGACTTTATTTTTAATTATGTGCATGTGTGTATGTCTCTGTATGTGCACACCTGTGTGTGTGAGTGCAGGTGCCTTCAGAGGCCAGAAGAGGGGGTAGAGTCCCCTGAGTGTGGAGCTAAAAGCACTTGTGAGCTGCCCATTGTGCATACTGGGATATTGACCTCAGATCTTTTGGGAGAGCAGTTGTCATTCTTAATGACTGAGCCATAGCTCCAGTCCCATGAGCACTCCTCTTGAGAAACGTAAAGCCCAGAAATTCAAGCAGAAGAAAAAGAAATGGAAAAGGGCAGGTAGGGGAGCAGTGAGGTTATCACCCAGGCTGCTCCCTCCTCTAGAGAGGAAGCATGGGGATTTTACCCAGGAACTCAGACATAGTCATACAGGAGAGCACATTTCTGAGACACACAAAGTTTAAGATATATGTTACGGGGCTGGAGAGATGGCTCAGTGGTTAAGAGCACTGACTGCTCTTCCAGAGGTCCTGAGTTCAATTCCCAGCAACCACATGGTGGCTCACAACCATCTGTAATGGGATCCGATGCACACTCTACTGGTGTGTCTGAAAACAGCTACAGTGTACTCATATAAATAAAATAAATCAGTCTTTAAAAAAAGATATATGTTACAGAGCATGCTCAGATTAAGGGAAAAGGAGGTGACTAGCGCATTTCTGGCCACTAGCTCATGATCATGGAAAGTTAAAATGACAGATAGAAACACTTTTGGGCATGCACTTCAAATATAGTCAGTTTTTTCCCAAAGTTTTCAGTGAAACCTCTGTCTGTCTGTGTGCTGCCCCCCCTCCATCTCTCTATCTCTCTATCTTCCTTCCTACCTACCTATCTACCTATCCTGTCTGCCTATCCTGTGGAATGTATTCTGTAGCCCAGGTTGGCCTTTAGTGCTTGGTGATCTTCTTACCTCAGCCTCCTGAGAGCTGAGATAACAGGTGTGAATCACCATACCCAGCTAGGAAAGGAACTTTCGAAGGTGTGTTTGCATAGGAATTTCTCCCTAAAGGTGCCTGCCTCCTTCAGAGACTGACAAAGCTTTTGATCGAAAATGAAGCAGGCAGGCATGATGGCTCTTACTGGGAGTTTGAGGTTAGCTTGCGCTGTATAGTGCGAACTTGTCTCAAAAAGGAGGCATACATGAATGTGAAGAGAAACTCTAAATGTGGTGTGCTAGGCAAAACGGAGGGTATTAACTTGTAGCGAGTTTTAAATAAAGATACAAGTGGATTCTTTTCATACAAGTGGAAGGGCACTCAAGATACCCTTTAGTAACCAGCAGTGATACGGTCGTGATATTCTTGTATATTCTTACCACTTGGTCTGGGGTTGGGTCCTGGACATAAGCCTGTTTTTAAAGGCTAGTGATTCTGATGTGTGGTGAATACTAAGGTTCTAGGAGGACCAGGGTTCTTAGCAATATGTGAAACAGAGTCCTAGTCTGATGTGGCAGGGGAATTTAAAATGGTATGTCTACAGAAGGTGGGAAAGCTTTTGGTGGGGGAGGGGCAGAGTCTCACTCTGTAGCTCTGTGCTTGGATTTGGTATGTAGGCCAGGCTGGCCTCAAATGAAGAGAAATCGCCTGCCTCCTGTCTCCTGAGTACTGGGATTAACAGTGAGCAGCATGCCTGGCTTGCAAGGCCCTCTTTTAACTCATCAGGGAAAAGCCGGTGTCCTGTTAGGCAGGTTTGTGGGCTTCTTTTTTTCCAAGTTGCTTTTTTGGTGGTAAAATAATATTCCTATCAGATGACAAAGAATGACAACTGTCTTGGTTACTGCTCTATTGCTGAGAAGAGACGCCACACCAAGGCAACTTATAAAGGAAAGCATTCGATGATGGGCTTGCTCACAGTTTCAGACGATTAGTTCATTATCCTCATGGTGGGGAGCATGGCAGCATGAAGGGTAGACATGGTGCTGGAGAAAGAGCTAAGAGCTTTCTATCCTGATCCACAGGCAGCAGACAGAGAGAGACAGACTGGGTCTAGTGTGGGCTTTTGAGTGCAGCTACTCATATGCTTTTGATTAAAGATTGGTCTTCTTTTGGGAAAGACCATCCTTTTCAATGGAGCATGCAGCTTCAGGAAGGCTGTACATACATGGAGTGGTGATGGGGAAGGGGATACCTGTGTAGCCAGCCAGATCAGGTGAACCAACCCTGGTGGTCAATGGGGTGACAGATGTTGGAGCCAGATTATCTTCTCATATCCATCCTTAGCATGGGTTTTTGAAACCTCAAAGCCCATCCACAGTGACACACTTCCTCCAACAAGGTCACATCTGCTATAACAAGGCCACACCCACTTCTTCAAGGCCACACCTCCTAATCCTTCCCAAAGGCTTCATCCATTATGGAGCAAACATGCAAATGTATGAGTCTATGGGGGGGCAGTCTCATTTAAACCACTGTTACAGCCCCTCATATTGGTCAGCTTTAAAGTTATTAAGTAGGGAGTTATATGCACTTGCAAATACAATTACAAAAATAGTAAGATAGGGGTCTTTAAAAAGGGATTTATTCATTTTTTATGTTTATGAGTGTTTTGCCTGAATTATGTATGCCACATGAATGTCTGAATAGGTCAGAAGAGGGTGTCAGAAACCCTGGAACTGAGTTACAGATGGATATGAGCTGCCATGTGGGTGCTGGGAACTGAACTTGAGTCCTCTGCAAGCATTCTTAACCCTTGAACCATCTCTCCAGCCCCTTCTTCTCCTTGGAGGAATTTAATAATTGAAGAAATAATTATTTATTGCTTTGTGAAAAATCTTTTGAGCCTGAACGTTGTGATTTCTATTGTAATACAGAGGTCACTAAACAGCACTCATTTAATTGGTCAGTCTCTCCTTCCTTCTTAAAGTACTGGGGGTTGTTGTCCATACCACTAGAATTCTGTAGGCCTCTCAGTTTTACTATCTTCAAAATACGTTCTTTTTAAAAATATTATTTTTTTAAGTTCTGAGATTCTAATCTAATTACAACATTTCTCCCTTTCCGGTCCTCCTTCCAATCCCCCCATATATCCCTTCTCGCCTTCTCTTAAATTCATGGCCCTCTTTGTCATTAACTGTTATTACATGCATTTTATATATAATATATATTCCTAAATATAGCCTGCTCAGTCTATATAATGTTACTTGTAGTATATTTTCAGAGCTGACCTTTTGGTATCGGATAACTAATGAGTGTGCTCTTCCCTGTGGAAGACTATATTTTCCACTCTTAGCATTCCTTAGTCGCATTTAGTTCTTGTGTAGGGTTGAGGTCTTGTGGGATTCTCCTCCTGTCCTCTGGCCCTGTCCACTTTCTCATGTCTATTGTTGTCCTTGTTCAGCTCATGTTTAGATAAGACTAAACACGTTGGTGAGACTTCCAAATAAGTTCTCTCTCTCTCTCTCTCTCTCTCTCTCTCTCCACACATATGTGCAGGTGCCTGAGGGGGCTAGAAGTGGGTGTTGGAGTTCCTGGAGCTGGAGTTACAGGTATGGGTGTTGGGCATCAGGTCCCCTACTATGGTGTTGTGTTGGGAACTGAACTTCCGGTCTTAGCTGCTGCGACATCTTTCCAGCCCCCTCAAGTAAGCTCTTAATAATGTGCAGATAAAACCAGGATTAAACTTTTGGGTTCCACTTACTTTGTATTTTTATTTCAAGATTTTAAATTAAATAGTTAATTATGTGTATGAGTGCTTCTGTGTGAGTGTGTGCTATGTACATGCAGGTGCTCTTGGAGGCTTGAAGAGGGCATCAAATCCCCTGGTACTAGATGTACAGGTGGTTGTGAGCTTCCTGATGTGGGTGCAAACTCAGGTTCCTTGGAAGAGCTCTTAACTATTGAGCCATCTCTCCAGCCCTTTGTATTATTTTTGTTTTTTGTTTTTGTCTTTTTGATTTTTTTTTCAAAACAGGATTTCTCTATGTAGCCCTAGTTGTCCTGGAACTTGCTCTTTAGACAGGGTTGGTCTCAAACTCAGAGACCAGCCTGCCTCTGCCTCCCAAGTTCTGGGATTAAATGCATGTGCCACCACTGCCTGGTTTCTTGTAGTATTTTAAATTAATCCATTATTAATATTAGGTTGACTATATTCTTGTCTGTTATCAATTATTGAGGTACCAAAATTGTAACAAAATGATAGAAGAGAGTTTTTTTTTACAATAAAAAAATCACTTGGATGACATCGAGCTATTGATTGTAATAAAATTCACTTTCCAAACTGGTCATATGCCTTCATTCTTTCTTAGGAGAATTTGAATGCCATGTTTAAATAAATGAGAAAAAGAATAACATCTTAGAATTATTTTCATAGCAGTGAAAACTCTCAATAGGAGCCGAGACACTTGCCACCAAGCCTGATGACCTACCTGGGGCCTACATGGCAGAAGCAAAGAAATGACAATGGCAAGTTGTCCTCTGACCTCCCTATATGTGCCATGGAAGGTGGATACCTAAACACACACACACACACACACACACACACACACACACACACACACACACACACACACACTAAAAAGACAAGCTCCTATTAGGAGTTGTGCTTCTCACTATGAAGTTATAAAGGAGCCTTTCAGGTCTTCCAAAATGATTCTGTTGAAGCTACTTCCAACATTCCTTTCTGTCATTCTTTGGGTATGACATTCATGATAATATTCCAAATGAAGCTAAAATAGGCAAACCAGCTGAATAAAGGAAGAAGTAATGGAGAGGTGGGGAGAAAATGTAAGCCTTTATTACTTGACAAGGTCCTCAGAGAAAATTGCCAGACAAAAATCACATTTACAGCCCA
>CM052722.1:22046701-22056889 GCA_028551405.1 Uromys caudimaculatus | reverse complement strand
CTCCTCCTCCTCCTCCTCCTCCTCCTCCTCCTCCTCCTCCTCCTCCTCCTCCTCCTCCTTTAAATTTTGGGCAATTACTTTTCAAAGCTGAATTCTGTTTCACAAACTTATTTTGTATCAGTAACTCAAATGGCTGTTGAATTACTTTTCAGGATTTCTTTCTCTGTTCATCTTTCACCCTGGGACCACCATGGAATAACTAAGTAGAATTCTGTAGAAAACAGACTTAGTAGGGGGACATTCTGCAGTGAAATAGATTTAAGTTCTAACCACGCCCTTCTTCACATATTTCACTATTGTCTCATGATACTACATTGGGACTCAAAACAATTTCCACAGCCTTTTAAAACACTGGTATTAATGAACTCTAACCTCCACTTCTGTAAACAACTCTAATGAAACTCCTTGAGGACACACACACACACACACACACACACACACACACACACACGAAAGTAGAATGGGGCTAGCTGGGAAGGGGAAGGCGAGTAATGGGAGTGGGAAGAAAACAAGAGACTGGTGGATGTGATGGAAATGCATTAGGTACATATGTGAAAAGGTAGCAACAAAACCCATCATGATATATTAACATATATCATGATTAGGCACATATATATTAACATATATAATTAACATATGCTAATAAAATGTTAAAATTAAAAACATCAGCAGGGACTAACCAGGAGTAGTGGTATAAACCTGTCATCCCAGCAGGAAGATGGAAGCAAGAAGATCAGGGGTTTAACGCCATCCTCATTGACACAGTGAGTAGGCATCAGCCTGGGCTACATGAGACCCTCACTAACAACATCAACAGCAACAACAAGGAATAACAACAAAAACAAAAATTCCACAGCTCTCACCTTAAAGGAAATAAGAGATAGTTTATCCTTAAGCCAAGTATGAGTAGTCACAGTGTGATGGTTTGAATAGGTGTAGCCCTCATAGATTGTGTGTTTGAATGCTTGGCCCATGGGGAGTGACACTATTAGGAGGTGTGGCCTTGTTGGAGTAGGTGTGGCCTTGTTGGAGGAAGCATGTCACTGTGGGGGTGGGCTTTGAAGTCTCCTATGCTCAAGCCATATCCAGTGTGGAAGATAGTCTGCTGCTTGCAGATCAAGATGTAGAACTCTCAGCTCCTCCTCCTGCACCATGCCTGCCTGGATGCTGCTATGCTTCCCGCCATGATGATAATGAACTAAACCTCTGAAACTGTAAGCCAGCCCCAATTAAATGTTGTCTTTGAGTTGCCGTAGTCATGGTGTCTTTTCACAGCAATAAAGCCCTAACTGAAATGCATGGTTACCCTGAATAATTTATTACTTACAGAAAAAAGAAAGTCATAAATCAAGGCATTTACAAAGTACATTGGTGGTGGTCCTGGGTAGGTGGTTACAGCAATTAGTAGAAACTCTGTTAGAGGTTTCAAGTGCTAGCTGATGATGTTCTTGGCTTTTGAATTGGTGGAACTTACTGGTCTATTAAGAATATATTTTATAGCCGGCAAGATAGGCTCATCAGGTAAAGACATGTTCTACCACACCCAACCATCTGAATTCTAGCTCTAGAACCCACAAAGTGGATGGAGTAACTACCACAAGTTGTGCTCTGACCTTCACATGTAAGCCATGGCTTGTGTGTGCATGCAAACACACACACATTAATTTTTAAGATTTAATTTTATTTATGTATATGTGTGTATGTATATTACACGTGTGTTAGGGTGGCTAAGGGAGCCAGAAGAGGACACCAGATCTCATGGAGCTGGAGTTACAAACAGTTATGAGCCTCTGGGCATAGATGCTGAGAACCAAACTCAGGTCTCCTGCAAAAGGACCAAATACTTCTTAACTGCTGAGCCATCTCTCCAGCTCCCCTAAAATACATTCTAAAGGTTTTGATTAGTCAAAAGGATTTAAGGTCAGGCACAGGAATGGTCAGTAAATGCCTTTCACAGGGACTAAACTAGCCTGCGAAATAATTTGGCTATATCTGCAACATTCTAACTTTGCACCACTAGTGGGTCAGTCATGTGGCTTGGAAGAGTCTTTAACACAGGTGCAGCTTTTCCTTTCTCTGGGAATTGCAGTTTACACAGATGACAGCTTTACATAGTTATTTCTCCAGAGCTCTGGAGTTCTTTGGAGAACAGCACTGAGGAATGTTGGCTTAAAGTTTAGTAATGATCTTCAGAGAGGGCTTTTCATTATTTATTTGCTTTTTTTTTTTTTAGGAGAGTCTCATGTAGTAGCTCAGGTTGGCCTCTAATTTACTATGTAGCCAAGGATGACCTTGAACTCCTGACTCCCTTACTTCTACTTTCAAAGTGCTAGGATTACAGATGTTTCCACCATGCCCAGTTTCCAAAATTCTTGTAAAAATTTTTTTAGTTTTTTGTTACATTTTATCTGTTTACTGTGTATATATGCATGTCCTCCAAGCCCATGCCTGTATCCATGTTTATGGGAATGCAACTCTCTCTCTCTCTCTCTCTCTCTCTCTCTCTCTCTCTCTCTCTCTCTCACTCTCTTGCTCTCTGTGTCTGTCTGTGTTTGTATACTGCTTGTGGAGGCCAGGAGTGGACATTGGATCCCTAGAATTCAAATTAAAGGTATCTATGAGCTGCCTAACCTGAGTGCTGGGAACTGAACTCAGGTCTACTGAAAGAACAGCAATCACTTTTTACTCCTGAGTCATCCGTTCCCCCCCTCCCTTTTTCTGGCTCCCTTCAAATTCATCTTTTAATACATCATTTAGGAAAGTCAGGTCAGGAACTCAAGGCAGGAATAGATGCAAAGGCCATGGAGTAGTGTTGCTTAATGGCTCGCTCGAGCTGGACCCTCATATGTCAATCATAAATCAAGAAAATGCTTACAAAAGTTTGTCCACAGGCCAGTTGGGTGGAGACATTTTCTCAATGAAGGTTCTTTCTTTCCAAATGAGTCAAGCTTGTGTCAAATTGACACAAACCTAGCCAGGATGTTTTTGAGGAGGAAGAGAGAGACAGAGAGAGACAGAGACAGAGAGTGACAGAGACAAAGACAGAGAATAGAAAGTGAAATTTCTGGGGCTTGGTAAGCAGAAAGATCATCCACTGTGGATGAAGAGACAATCAGGGACATCGGACAAAGGACAAAGGGGAGAAGGAGACCACATAGGTCATTGCACTGTCTCCTGTGAGATCTCACTGAAAGCTCTTTAACCATGAAGATGTTCTATTCATGTGCACACAACGCTCAATGAGGGTGGCTTCCCTGTGGGGAATGGAAGTGAGTAGGCTTTTGCATCTGGGGGAACTTGGAACAGATCAAAGGTGAAACACTGGTGTGCAATGCTGGGCAAATTAAAGATGCCACCAGAAAAAGTGAAGATTTACCAGGTAAGGGCGTTAGCTGGGTTCAGTTCCCCCTTTCCTTAGATCTCCTTAGTGCTGAGAAAGCTGGGTTGGCATCTCTGCGATGTTCTGAACAGCAGAAGAAGGATCTATTAAAGTGGTAGGAGTTTTCCAATGCCCTTAAAATATTCTTTGGAGCCAGACAGAAGTGATGTTTCTTCCTGGAACGGATAATTGATTTCAGTGGGTTTTGGAATAGATTTATGACTTTGAAAGGAACTTGCAATTGCATAGTAGTTGGTTACTTGGCATTTTTTTGCCTTAAAAAATTCTAAGGAAATAGAGGCCCTAGAAGACTTGGGATTCTAGCTTCAGTTATCTCCTCTTGTGACCAACTTCTTCTGTTTGTTCTGCATAAATTTTGTGTTTGAGACAATCTCATTTGTAGTTCAGGCTGACTTCAAATTCTCTGTCCAGTTGAGAATGGCTTTGAACCCCTCCTCTGCTTGTCTGTACCTCCTAGAAACTAGGATTCTAGGTGTATACGGCCATGTTGGTATATACTGTGCTGGGAATGGGTGGTGGTGGTGCAGACTTTGTGCATGTCAGGTAAATGCTCTACTATCTGAGCCACATCCTCAGCGCCCATTTTCTATAATTGTTGAATAGTCATTTTCCCAGCTACTATGGAGGCTGAAGCAAGAGGGTAGCTTGAGCTTACATAGTTGAGGATGTGTGGTGCCAACTAGGTGTCTGCATTAGGTTCCACATTAATAGGGTGATTTCCAGGGAGTAAAGGGCCCCAGGTTGCAGTTGACGTAGCAAGATCTCGCTTCATTTTAAGATCATTTCCTTCCCTGTATTTGAATTGATAAATCACTTTCTTTTCTTCTACAGATTCCACAAGGACCCTTTCTCCGAATGAAGACTGCTTATTTTCATTCTTGTGTTTCATTTCCCAAGAGCCTTTTTAGAAGTCTATGATTCCACTGGCCACAGTGCTGTGCATCTATAATCCCAGAACTTAGAGGTGGAGGCAGGAAGATCAGAAGTTCAAGGACAGGGCTGGGGAGACAGCTCTGGGGTTAAAGTGCTTGCTTTGTAATCGGGAGAACCTGAGTTCAGATCTCTAGAACCTAGGTTAAAAGCCAGGTGCAGAAGCATATGCCCGTGTTGTAAGTGACTATCTTCCAAGCAAAGTAACCACCATATTGGGGAAGTCTAGCATTGTCCTTTTACAAAACAATCATCACAGATGGGCTGCTGACTGTGTACAGCCCCTCACAGAGGAAAGGGAAGGGTCACAAGACCTGCACCTGGGTATCTAGCTGTTCCCTACCACCTGTTATGTGCAACTCTTATTTTAATTGCTCGTAGCCTCAAGGAGAGTCTCCATCTATGTGGTTGTGATAAAGTCCTCATCCATATTGGGTAAAGGCTTTCCAAGTATGGCCTGTTGGGCAGGGTATGAGCACCCACACCCTTCGCCTATGCTTTGTAAGGGAGCCCAATAAATTCATTGGTTCCCCAGTGTGAACTTTGGGAGAATCATGCCTGGGTTTGTTGTTGGGACTTTAGAAGTGACAGACATTGTTTATGTAGTCCCCCGAGAAAGGATTTTAGCAACAGGCTGTTATTCTAGCACAAAAGAGGGAGAGACAGGAGGGATCCCTGGACCTCACTGGAACTCATTTTACCCAACTCCCAAATTTATTATTTTTATTTTCTGTGTGTATATGAGTTGGAAACATTTCTTAGGGGTGTAAGTTGAATACTCAGGGAGTTGCTGTGTTCTGTGGGGGCAGAAGCATGAAGGCAGCTCAGAGTGACCATCATGATGTATACATATTTCCTGAGAAAATTCTGGAAATACCTGATCTCCACTGTTGAAAAAGTGATCATTTATCTAGCTAGCCCTACCATGTATCTATGAAGACAGAAAGAAGTACTGACAGCTGAGTGGAGCTGTATCTAGTTCAGTGCTGAAGAGAAATAGCCTTAGGTGAACCACATGTAGACTTTCAAATTCCTTCTTTTCTTCCCTTTCCTTTCTTTCCAGGGGTAGGATGGGTGTGTATGTACATGTTTGTGTATATCTGCACATGTATATGCGGGTACTTGTGTATGTGGAGGCCAGGGTCAATGTTGCGTGTCTTCCTCAATGGCTTCAGCAGCTGAACCTGGAGTTCATAGATTCAGCTAGACTAGCTAGGCAGCAAGGCCCAAAGATTCTCCTGCTTCAGCATCCCCAGTACTGAGTCTCTGCTGCAGCCCCCAGCTTTTGTTTGTTTGTTTAACGTGGGTGCCAGGAATCCTAAGGTCCTAATGCTTGCTTGACAAGCACTGTATCAATTAAGCCATCTTCCCAGACCCTTCTTTCTTCTTTCTTTTTTCTTTTTCTGTTCTTTTTCCTTCTTTCTCTTCTCTTCTCTTTCTTTTTGAGGCAGGGTTTCACCATATAGCTTCAACTTCCCAAGTGCTGGGATTACAGGCTTACACCACCACCTCTGTTTAAAAAAATGTTAGTCACATCCAGAAAGTTAAAAACAGGGCTGGGGAGGCAGCTTAGTGGTATTTATACTGCATGCATCAGACCTTGAGTTCTGTCCTCTGCACTGCATGGAAATGTAAACCAAGACAGATGAAATCAGTGTCGGTATTGTACTTCATTTCATCCACTATGTCCAAGCTATTGTTATTGAACATTGAATCACTGTGAAATTATTACTAATATACCTTACACCCTTTTCATTTAAAAATGTGAAGAACAGCATTTTACATTTAAAATACAACTCAGCCTATAATGCCTGTTCAAAGTGCTCCACAGCCCCGTAATGAGCAGTGGCTAGCATGTTCAAGAGTGCACGGTATATATAACACACATACTTCCTCCCTCCCTCCCTCCCTCCTTCTCTTTCTCCCTCCCTCTCCTTTACTCCTTCTTTATTTTTCTCCTTCCTTTTTTCCTCAATCTTTTTTTTTAATTAAAAAAACACCAAACAGATATTTCTGTGAGAGCCTGCTCATCTCAATGACTCCGTTTACCTTTGCTATACCCACCCCCCGAAAATCCATTATAACACGCATAATCTCCTTACTTTACAAAATGCTCATGAACTGCAGATAGCCAGGGGTGACATCTGAGTGGGTGGACAGAATTAGGCTCGCAGGGAGATGAAAAATAGACTGCTGTAATCACTGATAAATTGAAAAATAAAAACACTACAGGCACATCAGAATCATGGCTACTTAGGTGACAGCTCTCTGCAGGAGCCAGTTTCAAATGCAACCACTCCATTCATTTTTAGAAGTCTTCTGAGAAATGCCATAGTATAAGAAATGAGGTATGAGTTTATTGGAATGAAAGGGGAAAGCATTTCTCCCCATTGATTAGAAAGGCTGTGTTTGACACAACAACCTCTTTGCCTGTGCTGTTTGTACAAGCCGAAGCAGAAGCCCTGTAATTCAGGGCTGGGTATGTAGCTCAGCTGCTAGAATTGTCTTCAGTTGCTAGAATTGTCTAGCATGCACGAAGCCCAGTGTTCCATGCCCAGAACTGCATCAATCAGGCATAGTGCTGTGTGCCTGTCATTCCAGCACGGAGGAGGTAGAGAGGCAGGAAGATAAGAAATTCATAGGGCATTTTTTTCTTTTTCTTTTCTTTTTTTTTGCCTAGAGTTCCCGGCAAGCCTGGGCTATGTGAGATACACATATATTTTAAAAGTCACACAATTCAAGTACTATATTCTTATTTATTTTGTGTGTGCATAGTGCAGATATTCTTGTGCCATGGCATAAGTGTGGAGGTCAGAGGACAATTTTTGCTCCAGGCTAGTGGCTGGTGAGCTTCCAGGCTCTTTTCTTGTTTTGTCCTCCCAATTTGCAGTAGGTGTTCTGGGATTACAGATGCGCATCTTGGTATTTTTTTAATTGAAAAATTTTTTTTAATACATTATATTCTGATCATGGTTTCTCCTTCCTCATGTCCTCCCAGATTTCCCCCACCTCCCTATCCTTCTAACTCTGATGAAGCAGCCTGACTCCATTTTAAAGATGGAAGCCATTTTGTAATAAGGTCAGAACAAGTTCATTTCTGTTTACTGCAAAATTTAAGCTTGACTGTGCTTTAATCTGTTTCTGGAATTTGACATGTTCCCCACCTTATGAAGTTTGACTTACATCTTGAACATACCCTGATAAGATAAAATGTCCTGCCAAATAATTTTGAAATGTTCATCCAAGTTTCTATGTAACTTCTGAAAATCCCCCAACCCTTGGAAACCCCCATAGCCTTGCAGTTTTGGGGGACTATATAAATCCTACCTTCTCTTATGTTTAATGCTATTTTCTCAAAGTCCATGTTTGCTAGATAGAGCCCTGTCCAACACAAAATAAAGCTTGCTTTATTTGACCAAAGAATTTGGGTAATGGTCTTTACTCTCATTTGATGGGATTGACAACTCCATGCCTTCTTTCTTTCTTTAGAAAACAAATGGAGCAGAATACAAGCCAACAAACAAGGAAAAAGCACCAGAAACACACACACACACCCCCCCCAAAACTCATAAAAACACAAAATTGAAAACCATAATATACAAGCAAGAGACCAGTAAGGTAAAAAAATCCCCAAACAAAGCAATATGAAAAAGAATCTCTAAGAATACCATTTAAGTTCATTTTGTGTTGACCTTCTGCTGTTGGGTATGGGGCCTACCCTTAAGTGTGGTTTATATACCCAGTGAGACTTCATTGGAGAAAACGACTTTTTCCTTTGCAAACAGCTGTCAATTGGCTATAACTTCTCTGTTAGAGATCGGAGCCCATTTTCCCTCTCCCTCTCAATGCTGGGGCCCCATCTGACTTGGACCTATGCATTGAGAGGGAGAGGGAAAATGGGCTCCCATCTCTAACAGAGAAGTTATAGCCAATTGACAGCTGTTTGCAAAGGAAAAAGTCCGTGAGACTCCGCGTGCATCAGTCCTGTCATGTATGATAGACATTGTTTCCTTAAAGCCATCCAATTCCTCTGACTCTTCTATCTTTCCATCTCCTCTTCCAATAGCTCCTTGAGCCCTGAGGGGAGGGGTTTGATGAGGACATCCCATTTGGATCTGAGTATTGCAAGGTCTTTGATTCTTGCATTTTCCAGTTGTCACACCTGGATTTAAACTAGATTCAGGGAAATCAACCTCCAGTCATCAGGCTTGCATAGTGTTCTAGTTTCCTTTCTGTTGTGGTAAGATACTCTGACCAAAAGCAAGTTAAGAGGTCCGTTTGTTGGTTGGCTCATAGGCTCATTCTTAACTACCTTTCCTTCCTTCCTTCCTTCCTTCCTTCCTTCCTTCCTTCCTTCCTTCCTTCCTTCCTTCCTTCCTCCCTCCCTCCCTCCCTCCCTCCCTCCCTCCCTCTCTTTCCTTTCTTTCTTTTGTTCATTTGTTTTAAAGGCAGGCAGGCTTTCACTATGTCACCCTGGCTTTACCTGGAACTTTCTATATACAACAGGCTAACTAGATTTTTCTATGCTTATGGGATGGTGCTGCCTACAGTAGGCTGGGCCCTCCTACAGCAGTTAGCAATTGAGACAATCTCTCCAAAGACATGCCTACAGGCCAATCTGATCTGGAAAAATCCCACAATTGAGACTCCCTTCTCAGATGACTGTAGGCTGTGTCAAGTTGACAGTTAAAAACTTAAGACACTCTGCTAGCACTTTTACATGCTGAGTCATCATCTCCCTAGCCCAGGTACATAGCAAGTAGGAGCACTTTTTCTATTTAATCACTGACATGCTTGGCAGAAGATGTTTGTTTGTTTGGTTGGTTGGTTTGGGTGTTTCAAGACAGGGTCTCTCTGTGTAGCACTGGCTGTCCTGGAACTTACTTTGTAGACCAGGTTGGCCTGAAACTCAGAGATCCGCCTACCTCTGACTCCTTCCAAGTGTTGGGATTGAAGGTGTGTGCTACTACCTCCTAGCATAGCAGATCTTTGGATAAATTCAACTTGAAATTCACTTGATGGTTAGTTGTGGTGGCACATGGCAGAGACAGATAGATCTCTGAGATCAAGGCCAGCCTGGTCTACAGAGTGAGCTTCAGGACAGCTAGGACTACAAACAGAGAAAAACAAAAAAGAAAGAAAAGAAAGAAAAAGGAAATTCACTTGGTTATGTAGTTTTGAGATTGTGAACTTCTTGAATTAAAAAAACCATAAATTATTTTGCATCTTGCATATAAAGTAAGATTTCCTTAATCATACTAATCATATTTCCTTAATCATACTGGAAAATGACATATATGCTATATGAATTGGCAGAAAATGATCATGCACTCACATTCCTAGACTTTGCTTCCACATCTCACACTTATAGAAACTGTGGGTTCAATATATACAAAGAACTCAAGAAGTTAGACTCCAAAAAACCAAATAACCCCATCAAAAAATGGGGAACAGAGCTAAACCGAAAATTCTCAACTGAGGAAATTCGCAAGGCTGAGAAGCACCTAAAAGAATGCTCAACATCCCTAGTCATCAGGGAAATGCAAATCAAAACAAGTCTGAGATTCCACCTCACACCAGTCAGAATGGCCAAGATCAAAAAACTCAGATGACGGCAGATGCTGGCGAGGATGTGGAGAAAGAGGAACACTCCTCCACTGTTGGTGGGACTGCAAGCTGGTACAACCACTCTGAAAATCAGTTTGGCGCACCCTCAGAAAAATGGACATAATACTACCTGAGGACCCAGCTATACCTCTCCTGGGCATATACCCAGAAGATGCCCCAACATGTAACAAAGATACATGCTCCACTATGTTCATAGCAGCCATATTTATAATAGCCAGAAGCTGGAAACA
>CM052722.1:22029840-22046201 GCA_028551405.1 Uromys caudimaculatus | reverse complement strand
AAAGGAGAGGACTTTGGGCCTGAGGGTGCTAGAGGCCCCAGTAAAGGGGAATGTCAAGGTGGGAATATGGGGATGGGTGGGCGGGTAGGTGGGAGGAGGAATTCCCTCACAGAGGCGGGGAGGGGGAGGGGATAGGGGGTTTCCAAAGAGGAGACCCAGAAAAGGGGAAACATTGGAAATGTAAATAAAGTATCAAAAAATAAAATAAAAAAATAAATAATAAAAAAAAGAAACTGTGGGTTCTCTAGTTCTCCTAGAAGGCATTGGAGCATCTCTGCCAAAGAGAATCTCTAAAAATTCGTGAATTTGACAGTTTGGCCACCCTGAGGGCTCTATCCACCTCTCCTCTTCTGTTCCAGACTTCTATGGGCAAGTCCCTTTACAATGCTAATGTCCCAAATGGCAGTAAGTTCACCATTGATAGATGCCTTCATATATGAAGCCAGAGCTAATGTTGACTTTGTAGTAGACTGACCATGAACTTTTGGCCCTCGTACCTTCACTTCCCATAGCTAAGATCATGAGCATGGGCCACCATGCCTGGCTTTGATGTTTGTCTCGAAGTGGCCCAGATCACATGCTGAGGGTTGAGGCCTGCCTGGAAGGTTCAGTCCTTCTTTGCTGTGAGAGTCATGGGCAGTGGGATTATTGCCTGTGAAAGGAACTGCTATTTTTGAGATCTGATGCTTCAGTCCTTTGATTTTAGGATTGTACTGTAAATGTAAATCCAGTTGTTCTGAACATCTGTCTCATTTCTTTTGGCTCCTCTCTGTCTACCTCCCCAACTCCTCTGTGTGTGTACATTCTAGTATGTGCACACATTCATTTCCATGTTCATGTGTGTGCACATGTGTGTGGACGCCAAAGGTCAGATTTGAATGCCACTATTCAGGCATTATACCTTTCACCCTTTTTTGAGACAAGGTATCTCACGAAGTAGACTAGGCTAGATGACCAGTGAGCCTGGGAGGGGTAATCTGTCTCTGCCTCCCTAGCATGGGAATTACACTATGTTTTGCTTTTTAAATTTGGGTTCTGGGGATTGAATCTAGGTCATCATGCATGCAAGGCTTTATCAACTGAGCTATATACTGTCCTCTTTTGATGCTGTAATTGTTCTTTATTTTTCTTTCTTTCTTTTTTTTTTCAAGACAGGGTTTCTGTGTGTAGCCCTGGCTGTCCTTCAACTCACTCTGTAGACCAGGCTGGCCTCGAACTCAGAAATCCACCTGTCTCTGCCTCCCAAGTGCTGGGACTAAAGGCGTGCGCCACCACTGCCCGGCTGTTCTTTATTTTTCAATCTCTTTCCTTAGGAGTACTTTTTTTGAGACAAGGTCTCATGTATCCCAAGGCTGCTGTCAAACAGAATATGAAGTTGAGAATGACCTTGAATTTCTGATTTTCCTGTCTCCTTTTCCCTAATAGCTGGAATGACAGTTATGTACCAACACATCCATTTTTTTGATGCTGAGGATTGAACCCATGGCTTCATGCACATAAGGCAAATAATCTACTAATGGAGCCATCTGTATATCTATAGAAGCCCGTTTCATAAATCCCTAGCTACCTCTTTTTCCATCTCCCAAGTTCCTGAATATACCTGA
This sequence comes from Uromys caudimaculatus, assembly GCA_028551405.1. Taxonomy (NCBI): domain Eukaryota; kingdom Metazoa; phylum Chordata; class Mammalia; order Rodentia; family Muridae; genus Uromys; species Uromys caudimaculatus. The sequence goes on along the minus strand of CM052722.1, from coordinate 22,044,597 downwards.
TTTCTGTAGAGAATAAAGTTTAGGTTCAAGCCGGGTTCTCGGCTATACTTAGAAAGAATAGTCCAAATTGTGTCCCCCCCCCCTTTCATTCTTCATAATATAGTGCAAGGTTATCGAATGAGTGGCATCTTCTTCAGTTTAAATGTAATAATCAGAAGAAATTCTGGGACACAATAGATAGTCAAGGAGTATTTGTTTCGTGAATGAGAGGTTTTATTTTTAAGGAAACCTTAATTTCAAGAACAAGACTGAATCTTTTTCCTGCTATGCCAATCAATTTTTATTTGGAACATCTGTTCCTTTTGGAGTTGGTGTTAGGTGTCTGAGTAGGGCCAGGGCTCAAGTTGGTATAGCTGAAAAGCTAAGAATTGAACAGCTCCTAAGCCACATAATTATTGTTATCAGAAAAGTAAGTTAACCTTTCCGATCACTCTCTTTTACTATATAAAGGGAGGGACATCTAAGCTAAGATTGTGCGAGGCCTAGAAGAGATACAAGTCTTTGCTGTTAAATCGTTACATAATGCTTGTGCAACAAATGGTAGCCTATAAAAATACTATTGATGGGGCTGGAGAGATGGCTCAGTGGTTAAGAATTTGGTTCCCAGCCCCAACATGAAGCAGTTCACAACCGTTTTCAACTCCAGCTCTAGGGGATCTGATTCCCTCTTTTGGTCTCTTTTGGCACCTGCACACACAGAGCACACACATTCATACACATATCTTTAAAAAATATGACTGACATTTCTAGGGAAGGAGAAAGAATCCTAAGTCACTGAGCATCCTTGGAGTTTGTCACTGTTGTCCCTGACTGTAGAGCTTGGAAACCATTAACTGCCAAGCCTCATTGGAAAGCAGTAAAATTGGTCTGTAAATTCTGCATACATTTTCTATGCATTCGAATGGAGATAAGGCCATTTCAGCAAATAGTTTGTAGGCCAATGAATACAAGAACTTACTTTGGGTTATCTATATTTATACTAAGTCATTAAAATCTACCCATGTTTTGAGGTCAGAGGTTATTCAGTTGTTTTCTCTTTTTTTCCCCACCCCTTTGTTTTGAAACAGGATCCCATGTTGCCCTTGCTGACTTCTAGCTGATTAAGTAGCTGAGGATGGCCTTAAATCTTAAACTTCTGACCCTCCGACCCTTCTGCCTCTACTTCTGGCATGCTGAGATTACAGGATCCCCCCTACCCCGTCCTCCCTCTTCCCTTCTCCTCTTCTTTCCTTTCTCTGTGTACTAAGGGCTCCGTGGATGCAGAGCCACAGCCCTAGGCCCTGTTTAGCTTTTGTGATCCCTATTCCATTTGTGTGAACAAAATGCCCCGAGTTTAATGAATGTACAGGCAAGGACTGCAAGAAGGAATCCAATTTCTGAACTGCTATTTTGCCTGTTACTCGTAAATGAAGAACATATCAAAGTTACTGTGAAATTATTGTCTAGGAGACATAATACTTTGGGAGTTGTACTACATAAAAACTGCTCAGCAATAAAAAATTGTGTTCTTAAGCCAATTATGCCATATTTGACTGTCAGTATATTATTTCTTAAGTTAAAATAAGCAAGAGGATCTAAGTTCTTATTATACGAGATTGATGTCATAATTCAGCAAGTTTTCTAGGTTGCTAGTTTCTTACAGAATTGTATAATTAGGTATTACTTTTTCTTTTCCCTTAGATGCATGTAGCCCATGCTGGTCTTAAACTTACTGTGTGGTCAAAGATGACCTTGAACTCCTGATCGTCTTGCCTCCACATCCCACATACTGGGGTCTAGGAGTACACCAGGCAAGCATAAGCAGCTGCCAAGCTCTACTGAAGGAAGAGAAATATTGTTTGAACCAAATTTTGTTTTCTTATTGAGACAAACACTAGAATTAAAATCCAGTTATTACTTATGACCATAAGGACCTTTTCACGACACCACAGCAAAAAAGATGAGACAATCCTCCTAGTAGCAAACAACTAGAATCTCTGGGTGATATGCAACTCGCATCAACTCATATATTCACTGAGTTTATAAGAAAATAAAGACTATCTGTAGAGGACAAAAATAAAGAGCAACTGAGTGGGGGATGTGGCTCTGTTGGTAGAGTGCTTGCCTACCATTCAGGATCCCTGGGTTTGATCTTCACCACCACATAAACCAACTGAGACACACCTGTACTCACAACACTCTGGAGGGAGACAGGTGGATCAGAAATTCAAGGTCATCATCAACTACTGACAGAGTTTGAAGCTCACCTGGAATGACAAGAGGGATGTTGAGAGAGATCCATAAACTTCCAGTCTAGCAAAACCCAATTCTAGAAATGATCCTTGAAATAATAATAATAATAATAATAATAATAATAATAATGTTATTATTATTAAACAAATTGAGGCTTGGGAAGCTCTTGGGAAATTATGAGATGGTGAGTGCCAATAACCATGACAACTGGGTTTTAAAGACCATGTATCGGTAGGAACTATTTAAGGGAGTGATAAAGAACAGAGACATTGTCATAAATTTTGAACTTTAAGAGAGATCAGTGAAAACCTTATCAGAAAATGATTATCAATTCTCATGGGAGATGATAAGAAAATTTGCTTTTGTCTCTTATGGGTAAATAGATTCTCTTGGAAACTTGTAAGTACGGACATGCCTTCTTGTTTTTTTGGATCTTGAATTTATTTTTTATTCTTTAATGTGTGTGTGTGTGTGTGTGTGTGTGTGTGTGTGTGTGTGTGTGTGTAGAGGTATGTGCATGTGTGAGTGCAGGTGCCTTTGAAGGCCAGAAGCAGCACTGGATTCCCTGGAATTTGAGTTGCAGGTGGTTTTGAGCTGCCTGATGTATTGATAATTGAAGTCAGGTCCTCTGGAAGAGCAACAAGAGATTCTAATCACTGAGCAACCTTTCCAGCCCTAGATTGTAGGGGGTGGTTCTAATACTTTGATTGGGAATCTGTGTGTGAACGCTCAAGGTTCTGTTTCCCAATTGGTTCTTGATCAATCAATAAAGATGTGAACAGCTAATGGCTGGGTGAAAGAGGTGGGACTTCCAGGTTCCCACAGGCAGGCTAGCAGACACAGAAGAAGGAAAGAGATTTGCCGTGCTGTGGAGGGAGAGAGCCACCAGCCATGTGAGATCTTGGGTGGAGTGGCCATTGGCCGCTTCTCTGACTGGACCTAGGAAACAGGGTGGGGTGGGGGGTTAGAAATGCAGCTAAGCTGAGGACAGAGGTGTTGAGCTAGGACTAAAGGTAGCGGAACAACTAAGCTGAGGGCAGAATTAGAAGTGTTGAGCTGGGAGTAAAGGTAAGGACAAAACGTATTAAAAATAAGCATAACTTCATCCACAGATCTGGGGTAACCTGGGCGGTATGCACATGTGTCCAATCGAAAACATGGAGTGGTATAGCAAAAACTACATGCTACACTGGATCTTGAATTTATATTGTTCGTATGAAAAGGAAATCACCAACTCAAGAAAAGATGGTCCAGATTGATTTTTTGGGGCTCACTGACAAGTACTTTCTGGAGGACTACCCCTTCAACATAAGGAACATGTTATTCCCATGGATAAGAAAATAATCTCACTCGTCATTAGCTAATAAGTTAAAAACACTAATCATCAGTAGCAATACATACAGAACAAGAACTAGCAGATACCACTAACATCAAAGTCATATGCCAAGAACTTCAGGGTGCAGAATCATCGGATAAACATTGTGTTAGTCACTTTCATGTTGCCACAATGAACTATCGGAAGCAACTTAAAGCAAGGGAGATGGATTTTGGTTCACAGTCTCAGAGGATTCAGTCCATTGTGGTGATGGAGGCAAGCAGGAGTTACTAGCACAGTTTAAGTCATGGGAGCAAAGAACCAGAGAAGGAGGAACACATATTCTTGGGATATTCTTTTTCGTCTTTTATTCTATCTGGGCACCTGGATCATAGAATGGTATTGCCCACATTCAGGGTGTACCTTCCTCCCTCAGTTTACCCTCTCCAGAAATTCGCAGACATATCAATCTCCTCAGTGATTCTAAGTCCCATCAAGTTGACAGTGAACATTTTTAGCCATCATAAACATTATAAAATAAATATTTTAAAAAAAGAACCAAAGACATAAACAAATAATTAAAAATACAAGAGAAGAAATCCTTGTATGAAATAACTGGTAGTATCCCCCTTACTCCTCGGACATAATAGGCTTGGGTATAGCTCAGTGGTAGAATGTTGTCCTATGACATGTTCCTGTGACCTGGGTTCGATGCCCAGCACTGCAATAAAAAAGCCATATAGAACTGTAATTCAAATATACACTTGTGGAAATGAAAATACAAATGCTGTGCAACATTCTACCCAGTTTATGTGATACTGTGGGTCCAACCCAGGGCCTCTCTTATGCTAGGTAAACACCCTCCCAGCTGCATCCTCAGGCTTCAATGAACTTATCAGCATATTATATAGTGCTCAAGCTATAGTTATCTAGAATATATATGTGTAATAAAATTTTCTAAAAAGTAGCACAGAGACCTGGAAAGGGTAGAAAATTTAATGAAAACTTGTAAAATATATACACAGACTAAGTTCTAGAAAAGGAACTTGATGAGTGGGTCAGAATGGCAAGAGGCCATATTTGAAAAGATAATGGTTAGATCATTTTCCAAATCAGTGAAGTCATGGTAAAACAACAAGGATGGCCACCCACACCAGGACACATAGTGGTCGAATGACAGATCAAACAAAAGCTAGTTTAAAGGAACAAAGGAAGGGAAAATATAAGCAATTACTTATGATACAAAGACAGCTACTAAAAAAAAACACCAGTGGGAGATTGGTCCAGCTGAGGTAATATTGGACATTCCAGAAGTGTATATGTGAATTAACATGCTAACACAGGAGAGACTTCAGGGAGACTGGAAGCATCTCAGGTTATTTTGTGTAATCAGCCAGTTCTGAAAGTGTTCATGTAGGAGTGAGAGAATGGCCATGCTGCAGAAAATGAACAAAAGGAACATGCTGAAGAGAGGGCAGTGATTGTGCTCTCAGAGAGAGTGGGATTCAAAATTACTAACACGGCAGTGTCAGTTTACCCAGGCAGCCGTTTTCTAAAGCCCTCCAGGAGACACTGGAAATCTCAAATAGTCCTGAAATGAATGTGTGTGTATATTTGTAAATAATTTCTTTTTATCCTATACCTATAAGTCTATGATATACTTTAATTGACAAATTAGGCATAGGAAGAGATAACTAATAATTAAAATAGAATAATAAAAAACTAATTATACTACACAATATGCCATAATGAAAGTTGTGTTGATGTGGTTTTTCTAAATATGTTATTGTACTTTCTTTTTTTTTGAGACATGGTCCTATCTGGCCTGGAACTCACTCTGTAGACTAGGCTGGTTTTGAACTCAAAGAGGAGGGGATAGGGGGTTTCCAAACACGAGACCTAGGGAGGGGGAAACATTGGAAATGTAAATAAAGTATCAAAAAATTAAAATAAAAATTGACAAAAAAAGATCCAACTGCCTCTGCCTCCCAATTACTGGGATTAAAGGTGTATGCCACCACACCTGACTGATACTCTTTTTAAAAAGATTTACTTTATTATTTAAAATTATGCATACTATGTCTGTTTCTGTATGTGAGTCTGTGCCAGAAGTGGCCATTGGATCCCCTGGAGCTGGAGTTAGTTATAGGTGGTAGTGAGTCCCTTGGTGTGGGTGCTGAGAGCTGAACTTGGGTCCTCTGGATGAGCAGCAAGGGCTCTTAACCATAGAGCCATTTCTCCAGCCCCATCATCCATACTCTAGTGAAATGCCTGTGTGAGATGAAGTAAGGTGAATGCATTTGCATTTTGATGTACTGTACTTAGATTACTTTGTCTTTTCTTCAAATAATAAGCACTTAATATGATGACAATGGCTTTGATAACCAAGATAGTTGTAAAGTGATTAATGGGCTAGTAGTGTCCAGGGCATGAATACGCTGGGAAGGGGGATTATTCGTGGCCCAAGTAGAAGGCTGTATGAATTACTTTTGTCTCTCTTAAGGGCTGGCCATGCAAACCTTGATGACTTGAATTTGGTTCCCCAGAATCTCTGTGAAAAGCCGAATGTGGTGGCACACATTGTAATCCTAGCACTTCTATGGCAAGATAGGGGCAGAGACAGGAGAATCACTGGAAGCTCATGGGGCAAATAGTCTGGAGTGCACAGCACAGCAGAAACAATGGGAGAGACCCTACCTCAAAACAAGATGGAAGAAGAGAACCTGCTCTTGAAAGTTGTCCTTTGACCTCCACATGTGGTGTGGACTATCCTCTGCATTCACATCTCTCTCTCTCTCTCTCTCTCTCTCTCTCTCTCTCTCTCTCTCTCTCTCTCTCTCTCTCTCTCTTTCTTCCTCCTCTTCTCTCCATCCCACCCTCTCACACATACCACCACCACTACCAATAATAATAATAAAATAAAAAAAGAAAGGCAAAAAGGAAATTGAATATTGAATTATCTATTTCTTCCTTATTTTTGTCTTTATATATTTTGTAACTCTGAATTATGCATGTGTATTTATAATGATTATATCTTTCCAATTAATAAATGCCTCAACATTAAAAAACAAAAGCAAAATTTGGCATACAGTGGGCAAGGTATGGCTGTGGGAGCTTGAGGCAGCTGGTCATATCAGAAGCAGAGGGAGGTGCATTCTGGTACTCAACTCAGTTTCCCTTCTTCATTCAGTTCAGCCCATAGGATGGTCCCAGTCACTTTCACAGTGGGTCTTCCTCTTCAGTTGAGCATTTCTGGAAACCACTTCACAGACACACCCAGAGGTGTGTTTCCATGATGATTCTAAATCTAGTCATGTTGACAGTGAAGATGAACCATCACAGATGGAGTGGTATAGTCTAAGAGTCTGTTCGGGTCCTCACCATGATATGTACTTGAAAATTCTTAAGTTTTTCTGTTTTGTTTTGTTTTTACTTCTGTAGTCTTCCATTTAAATTTCTAGACCATGGTTGATTGTGGGTAACTGAAGCCTTGCAAAGAAAGCTGGCTAAGTGGGGACTACCATAATCATTTTGCTACCCTGTGTCAGATAATAATTCTTGAAAATAGCCATCCAATGGCACTTCCAAAGGAGAATGGGCATGCAGTGATGGGCCACAGTCTAGAAGACTAGATGGGCATTTCCTTATTGGGTGGTAACATTACCAGTTGGAGTGGCATCTCCCATCTGAGAAACAAACCTTCTATGGTTGGTAGGACATAGAAAGATGGATGTTGGTGACTGGGAGTTGTGTTTTTTTTTTTTAAGTTAGTAGGCAGTCTACAGAATTATAATCAGTGTTGCAGACCAGTATGGTACAGAGCACTCAGCTTTGAGTCACAGTTATTCATCTAATTGTTGGCATGGGGATGGTTTTATATTTATCAACATTTTTGGAGATCTTTCCATAAACAAGGTTGTTCTGTGGGACTCCTGAATTCCAAAAGAGGATGCCAATTAGAACACCTAAACATTGGTAAACAGGATGGCAAAGAGGTTATAATTCAGGAGACAACACACAGGGTTAATCACAGAGACCCCAGAAATTTCCTATAGATGACTTAAGCCAATAATTCTCATTGATTCTCATTGACTTAGTTTAGTTCTCTCTCTCTCTCTCTCTCTCTCTCTCTCTCTCTCTCTCTCTCTCTCTCTCTCTAACAGTTTGACATATAACCTCGCTACCAAATCCCTTTGCTGTTACAGAAGATTAAAATTCCCTCTCAGGGAGCAAAAAAATGCTCATTAACCAAGATAAATTGTAGTTGTAAGCGTAAGTGTGACTCATTTGGTGTTAACTTTCCAGGGCAGTGTCCGTGAAAAACTGTCTGCAAAATTAATTTATGGAAAGGGATAAATTTCTTTCAGCCAATTGTGTTTTCAGAGCTAAGACTTTGGAAAATGAGATCATGATTCTGCTTGTGCTCTGGACAAGGCATTTTGCTCCCAACCAACAAGACTGGTTCCTTTATTTATTTATTTATTTTAAGGTTTCTGCTTTCAGACTGGCAATGAACAGTAGTGGTTCTTATCTCGTGTCACAAAATTGACTGCTTTTATGGTAGAATGGATTTAGATCTGAACTCTCTAAGTCTTATTCTTTAACATGGAATTGGCTGCTCCTTGAGGTTTCTACCAGCTGAGCAATTATTTATGTTGGCAAGACATCACAGTTGAGCTAAGTGCCAAGATGCAGGCTATAAGGTGAGACACACAAAAGGACATTTGACTGAGAGCTGCAACTCTTGGCTTGTAGACCCAGCTTGGCCATCAGGTAACTATGGATGTTTGTGGTCTTTGTGTTTCAAGGAGAACGAATTTGACCTGCTGCATGTAATATGCTTACTTTCCTCATCTGTCTGGGCTCTACTGACTTATTTAGCACACACAATTCTCAAGTCTGCAAAATATTTTATGTAGCCAATCACTGTCAGGCTAGAGATGTGGCCCAGCAATTGAGCACTCAGGACTCTTTAACAGGACCCAGGTTCTAGTCCTGGCATCTATATGGAGGCTTGCAATAGTCTGTAACTCTTTTCCAGGCTCCATGGGTACCACCTGCACTTAAAATCACTACGTGCATGCTCTTCAGTGGTGCTAGTGACAAGTAACACCACTCAAACTCCTGACACAGCCTTTCCAAATGACAATTTACCTTCAGTGTGTTAAGAGAAACCAAAATCGTGGTAGGGGATTGTACATCAACATATGGGCATTTGAAGGCCCATTTCTCGGAACACTATTGGTCTCAAATGCCATAGTGCATGGTCTCATTTCCTTCCGGTTGCTGTTGTAGACATCATGACCATAGGCAGCCTGGGAAAGGAAAGGGATTGTTTCAGTTTATACTTCCAGGGCATAGTCAGTCTATCACTGAGAGAAGACAGGGCAGGAACTCAAGAGGGAACTGAAGTAGAAACCATGGAGGAATGTTGCTTACTGGCTTGCTCTCTGTCTCATGCTCAGCTAGCTTTCTTATACAACCTGGGCCCACCAGCCAAGGGATGATATCACCCATAGTGGGCCCTCATATATCAATTATCAATCAAAATAATCTCTCTGAGACGTGGTCACTGGTCAAGTTAATCTAAGGCAATTCCTTACTTGAGGTTCCTTCTTACCAGGTGACTCTTGATTGTGGCAAGCTGACAATAAAAACGACTTGGTGCAAGGGCTCAGTGATTAATTACTGACATTTGCTGCTCTTACAGATGACATGAGTTTAGTTTCTAGAACCCACATGGCATTTCACAACTCCCTGTAACCTTAATTCAGGGGGATTTAGTGCCCTCTTCTGGCCTCTGTAGACACATATGTGGTGCATATACATGTAGGCAGAAATTTTCTCAACCTACTTTTAATAAGGGTTCAATCTCCTCTAGCCCACCACCCAGCAGAGGTAGTGGAAGAGAAAAGTTATTAGGATATGAGGGAAGTGGACCTGTTCAGCAATAGTTCTTTGGGGGTGAGCTCAATCTTCTTTCTTAGCAGTTCAGTTCCATAGCAAATACCAAACACGACTCACCAGCAGCTTCAGACCATTCATCTAGGCAGACAAACACCAAGCACAAACCAGCAGCAACAGTCTAGTCCTTTCAGCAAGAAGACATCCAGGATGAACCAGCAACTGTAGTTCAATCCTGAAGAGACCACCAGGCTCACCAAATGGCCTGTGGCGAAGCCATGAAGCAGCAAGCTGCTGCAGGAACCTCACAAGCAGTTCATGTGTGGGTGGGTGGGGGAATACCCTCACAGAGGTGGGGGGGGTGTGGGATAGGGAATTTCCAAAGGGAAGACCTGGAAAGGGGAAAACATTTGAAATGTAAATAAAGTATCAAAAAATAAAAATTAAAAAAAGTTTCTTCTCTCAATGGAGGCATTATCACAAGTTGAGCTGAACAAAGCTATGTAAGGCAAACCAATACATGTGTGTCTTAGCGAAGAATAGTGATGCAAAGCAAAGCAAACCAAAGCTCAGTGCTCATCTCCCACTGTCTGTGAGGTCATATTTATACTTCTTCATCACGGATCCCTTCACATGTCTGCTATATCTAAACATCCTTTCACCTGTGTGCCCCAGCAAAACATCATTTGATATTACTAACTTTCCAAAGAACTAGAAGTTTCCACTTCATATGAAGGCAAACATCCACACACTGAAAAAAAATATGTAAAAAATATTTTTAGAACCCTACCAATACAACTAATATGTGGTGGTTTGAATAATAATGACCCCCATAGGCTCATGTATTTGACTGCTCAGTCACCAGGGAGTAGAACTGTTTGAAAGGATTAGAAAGGATGGGAGTTGTGGCCTTGTTGGAGGAAATGTGTCACTAGGGGGTGGGTTTTGATGTTTCAAAAGCCCATGCTAGGCTAGTGTCTCCCTCTCCCTCTCCCTCTCCCTCCCCCTCCCCCTCCCCCTCCCCTCTCCCTCCCTCTCCCTCTTCCTTTTCCTGTCTCTCCCTCTTCCTCTTCCTGTCTCTGCCTATGAATCCTAAGAGGATCTGTAATCACTTAGGAAACAAAGCTCTATACATGTCTGTGAGGGAGGGAGTCTAGAATCTAGACTGAGTTGACAGAGGTAGAAAGACCCATTCTAAATTTGGGTGGCACCATTCCATGGACTAGAGTCTCAGGCTTACTCAAAGGAAGAAAGTGAGCTGAGCAGCAACACTTATTCTCGGCTTTCTGTCTTTGGATTTAGTGTTGCCAGCCACCTCACGATCCTGCTACAATGCCTTCTCTACTTTCATGGATTGTACTCATGGGGCTCAAATCAACTCTTCCTTCCTGTTTTTGAGACAGGGTCTCACTATTCATCCAGCCCTGGCTGTTCTAGAACTCCTCATGTAGACCAAGCTGAACAGAGATTAACCTGCATCTGCCTCCATATGCTAGGATTAAATGCGTGTGCCTGTCACACCTGTTAACTCTTCCTTTTTTTTTTAAAGTGTGCTTTTTAAAAAAAAATGTATATGAGTACACTGTCACTGACAGAAGAGGGCATTGGATCCCATTACAGATGGTTGTGAGCCACCATGTGGTTGCTGGGAATTGAACTCAGGACCTCTGGTAAAGCAGTCAATGCTCTTAACCACTGAGCCATTCTCTCCAGCTCCTAACTCTTCCTTTCTTAACTTGCCTTTGTCAGGTGTTCTGTTTTCAACAATGAGAAAAGCAATAAACTGGATTACTGCAGAGTCAGCCAGATAACTCTTCCAAAATTAAATTGATGAAGCTAAATAGCAATCTATAACTCACATAGCAACAGGAAAATCTCACCTATTTGGAGACACTATGAAGATGCATCTAAACACAGTGTCCTTTTCCAGAACCAGGGAAACACTGTCAGCACATCCAAATGGGCAGAAGCAATTTGCTGTCTTCCCAGAGACAAGGAGGTGGTGTTCCCTATGAAATGCAGGCAGAGGACAAAAACAGCAGATTTCAGTAACCATATTAAAATCCTCAGCAAACAGCTAGCCTTTTATTTAAATGGAGGACTGAAGTCTTTGACATGACTCCTCTATTAGAGCTGAAGAAGTCATTTTCTTCATCTTCAAGAATGGAGGTTGACCTTTACTGGATATTTCTGATATGTTAGACTCAGGACGAATCATTGGCAAGTGCATGCCATCAATGACCATTTTTTAAAAGTTTATCTTTTTATTATTTATGCATGTGCCTGTGTCTGTGCATGCTCATGTGGGTACCAGTGGAAGCCAGAAGAGGGTATTGGATCTTTTGGAATTGGAGTTACAGGCAGTTGTGAGCTGGCTGACATGAATACTGGAAACTGAACTCAGGTTGGTGGGCAGAACAGCAAATGCTTTTCACCGTTGTACCATCTTTTCAGTCCCAATATCACCATGTTGGAGACTAGAAAACGGGCTCAGAGGTGCTCAAGAACTCTCACCCCAGGATTAATATAGATCAGTGGTTTTCAACCTGTGGGTCGCGACCTCTCTGACAAACTTCTATCTCCAAAAACACATTATGTTACATAACAGTAATACAATTACCATTATGAAGTAGCAACAAAAATAATGTTATTGCTGGGGTTGGGTTACCGCAGCATGAGGAACTGTATTAAAGGGTCACAGCATTAGGAAGGTTGGGAACTGAACCACTGCTCTAGAGAACCCTCATTGAGGCTTTCTTCCCAGGTGAGTATAGATTGTCATGTTGACAATATAACCTCACCATTACAGCCATGAGTGTGGGGGAGGGACTTGTGGGGAGGAAGGGTGTGATACGGGTTGGAGGAAGATAACAGTGGTGGTGAGAGTGAGCGGGATGTGTTACAGTCATGCATGAAATCATCAAAGACTAACTTTAGTCAGTTTAAAACAAAACAATAAATATCAGGGATGCCCATCAGGGTAGGCAGCCATGCCAGGGAGCCTGACTCTCAAGTTCACTTTCCCAATGGCTAGGTGGCCTTGCTTTCAGGGGCTGCTGGCTTAATCTTTAGCAAACACTTGCTTAAATAAACTCTTCAGGATGCCTTTGAGGCTTGGAAGCAGTTTATTTCAGTCTGGAAGACAAGATAGAGAAATTTGAAGCCTTGCCAACAAGCATCAGATTCCAGGAGGCTTTGCCCACTTTCCACATCAGTAGTCTCTTTTAATGGTCTTGACCCTTTGGGAATTAATCTCCTTTTTAAAGCTTATGCTCCATTATCCATCCTGCCTTGCCTCATACTCACCCTTTTGTTTCCAGAGCAACTGTTCTACTCTCTCATTGGTCCACTATCTCATAGGCTCAACTCCATTTTCCTGCCCCTGGGGCTTTAGGTTCTTTCCTGTCCACGGGGAAACTCCATAGTTATTGCTTCCATAGCTTCTCTTTGTTCTAACGGGCCACTATTTCAAAACGCTCTCCTTTCTCTCTTGCTGGCCCTATCCAGTAGAAGAATGCAGCCCTTGTTCTGTTCATCTTTCTACCTGAGTTGTTGAAGTCCTGAATGAGAATGACCTCAGAGTTTTACAGCAAAAGACAAAGTACTGGAATTATTTTGCAATTTAGATATTTTTTGACATGGGGCCTCACTGTGCAGCCCGCATTCATTACCTTTGAGCTTACAACCCTTCTGTCTCCATCTCTCAAGTCTTGGGGCTACAGAACCACCTAGCAAACTATTGGAATTAATGGATACAAGGTTGGAGAGATGGCTTAGTGGTTAAGAGTTCTGGCTGCTTTTGCAGAGGATCTTGGTTCAGTTTCCAGTACCTGAATGCCATCCTCCCACCATCTGTAATTCCAGTTCCAGGAGATCCAATGCCCTCTTCTGGTCTCTGCAGGCACCAGGCATATGTGTGGTGTTCTTTTACATACATGCAGGCAAACACACATATACATAAAATAAAAATAAACAATTCCTAAAAGACTATTGTTTAGTATGACTATTTATGTGCAAAAATGATACAAGTGCATGAACCTAAAATCTCGATCTCATGCATCAATCCCACGGTTCATACTGTCACTGGGAAGGTAATCTTATTTTGCACTAAATGGAGAGAAATGAATCCTGACATTTGGACTCTGAGAACTTCCTGACCTTATGTTTTCAAACTTCACTTAGTGTCCAGACCCCCCTCCTTTTCTTTTCCATTTGTAAGAGGATGGTCTTTCTCTCTCTCTCTCTCCCTCTCTCTGTCTCTCTCCATCTCTGCCTCTCTCTCTGTATCTCTCTCTCTCTCTGTTGTTTCTGCTCATAGAATTTCATTTGAGACTTAGAGTTCAGAGATTGTTTTTACTAAGGGCTGGTCACGCAGATGTCCTCTGCCTAGCATCCATCAAAATTCTAGACTCCCAGAAGGAAAGCAGTGTTCATCATAAATCACATATATGTGTGTGCACATTAATGTGCTACAGTGCATACATGGAGCTCAGAGGCTAATTTGTAGGAGTTGGTTCTCTCCTTCATCTATGTGGGTCCCAAAGACTGAACTCAGGTTGTTAGGCTTGGTGGCAGGCACCTTACCCCACTTAACCGGTTTTCTAAGCCAATTCTTTTCTATGTGCTTTTTAGCCTCTTTTCCCATATCTCCAGTAGAATAAAGATATGTTTTTGATATTTTTCTTATGTGTTCAATTTGGCTCTTTCCCTGTGGCCTTTTAAGATACTAAAGTTGCTTTTATCTCAAAAAGAGAGAGAGAGAAAAAAAAGAAAAAAGCCTACAACAAGTCTTGGCAGACCTCTAAATCACTGTTAGCTATCACATTTCTCAGAGAACAGACTAAATTTGCTATATCTGCTTCTTACCTCTTATAGACTCTTAAGCCCATTGCAATCTGATTTCTTCCTCCTCTCACTTCTCTAAAACGGCTTTCATCAAAGTCGCTGATGGCTACCTCAACTGTTCACATCAGTGGATTCTTTTCAACCACACCCTGACTCTGAGCTTCTGGGCCCTTACGCAGGCCTGTCTGGCCTTTAAATTCAGTCCTTTATACTTGATAACTTTACTTCCATTTCCATGGTCCTAAGCGAGGGACGTCTATGTTACTATTTTCTTTTTTTTAGTTTGATTTAGGATGATTTTCTACAAAATTTTATTTATACATTTATTTTTTTAATTTTTTAATTTGTATTTTTTGATACTTTATTTACATTTCCAATGTTTCCCCCTTTCTAGGTCTCCTCTTTGGAAACCCCCTATCCCCTCCCCCTCCCCGCCTCTATGAGGGTATTCCACCTCCCAC
>CM052722.1:22012723-22029340 GCA_028551405.1 Uromys caudimaculatus | reverse complement strand
CAGTATATTTTCTGTTTGTTTTTAAAAATTCAGATACATTTTACCATTATCGTAATACAGAATGCATAAATTTGAACTTGTGTTTATTTGGGATCGCTTATACCATAACATAATAAAACTCAAACCAATAAAGCAAGCAATCATCATCCAATAAACACACTTGATTTATTTTGTACAAAAGGATACATTTATGACTAAACTTATAAAAAGTTCAGCATGAATAGGTGTACCATTACACTTTTATGAAGAAATATATATCTCTGTCACTATACAAGAACACACACACACACACACGCACACACACACCCCACCCCCACACGGATATATACTGCATTCAGTAAGCTTGTGTCTAAAAGGTAAATTTCTGGGGCTGATAAGATGGCTCAGTGGGTAAAGGTGCTTGCGACCAAGCCTGATGACCTGAGATCAATCCCCAGGACCTACATGGTAGAAGAAGAGAATTGACTCCTGAAGTTGTTCTCTGATCTTCATGTGTTTGCTATAGCTCATGCACACCTACATACATATGAATATACATACTCAATAAATATAATAAAAATGTACTAAAAATGTAATATTGGATCAAAAGTACTTTGTGGTATTCAGGCTCCACTTTTGAAAAAGATGTGAAGTTTGCTTTTTTTAAATTTATTTAACTTTTTATTCTTTGTGAATTTCATATCATTCACCACAGTGCTACTCATATCCTTTCCTATCTGTCCTCTGCCCTTGCAACTTCCCCAGCAAAAGAAAAAAAAAAAACTCGTGGAAGCTGTAGTACGCCAGTGTGTCCCACAGTCTGTCCCTCTGTCTGCACATCTTCACTTGCAAATGTTCACTGCAATGAGTCATTGGTCTGGTTCGAGGACTCTGGCTTCTGCTACACCATCAATACTAGATCTGTGCTGGGACTCCTCTCCGATATCCTGTTGTTGCTCTGTGTCATGGAGATCTTACAGTGTTGGATCTGCAAGACTGGCAGTTCATAGATGGGGTAGATGTTGGGGTGGGCCAACTCAAAGCCCTGGATCTTGGTGTGGGTTGTAGTTGAATTAGTCAGCCCATCAGTTCTCCTGCACTCCACACCACCAGGATGAGCTCTCCAGCACCACCCTCAGCTAGCTCACCTAAAGCTGCAACACGCAAGGGGCAGGGCCAGCTCTCCTGCTCTCATGCCCTTGGGCTAGCTTACTCACTTTCAGGCTACCAGGGCCAGATCTACTGTGCTGCCCTGGCAAAGTGCATAGTGCACTCTCCCAGTGCTCCAGCCATTGAAGTCTGTGTCTATTGAGCATTTCCTTATTATTTTAGTGTTTCTACCCTTCATGGTGGGGATAGTATATGAAAAAAACCTTTCAACTGCAGAAAGGGCATTTAAAACCCCTTTCATAAATAACAAATACCACACAGTCTTAGTTTCCATTAATTAAAAAAAAAAGATCCATTCACTTTGTTTTCCTGGTGAAATGATTGGAGAGAAAATTAAGTCCAATGCTTTAAAAGGTCCTGTAGACTTGTGCAAAAGAAAAAGGAAAAATATTTAGAAAAAGAAAAAAGAAGAAAAAGAATTTGAGAGAGAGAGAGAGAGAGAGAGAGAGAGAGAGAGAGAGAGAGATCTCAAATCTTTGTTACTTAGCCTCTGAGTGTTTTGTTGTCATTTGACACTATCCCAGAAGGGGATTCAGAAGCTCTCGAGGACTGAATGCTGATGCCTGTGCTGAAGCAGGCAGTGGCATCCTAAATAGCTGTTTCTGCCTAGGTCTCTGGTGGTACAGGATGATCACAGGTTGGGAGTCTAAGGTAATTTGCAGGTCCAAGATGTAATTGATGATGTGTGATAAGATTTCTATCTTGATCACTTTCTTGTTCTGGGAGATGCTGGGTACCAGATCCTTGAGCTTGGAGTAGCAGTCCTTTTCTTCTTCTTCTTCTTCTTCTTCTTCTTCTTCTTCTTCTTCTTCTTCTTCTTCTTCTTCTTCTTCTTCTTCTTCTTCTTCTTCTTCTTCTTCTCCTTCTCCTTCTCCTTCTCCTTCTCCTTCTTCTTTCTTCTTTCTTCTTCCTTCTTCTTCCTCCTCCTCTTTCCTCCTCCTCCTTCTTCCTCTTCTTCTTCTTCCTCTTCCTCTTCTTCCTTCTTCTTCTTCCTCCTCCTCCTTCTTCTTCCTCTTCTTCTTTTGTCAAGAAAAAATGATGTTTTATTATGTTTCTGCAACATAATATTTTATTAATTATTTGGGAATTTCATACAATGTACCCCAATTGCACTTGTTTCCCATTCCTCTTAGGTCCACCCTCCCACCCTTGTGCTCCCCCCCAAATAAGAAAAGCAAATAGACCATGTCCAATTTGTGTTGCCCATATAATTATTGGAGCATGGTCAAACTCCCAGTGGCCAGCCCCATAAAGAAAACTGTGTAGTGCCAATTTTGGAATTTTGGTTTCTTTAAAAACAAAAATGTTATAAGAATGTGTTTTCATTTTAATCCTAGGTGTAGGGATGTGGGGCTGCTTTGGACTGTCTGCTGATAATGATTTGCCTTGTGCTCTAACAGAGACATGATTTTGCCAGATGCAGATAATTTCAGGGCTTGTGTAATATTTGGAATTCTGGGAACTTTTCAAAAGGTACATAAATTCAAGGGCTCTGAGAGGTGAGGTGTTTGCTTGTTGGTTGTTTAGGCAAGTTGGTTGTGGTTTGTTAGCCATAGTCAAAGAAGAAACACAAGAAAAGGAATTAGGTTCAGAGAGAGATTTTCCTAATTCCTCTCTCTACTCTACTCTATCCTTATTTCTGTCCTATCTGGTCTTAGGGGCTATAAAAGGTGGGAAAAGAAGAACCTACAAAGTAGCAAAGACCAGCTATAAAACTGAGTCCTTCCTTACCCTCTGCCAGAAGCCATCAACTGTGAAGAAATACACTTCAGCATCTATATCATAATTTTTAAAGGACTCTCTTCAATAGTTTCCTGCCTGGACTGTTTCTTTCTTCGTGTGTGTGTGTGTGTGTGTGTGTCTGTGTGTCTGTGTGTTGTGGGGAAGATGTTGTCATAGAAGCCTTCAGTGTTTCTCATTCTCAATTATGAGTCTGAAGTTATCAATATCACTGCAAAAGAAGCATCTTTCTCCATAGCAGCCAGCAGCAGCTCAGCTCATGAACTTCCATAGGTCTCTGGAGGCAACATGGAATATAGACTTCAGAATGGCTTCCAGTGGCAGCCCTGATTTTGGACATCAACATGGTCTTTTGTGGCAGCATGGACCACAAACATTAATAAGGCCTTTGGTGACAACACAGTCCTCCTTGTATATAGCATTGGGTCACCTACTGAGGTTTTCCTCTAGGAAATGTCCTGGCTTGATCTGTCAAGCTGTTTTTTCTAACAGACCTCACCCAACTGATGGCTTTCATGCTGGTCACAGTGGAAGAAGACCTGGAGAGAGAGAGAGAGAGAGAGAGAGAGAGAGAGAGAGAGAGAGAGAGAGAACACTGCTCTGGAGCCTGGGGCACCACTGATGTCAACTGAGCTAGCTTTGCTTTGCTTGGTAAGTTTTTGCTTCTCTCTATATCTTCACCAACTTTTTGGAGAATAGTACATTCTATCTGGGTAAGGTCATACCCCATTATGGTTTTGATTTGCACTCTCCTGATGATTGGTAATGTGCAGCATATTTCCATATGGTATTATGTCTTCTTTGGAGAAATATTTATTTGGGTTTAGTGCTTAGTTTTTGATTGGATTGTTTGTTTTTCTTTTGCTATTGAGGTTTTTTCTGAAGTTACTGGTGGTTGTGAGTTGTCTGACATGGGTGCCGGGAACCCAGTCCCCTGTAAGAGCAGCAAGTGTTCCTAACTGCTGAGCCATTTGTTTGTTTGTTTTTGAGTTATTTGTATAGTCTCATGAATTCTTTGTATTTCTGCTTATGGTATATAGATATTGTCTCCCATTCTATCACCTTTTCACTCTGTTGATTTTACCTGGGTTCACCACCTCTTTTAAAAATTTTCTTTTAGATTTAGTTATTTGATATTACACACATACACGCACACACACATACACACGAATGTTTTGCCAGCATATATGTGTGTGCAGCACATGTGTATAGTGTCTGCATATGTCAGAAGAAGGTGGGTCCTTTGGAACTGGAGTTATGGATGGTTGTGAACCACCATGTGGGTTCAGAGAACTGAACCTGGGTTCTCTTTAGGAGCAATGAGTGCTATTAATTACTGTAGCCTGGTTTATCGTATCTTAGTCACACCCTCCATGGATGCTATTTCCCCAGGCTGGAAGGAGCTCCTTTTTGTACAAGTCATTCACAAAGGCCTCAGCCTCACTTTCATTCCTTTCCTCCTCCATAAAGCATGGCAACTTCCCTAGTACAGGAGGCTTTACTCAATGTGATTATAAATTCCTAGAGGATAAGAACCACGTCTTGTTTGTCTTTATAGCTTCCCAAAGAGGAAGCATATTTCATTGTGTTCAATATGTGTTTGACAACTGTCAGATTAAATGATGTGAACACAGCACTTCTCCGTTGGATGTGTAACACTTTGGGTTCTTTACCCCATGTGGTAGGCCAACATGATGAGAGCATCCTATTTGTTGCATAAAATCTGTCTTTCAAAGACACAATGCTACAATTGATGGGGGGAGGGAGCATCCTGACAGAATCAGTGGTGTAATTTTCACATCCTATCAGTGTCTTCAAAGTCTCAGCCTTCTGCCGCCGTGTTGGAAGACCAGAAGGAGTTCACTTACTAACAGGTTGATAGAACACATGTGGCGCTCAGAGGAGGGATGGCTGATGAAGCTGTGCAGCTGCGCTGTCTTTAGCTGTGCAGGCACAGGACATCTCTTGTTGGATTTTGTACCTCTATTCTCCCTCTCTTATGCCTTTCCCTATTTCTCTTCTGCTTTCTCTACCATCCACGTATTTCTTTCTCCCTTCTTCCATCCGTCCATGTTTTAATCAGATTTGTGTTTTTCTAACAAAACACCTGAGATAATCAATTTGAAAAGGTGAAAAGTTTATTTTGCCACATAGTTTCAGTGGTTTTTGATCCATACCAGGTGGTGCATCACGAATGGGGTACACATGAGAAAGCTCGATACTTATCTCATGGTACCCTGAAAGTACAGAAAGAGGAGGAGCCAGGGTCTCAATCTCCTTTTCAAAGGGCTATTCTGGTGTCATCTGAAGACTTCAAAATGGGCCTCACCTCCTAAAGGCTGTATCACCTTTTAAAGTTGCTTATGCCTCCCTAAATGATAGCAACAGGAGAGCCACATCATATCCTTTCTCTTCAGTCCCCTTTCCTTCCCTCCATCCTCGTCCCCTCCCTCTTTGGTCCCCCTTCTCATTTTCTCATTTGGCCTCTCCTGGCTCTTTTTTCCAACACTTTGTGAGGTTGCTATCTGGGTGTTCTGGGGAATGACTAAAACGAAGTTCTGTCTTTGTTAACTTCTTTTTTCAAGTATAAATCACACACCACAAAATCTGCCCATTCTAAGTATAAGATCCATTGGATTTCAGGAAATTTACAGAACTATCTAAACATAACCCCATTCCATTTAAGAATCTTTTCATGACCTACAGAAGACTTGTGCTGACATGGATTCTAGGGATTGAATTTGGGCTGCCAGGCTTGTGGAGCAAGTGCCTTTACCTGAGGAGCCATCTTACTGGCCCCTGATTGTATTTAAATAGATGTATATTGTGGTTTGAATGAAAAAGGCCCCACAGGCTCATAAGGACTGTGCCTATGAGGAGGTGTGACCTTGTTGGAGTAGGTGTGGAGTTGGTAGAGGCAGTGTGTCACTGAAGGTGAGCTTTGAGGTTTCAAATGCTGAAGCCAGACCCAATCTCTCTCTTCCTGCTGCCTGTGGATCAAGATGTAGAACTCTCAGCTCCTTCTCCAGTACCATGTCTGCCTGCATGCTGCCATGCTCCCAGCCACAGTAATGATAGACTAAACCTCTGAACTGTAAGTCAGCCTCAATTAAATATTTCCTTTATAAGAATTGCCATGGTCATGGTGTCTTGTCACAGCAATAGAAACCTTAACTCAAACAGTATATGTTTATATGTATATGTATGTATATGTGTCTGTGTATTTAGGGCTGAAGACATGGCTAAGAGGTTAAGAGCACGTGTTCTCTTGCAGAGGACGTGGGTTCAGTAGCTCACAATTTCACAACTTCAGTTCCAAGAGAGCTGGCATCTTCTGTCTTCTGTGGGCACTTGTACACACAAGCATAAATACCCCCCCCCCCACAGGCACACACCTATACACATACATTTTTAAAAATTAGAAGAGAAGAGACATTATGGAACACATTTTTATTTTTTTTGTTACAAAGTAATTCAGTTACTTTAGATAGTTTAGAAAGAATACAAAAACAGAAAGAAGAAAAAAGTTTAAAATGTTTTGTTCTACAATGTACAGACCACTACTGTCTACTTATTTGCTCCTGTCTTGAAGGAAACTGCTATTCATGGAATACTGAGAACTTGATGGGTCTGGGGACACAGTGTTGGCCTGCATGCTGGGAGCCTTCCTCAGGGATCTCTGGCCGGCCAAATGCGAGGGTTCCGGCAAAGGGGAGAGCGCGAGTGGGACAGGGTCTCCTCCACCTCGGTCTCTGAAGTTGCCACCTCAGTTGCACCAAGACGCTGCACCCGCTGCCCTGTGCTGAGTCGGGCCCGAGCTGAGCCCACGAGAGGCCGACTAGCCAGCAGAGTGCAGGAAGCTTCTGGTGGCGTTCGGGAGAACAGATCTCTTCCCAAGCAGCAGTGTTACAGCTCTTATGATAGAAGCTCTCAGACGACGGAACAGTTCTCACACCTTTATTCCTTCTGGATGGGATCTCTCCTACACAGGTTGGGACGGTCTAATATACTGTTTGGGAGGGGTCAGGGGTCTGACAACAGATACTTCCCATTGGCTTGGTCTGAGGGCTTCAGGGCACCATATTTGCATGTGGGAGGTTTTGGCATTGCTCCTACATGACAAATCTCACATGACAGGCCTCTCTGCAGGGGTTGAGGAAGCTGTAGTTGTTTTCATAGGAGTCTTCCGGAAGCATTGGCAAAAACGTTTTCCGGTCCTTTGTGGATTATTCCACTGAGTCTCCCAGAGTTTTCAGCCTGTGCTCAACCGGGTGCCAGATTGCCTGCCACAGACCACTGCCCCACAACACAGCAGCTACATATTAATAATTTCAAAATTGTAGGGGGGAGCTCTTTTCACAATGCCAATTTTAAAGAATTGGGATGGATTTGAGGCCTTTGAATTTGCGCACTAGATAAATATTTACTTTGAGCCTGATGTGCTTCATGTAGTCAGGGCTAAGTGGGTAAGTCAATGGACTAGATATATACTTATTTTCCTGGATAAGAAGTTAATTAAGGCAGAAATAGGCCATTATGTACTGGAATTAAGATGTGGTTTTACTGGATTGGAAGTAACAGTTGGAGATGCACATGGGCGGGAGTGATAAGGGTGAGAGGGTGTTTATTGGAAGCTGCTGAGAGGCTCCCTGGAAGACTTTAAATACAAAAGTCAGCTGCTGGGCAACAGAGATGGAGAATATGAGCAGAAGAAAAGGAGAATTCTATCACACGCATAATACAAAGAAACAGCACAAACAAAAATTCTAGACAAGTTGAACTTTAGGGGCTTACCTTGGGGTCCCTCAATTTTGCTTTGAAATGAAGTAAATGAGGAAAAAATTGACTAAAAAGTCAAGTGTTTGTGATGATGAAGAAGGAGTCCAGCTGTTCCAAGCTTCGAAGTAGCTTAGTAAAGAATTTTGCCTAGAATAAATTCTGAGCGTTAGGTCCTGGGGAAGGGGAAGGAAGGCAACAGATTTAAGAGGAAGGAGCTGAGAGAAAGCTCTTTCAGAGTAGGACATGCATTAAGACCACAGATAATAACCAGTGAGGTTCAGAAGGGACTTTGGTCTCACCACACAAAGCAAGGTTCTCCTTAAATGTTTCCAGAAGGGGAAGGTCTCATACTATGTAGCTAATAAATAGTCCATCATATCGGCATCAGTGAGTGGACAGATGCAGGAAACCAAGCAGGCAGTGATACTGGGGTCAGGGGAACTTCACAGTTCTGTTCTTGCCTTTCCTGGACATCTTCTGCGGTGTGTCTTCTGTCCAGCAAGAAAATAGAATATGTAGTCTGTGGATACAGAATAATTATGCCTCCCTAGTCTTGCTATTGTTTTGCATAGTTTTTCTTTTCCTGATTCAGATGTTGTGGGCAGGGGCGAGGTATCCAGTGGAAGGCTCCAGGCAAAGCAGAGAGCATAGACTTCTTACCAAAAGTTGTTTATTCTTTGGTTAGAATCTAAATTCACACCTATGACTTGAGTAGATCTCTGACTTAGTGTGGAGAGTTGACAAAAAGATTATAAGCAAAACCTAACTGAGCTTTTGTTTTTTAAAGTGTGTGTGTATTGTGAATGTGTGTTGCGTGTG
Organism: Uromys caudimaculatus; assembly: GCA_028551405.1. NCBI lineage: Eukaryota > Metazoa > Chordata > Mammalia > Rodentia > Muridae > Uromys > Uromys caudimaculatus. The sequence goes on along the minus strand of CM052722.1, from coordinate 22,020,853 downwards.
TGTGTTGTGTGTGCGAGCACTCATGTGTCTAAGGAGGCCAGAAGAAGGTGTTGAATCCCTTGGGGTTGGAGTTACAGTTGGTGGTGAGCTTCCCAATGTGGGTGCTGGAAACTGAACTCAGGTTCTCTGGAACAGAAGCAGGAAGCAGATCTCTTTACCTCAGACACAGATCTAGTGCACTGGACCTAGGGTGGCTTGTTTTCTAGGACAGATTTTTGTTGTAATGTCTTAAGGAGGGTGTGTTATGAATCATGATGGTTGTGCGTTTTCTCCTTTCTCTTTCTTCAAGTGGGAATTGTTAGGGTAACAGTGATCCTGTTCACACCCACATCCTGACCTTTGTACACTGGATCCACTGTTGGTGGTAAAATCACCCACATGGAGATTGGCATGAAGCACAAGCTACACTTAGATGGCACCTGCAATAGTATATATATAGTATTAAATAGAGGTGAGGAATTGTCTAGGGAAACCAAGGAGACAAATGGGAGGGGTCAGGGAGAAAGAGGAGGGCAGTGGTTATGGAGGTGAGATGCTCTACGTGAATTATATACGGTCTGAAATGTCCTTATGTAAAGTAATACCACATCCAATGAATATACACAGTAGACATTTAAAAAATTAAATCATAACTAATTCATTAAAACCCTAAACAGTTATTTGCATTTTCACATGGCAGAAACTAATGTCCACATTTAAGTCATTTGTCCAAGTTGTAAAGTAGCAAGAGGCAGATGCAGGGGATGTGATGACCTTGTTCTAGTTAGTCCGGTTCGAGAATTGGCAGGCTGTACTCAGGTGAGCAAATGCTCCTGTGTTGACATGCTCACGGAAACAGGAAGCACAATGGGGCTGAAGAGAGAACATGACGTTTGAGCCATTTTTTTGGTTTCACAGACTTTTGCATTCAGTTTATGATATCCTCATCATCTCTTCACATCCTAATTATACGCTGCCTGGAACACTTGAAAACTCCTGGGCCTGATTTCTCCTGTTAGCTACCTAAGCCTAATCAGGTCAGAACTTTAGGACTGTGAACCAAAAGCCTTTTCACCATGTCCAGGAATAGGGCACAAGCTACATTACAGTCTTCAGAGTTTTCATGAAGTTTATGTGTATGTGTGGCAGACTTGATTTTATGATGAGATTCTTAGATCAGTTTATCACTTTATCCACTTGACTTCAGTGCCCAAAGATCACTTTGTCTTAGATTTTTCGAGGTCAGCTGAGTAAAGAGAGACAGCATGGAAGATGAGAAATTTGTCTATATTAAGTGAGGGAAGCAAAATACCTGCCTGGGCTTAAGCTTTGCCCAGTCCTGCACTTCACATGTATGTGAAGGGATGATTAATAATTAATGGGGGTGGTGGTTTGAGTGAGAATGGTCCACATAGGCTCATAGATTTGAATACTTGGTTCCCAGTTGGTGAAAATGTTTAGGAAGATTAGGAGCTGTGGCCTGCTGGAGGAAGTGTATCCCAGAGGGTGGGTTTTAAGGTTTCAAAATGTCCATTCCAGTCTCCCAGTCTGTTTCTCTGTGTCTCTCATACATACATACATACATATATACATACATACATACATACACACACACACACACACACACACACACACACACACACACACACACACACACACACACCTTCTGCCTGTGGATCAGGATGTAAACTCTCAGTTACTGCTCCAGCACCATGCCTGACTGCTCTGCTGCCATGCTTCCTGCCATTATGATCATGGACTAGCTGTCTGAAATTATAAACAGGCCCCCAATTAAACGCTTTCTTTTATAAGCGTTGCCTTGGTCATGGTGTTTCTTCATAAGAGTAGATCAGTAAGACAATGGGGGATGTCAGAGTCTGTAGGCAGAAGCTCTATTCATTACTTTTTATTGCTGTGATAAAATAGTATAACAAAAAGCAATCTATGGAAAAAAGTTTATTTGGTTTACAGTTGCAGAGGGTTAGTTAGAGTCCATGATGGTGGGATGGAGGCATGGCAGCAGGTGGTTGGGGCAGAAAGCTGGCTGATCACATTATTATATACAGCTGAATGAGGAGTAGGTTTTATTATATGCAACTAGAAGAGACTTGCCAAATAATCTCAGAGGAGGGGTCCTGTGTAGGGGAGCAATCTCAGGTGGCAGTAATCTGGGAGAAGGAAGCTGTGGTTGATACTGTCTGCACAGGCGGTTAACTTCAGTATTCAGATCAGGGGAGGGCCTTAGTATTCCTTTGAGCCTGACTCAGGGAAGACTTTGCCATTCTCATGGGTCAGGGGCATTAAGGGCCCTTTACATGGCCACAATCATATCTATACACACATTCACTCAGGCCTTCATTTTCTCCCCACAGTTCCCAAATAGCCCCTACTAACAAGGAACCAAGTTTTTAAATGCTCGAACCTATGGGGGACATTTCTCATTGAAACCACCATAGAGGGTTTGAGGAGAATAAGAACATGGGGAGAGGGGGGCAGCGATGATCATAGGGAGAAAATGCTGGAAAGAACAGTGCCTCTCTTGGAGCACATCTTCTAAATGGCCCCATGGGCTCATGGCTAAGGGTGTTGGAAGCACTGTAGGCAGCAGATGTGAAATAGGCTATTCCATAGAGAATTCTTGTGACACAGACACAACCCTGTGGGTGCCTGTGTGAGAAAATATGTTACAAGAAGTAGATGGCGGTGTGTTTTTTTTCTCCCTCTCTGTGGAGCTCAGAGTGACCTCAGTATGGTGCAAATCCCAAAGAAGGGAATGGTGTCCTTCATTGGAGGCTCTGAATATGGGGCAGAGCCAACTCAACTGACAGATAGCAGATGGACTTGTTTACAGCTCACAGGTTTGGGGATTCTCTTGAATGCACAGCTAAAAGAAGAGGGAGGGTGGCTCATATTCTGTAGAGTACCAATGACCTAATGGAATGCAGGAAAGGCTTGCTATTTTGTGTAGTGATATATAGTAACATATCATTTCAGACTAGCTTTTAGAGTGTCTCTGTGTGAGTATGTGTTTGTGTGTGTTCATGTTTGCACATGTGCATGAGTACATTATGTGTGTGGAGGTCAGAGGTCAACTTTAGGTGTCATTCCTCAGGCACCATTCATCTCTTTCACACCTCTCTGGTCTGGAACTCACCAAGTAGGCTAGACTTATTTGGCCAGTGAGCCCCTAGAATCTGATTGCCTCTGCTCTCCCAGCTCTGGGATTACAGACACACACTACCACACCAAACTGTTTTTTTCCTTAACCTAACCTTTAACCTTATTTTTTTCATCTTTAACTTGACGTCTAGAGATTGAACTCAGTTCTTTGTGCTTTCAAGGTAAGTACTTTACTGACTGTGTTATCTTCTCAATGAACAGCTTTCGTTTTTTGAGATGGTTTCATGTAGTCCAGGCTGACCTCAAAATCACTATGTGGCTAAGGATGACATGAACTTCATTTTTTGTTGTTGTGATAGACAAGGTCTCATGTAGACCACAGAGGCCTCAGACTTGTTACATAGCTGAGGAGGACTGTAAACTTTTCATCCTACCTTCCAAGTGCTGGGTTAGGTCCATGAGCCAGTATTGTCTTGAACTTTTTCTAATCTCAGATAAGAATATGTATATCTCTTCAGGATAGCTCTCTACATCAAACAATGAATTAATATACAAAAAACATATTTCATAAGCTGTGTTTAAGAAAGGCCAGTTTTCTTTCTGTAGCTTCACATGGCATTCCAAGAAAACTTGAAGACCTTATCTTCCTGGGATCCATAAGAGCTGGGATGTTTAGGTGAAAACTGGGTTTGTCTTCTGAGAGAAACCTATATATTTCATTCTTTTGCACCTATGTATCTGTGTGTATGCATGAGCATGTGTGTACATGGGTGTGTGTGTGTGTGTGTGTTTGTGTGTGTGTGTGTGTAGTGAGTGCCAGAAATAAGGAGCTTTTCATTTTGGCTAGGCTGGCTCTCCAGCAAGGCCTGAGTCCTCCTGTCTCCGCACCCTTCCCCCAGTTCTTGGGTTACAGTGGCACAGGATGCACCTGAATTCTCCATGGATGCTGTGGATCCAAACCTCAGGCCCACACACTTGCACAGCAAGCCCTTTCTCCACTGAGCCATCTCCTCAGCCTGTGTCTTTTTCTTATATTCTTTTTGTTAATTGTTTACAAGTTTCCTTTTGCTATTTTGTGGGACAATACAAAACACACATTATTGATACAGAAGCATTTTATATTTATTTTGCTGGCTTTGATCACTTAACTTGTATCATAAAGAATTAGAAGAAGAAATAGGGACTCTGTTTTATAAAGTGACAGCCACGACTCTCCTGTAAAATGAGGCCAAATCTCCAGGCTACTTCTGTGCCTCTGGAGACCTCAGCCCTTTTGTATTCCTGGTCTTTTGTATCCTGTGGCGTCTATGCTGCTTGTTTATTCCATGGCTTTTTGCTCAGAATTACTTAGGGTGGAGGGAGAGAGGGAGAGGGAAAATGGAGAAAAGGGAGGGGAGGAGGAGGGAAGAGAGCTGCTATTGTTGGCTTCTGAATAACCTGTAATTATTATAATGACACTTTGCTAGATATGCTCACGCTGTACATGATTACAAAGTCTTTTTTTTACATACATTTAAAAGTTTAATCCTTGTAACTAGCCCATAAAATGAACAAGAAGAAAAGGATCTATCAGGAACAGGTTTTCGTTGATTAATTTTTTAGAGTAGATAACTGGGAAGAAAATGAGACTGGGGATGGGGAAGGGGAGGGTGCTGAACATCAAGGCAGTGGAGTCCTGTCTTTTGTTTTTCTTAGGCTCCTAAAGGCAGACAATGTAGTCAGAGATAGCCCCCTGCTCCCAATTTAGGAGTCCCACATGAAGACCAAGCTGCACATCTGTTACATATGTACAGAGGGCCTAGGTCCATCTTATGCATGCTCTCTGGTTGGCAGTTCAGATTTTGTAGGGGTTTTTTTGTTGTTGTTGTGTATATGGTGTACTTTACCCCTCTGGCTCTTTTAATCCCTCTGCTCTGTCTTCCACAGGATTCCTCAAGTTCCATTTAATGTTTGACTGTGGGTCTCTGCATCAGTTGCTGGGTGAAGCTTCTCTGATGACAGTTAGGCTAGGCTAGTGTCTGCAAGTATAGCAGAGTATCATTAATGTCAGAGATGGGCTGCCTCTCATGTCATGGGTCTCAAGCTGGGCCAATCATTGGTTGGCCTTTCCCACAAATTTTGCTCCATCTTTTATTTCTGCATACCTTGTAGGCAGGACAAATTGTGCCTGGGCTGGTGTCCCAATCCCTCCATTGGGAGTCTTGACTGGTTACAGAAGGTGGCTGGTTCAGGCTCCATATCCCTCATTGCTAGGAATCTTAGCTAGGGTCACCTTTATAGACTCCTGGAAGTTTCATTGTCCTAGGTTTCAAGATCATCCCAGAGATCTTCCCTGTCCCAGTAATCCAGTCCTCTTTCCCAGTACTTTCTCCCTCTGTCCCTCCCACCTCATCTCTCCTATCCGCATCCTTACCCACCCCCAACCTAGTCCCCTCTCTCCATCTATCCCTGGTGTCTAATCTGTCTCTTTCTCAGTGAGATTTAAGTGTCCCCCTTTGGGCTTTCCTTGTTATTTAGCTTTGTTGGGTCTGTGAATCATAGCATGGTTATCCATACTTTATGAATAATATCCACTTATAAGTGAGAACATTCCATGTTTGTCTTTCTGAGTCTACATTACCTCACTCAGGATGATCTTTCCTAGTTCCATCAGTCTACCTGTAAATTTCATGATGTCATTGTTTTTAATGGCTGAGTGATAATCCACTGTGTAAATGAACCACATTTTCTTTATCCATTCTTCACTTGAGGTCCATCTAGGTTCTTTCTAGTTTCTGGCTATTACGATGAAAGCTGCAATGAAGATAGTTGAGCAGGTGTCCTTGTGGTATAGTGGAGCTTCTTTTGGGTATATGCCTAGGAGTGGAATAGCTGGGTTTTGAGGTAGATTTATTCCAATTTTCTGAGAAACCACCAAATTGATTTCCAGAGTGGTTCTACAAGTTTGCACTCCCACCAGCAATGGAGGAGACTTCCATTTGCTCCACCTCCTCACCAGCAGGAGCTGTTGCTTGAATTTTCCATCTTAGCTATTTTGACCAGTGTAAAATGGAATCTCAGAGTTGATTTGATTTGCATTTTTCTGATGACTAAGGATGTTGGATGTTTCTTTAAGTGCTTCTTGGCCATTTGAGATTCCTCTGTTTAGCTCTGTACCCATTTTTAAATTAGGTTATTTGGTTTGTAGGTGTCTAATTTCTTGAGTCCTTTATATATTTTGGATGTTAGCCCTCTGTCAGATATAGAGTTGGTGAAGATGTTTTCCCACTCTGTAGGCTGCCATTTAATCTCATTGACAGTATCCTTAGCCTTGCAAGGCCTCAGTTTCATGAGGTCCTATTTATTAATTGTTGATCTTAGAGCCTAAGCTGTTAGTGCTCTGTTCAGAAAGTTGTCCCCAGCATCAATATATTCAAGGATATTCCCCACTTTCTGTTCTATTAGATCTAGTGTATCTGGTTTAATATTGAGGTCTTTGATCCACTTGGACTTGAGTTTTGTGCAGGGTGATTGATATGGATCTATTTGCATTCTTCTATATGCAGACATCCAGTTAGACAGTACCATTTGTTGGAGATGCTCTCCCTTTTCCATTGTATATAGTTTTGGCTTCATCATCAAACATTAAGTGTCCATAGGTGTGTAGATTCTGGGTCTTTGATTTGATTCCACCAATCAACCTGTCTGCTTTTATGCTGTACAATGCAATTTTTATTACCACTGCTCTATATAGTATAGCTTGAAATCAGGGATAGTGATACCTCCAAAAGTTCTTTTCTTGCACAGGATTGTTTTAGTTTTTTGTTTTTGTTTTTGTTTTCATATGAAGTTGAATATTGTTCTTTCAAGGTCTGTAAAGAATTGTGTGGGGATTTTGATAGAGATTGTGTTGAATCTGTAGATTACTTTTGGTAGGATGACCATTTTTACTATGTTAAACCTACCAATCCATGAGCATGGGAGACCTTTCCATCTTCTGAGTTCTTCTTTCTTCAGAGACTTGAAGTTCTTCTCATACAGATCTTTCACTTGCTTGGTTAGAGTTACACCAAGATATTTTATATTATTTGTGGCTATAGTGAAGGGTGTTGTTTCCCTATTTTCTTTTTCAACTCTTTCATTTTTATATAGGAGTGCTACTGATTTTTTTGAGTCAATTTTTGTATCCAGCCAATTTGCCAAAGATGTTTATCAGCTGTAGAAGTTCCCTGGTAGAGTTTTTGGGGTCACTTATGTATGCTATCATAGCATCAGTGAATATCAATACATTGAGTTCTTCCTTTCCAATTTGTATCCTCTTGTTCTCCTTTAGTTGTCTTATTGCTCTAACTACAGCTTCAAGTACTATATTGAAGAGGTAATAAATAAATACTTACCCGATCCCAACAGCGTGCGGCTGAGGCAGGAAACTTTTGCCTGGGACACTAGGATTCCATAGTCAAGCAGCTCCGGGAGAAAATTCTCTCTCCCAGGAACGCGGAAAAGTCCCTAGTGGGGGCAACACAAGCCCCAGAGCTCACTGACTCCGCCCGCTTTCCGCGGGCCACAGAGACTGATGGTCAGCAACTTCCGGCGGCGGCCGGGAACCTCAGCTTGGGCCACAGGGCTCCACAGCTAATTAGCGCCGGGACAAAGATCCCTCTCAGGAGCTCGGAAGAGCCAGGAGAGGGCCAAAGACACGCCCCATAGCTCACCAGGAACTGCCCCGAACCCAAGAGACACAGGGACCGAGGTAGGCAGGCTTAGAAACCCCCCTGGATCCCAACAGCGGGCGGCTGAGGCAGGAAACTTTTGACTGGGACACTAGGATTCCATAGTCAAGCAGTTCCGGGAGAAAATTTTCTCTCCCAGGAATGCGGAAAAGCCCCGAGCGGGGGCAAAACGAGCCCCAGAGCTCACTGATTCCGCCCGGTTTCCACGGGCCACAGAGATTGAGGGACAGCAACTTCCGGCGGTGGCCGAGAACCTCAGCTTGGGCCACAGGGCTCCATAGCAAATTAGCGCCTGGACAAAGATCCCTCTCAGAAGCTC
>CM052722.1:21943021-22012223 GCA_028551405.1 Uromys caudimaculatus | reverse complement strand
TTTCTCTTGCCTCTCTCTTACTTCCCTTACCTCTCCCCGTTCCCTTCCCCCCTCTCTCCACGTGGTCATGGCCGGCCTCCACTCCTCTACTTCTCTACTCTCTCCCTCTCTCTGCCTTTCTCTGCCTCTACTACCCTCTTAACTCCCCTTCCCATGCCCTAAATAAACTCTATTCTATACTATACCTTCATGTGTGGCTAGTTCCTCAGAGGGAAGGGATGCCTGGGCTCGGGCCTGCTGAGGCACACCCTTCCCCCACACCTACCTTCCCATAGCCCCATATAACATCTCTCTCTATATATATTTTTATAAACACAACAATGTATGAGAGAAGAATAAAAGTAAAAAAAAATCAGTCTAGCTTCTATGTAGCTCAATAAACAATCAAAGAGGTTTAATATTCAAATTAGGATTAGAATTTTACCTTTTTACTAAAAGCAAAAAAAGAGCAAGAGGTTTTCAAAATCAAAATATAATTACATCATTTCCTTCTTCCTTTTCCTCCCTCCACACCTTCCCATATACACCTGCCTTAATCTCTCTCAAATTCATGACCTCTTTTAAAAACTGCTATTGTTTCATGTATAAGTGCAAAAGCACACAGACACATCTTGCTTCGTTTGTTTCATGTGACTTGTATGTATATGATTTTAGGGCTGACCAATTTGTATTAGGCAACCAATTAGGGAGCCCATCCCTGGGGAAGACTATTTCTCCTGATCTTTGTTTAGGTGTGTGTGTAGTGTTGTGTGTCTGGGGTGGGGCATGTGAGATTTCTCTAGTATGGCTTCAAACACACTATGTAGGCAAGTGTGACCTTCAACTCCTGGTCCTCTTGCTTCCTTCTACCAAGTGTGGAGGGATTACAGGTCCTTACCACTGAACCTGGGTAAACTAGGAAAAGTAAGAGAGAAATGACTAAGAGATCTGGGTGGTGGAATCAGAGAGTGCCAAGGAGAGGGTAACTTCTTAGGATGGGAATACTTCTGGGTAATTTGGGCTTGCCTGGAAATTGGGGGAAGAATGGAGGTTTTACTGTTTTCTGTCTGTATGTAACTGGATCCTTTGTAAAGGGGCATTTTGGATCCTAGATCTATAGACCTTCCTAAAACCACTCCATTCTCTCATATGCTAAAGCCATCAGTGATGACATCTTTTCTTTTCTTTCTTTAAAATCCAGGCAGTTGCCGGGCAGTGGTGGCGCACGCCTTTAATCCCAGCACTTGGGAGGCAGAAGCAGGTGGATTTCTGAGTTTGAGGCCAGTCTGGTCTACAGAGTGAGTTCCAGGACAGCCAGGGCTACACAGAGAAACCCTGTCTCGTAAAACCAAAAAAAAAAAAAAAAAAAAAAAAAATCCAGGCAGTTTTCAACTCTGGGTTTTGCCATGGAAACAAAAAGGAAAAAGAAATGTTTCTGAGCTATTGCTCAGCTACATTATGAGGGAAAGGTAGCCCTTGGGGCTCAATATGGAGGTGAGGTGACCAAAACGAGAGAAGGGAAGGCTGAGTCCAGAGCTCAGGGGTAAGAGAGTTGGTTTCATACCATGCTTAATACTTTTCTGCTGTTAAATTTGAGTCAGACTTGGAAACAGGCTGGTGCAGCTGTTCTTGGTGGCCTGGGGGAAGTTATATGCAGTGGACAGGGTTCCCTGTGTGATACTTATATTCTCCTTTGTTCCCTTCTCCTTTCACATGTGGTGGAGAAAGCTTGCCCCTGGGGTTCTCCACCAAGTGCAGGAATAACATGTATTTTTATATTTGACATTCACAGACCTACTTTTAAAATATTTTAAAATTCTGTATTGTTTATTTAGTGTGTGTGTGTGTGTATGTGTGGGGTTACCCCAGTGTCACAGTGTACATGTAGAAATTCAAGGACCACTGGCAGGAGTCAGTTCTCTCCTTCTACCACATGGTTCCCAAGGTTTTGAACTCGGGTCTTCAGGGCTGGCTGCAATTGCCTTTATTGGCTAAGCCATCTCTGTCATCCACCCAGACTTTAAAACAGCTTCCCTCAGCACCCGTTCCATTCTCTCACATGCTGAAGCCATCATTGATGTCATGTCATAGTCTCCTGGATGCCCAGGCATCTCCAGAGACACACCTCAATTCACCACTTAGCCCTAATGTGTTAGGCTCTTTATCACCTGCCTGTGGAGGGGTTTCTGGTTCATTCTTATGGTGTAGACCCTTCTGTGAGTGCTCCAACTACATTGATTAAACCCGATTTCTGGAATGAGAGTTAAGTGGGACCAACAATGGGGAAAGGAGAGTGTTAATAATAGTTAACCGCTCCCCCCACCCCACTTTGGATAATTTATATGGAAACATGTATTTTTGTTAATTAAACACTAATGCTTTGGACAGAGTCCAAGGGGTATGAGTACTGTCTCTTCCTCAACAGAGGCTCTGAAATCTTTTTGCCTTGGATTTTCCCACAGTATATTGAAGGTTCTTAATGAAGGAAATAGCTTCGAAAATTGACCACATAGGTACCACAGCCAAGTGGCTTACTGAAATGGTGGATCCTTGTGAGTAGTTTTAAAACTTTGAAGGTGAATCTGGTTGTGGTAGTGCACATCTGTAATCCTAGGAATTCTAGTTCCAGGCTAGCCTTGGCTACGTAGGGAGCTCTAGGCCTACCAGGGATACATAGTGAAACCCTGTCTCAAAACCCAAACCCAAACAAAACAGAGATTTCTCAGAGTTTTAGAACATCTGCTGCTTTATTGTGAAGGCTAGAACTTGGATCCCAACACCCACATAACAAGTCAGGCACCTTTTACAAGGAAGGCCTGTAACCCTGCTCCAAGGAGAGACAGGAGGAACTCTGGGGCTAGCTGGTTTCCAGCCGAACTGAGAAAGCATGAGACCCAGGCTCAGGAAGAGTACCTGTTTCTAAAGAATAGGTGGAGAGTGTTAGAAGAAAATAGCGGATGCTCTCCAGGAGCACAAAGAGGCAGAAACCATGTATATGCACACATGCACACACAAGCAAATCTTTAAAGGAACAAACAAATAAACCAAACTGTCTAGGTAAAGTGGGTCACACTTGTAATCCCAGCACTAAAGAGAATGGAGCAGAAGGAGTCCTGTGAGTTCCAGGCTAGCCTCGGCTACAGTGTGTTTTTTTAAAAAAATGATATAGATTGGTTGAGGGCAGGAAGAAAAGAGTTTAGCTCATCGGGATAATGAGCACATCAAGGATCAGAGACAGGGTAAGCTAATGAATCACTGTTTTTTTTTTTTTTAAAGACCAAGTAATAGGAGCTGGAGAGCATGGCTCATTCCCTACTGGAGAGACTTCTTCTTGCAATAGATGGAAGTTAACAGAGACTTTCAACTGGACATCATGTAGAGAGTGAGAGTCTTTGGAACACATCCTATGCTTTCATCAAAGTCCTCACTGAACGGGTTCAGGGAGTGTGTCAAGGAGGAAGCACAAAGATTGTAGGAGCCAGAGGGGATGGATGACACTGAGGAAACAGTGTCTTCCAGACGATACACACATACAGAGACTGGGGCAGCATATACAGGACCTGCATAAGTTCAAGTCAGAGGAAACTCCAAACCTGAGAAGGGAAAGTGGACACAAGGTCCTACCCCTAATCAAAAACTAGTCATAATTGATACCTTCTGGGAAAGGGAAAATCAGTTTTCACCAATGGAGTCTCACTGGGTATAGCAACTCACTCCAGGGTAGGCCTCATGCCCAGTAGTGGTTAGCTAACACAAAACAGACTCCATGTTTTTGTTTGTGTTTGTTTTTGCTTAGGGGGAGGCAGGGAGAGAGGAATGGGAATGACCTGGGAGGAGTTGGAAAGTTGTACAAAATATATTGTACAAAATTTAAAATAAACAAGTAAGCAAAAGAAAGAGCAAGGGGGTAGAGAGAATGTTCAGACATTAAGAATACTGGATGCTCTTCTAGAACTCTTAAGTTCAGGTCTCAGCATCTCACATCAAGTAGCTCACAACCACCTGTGACTCCAGCACCAAGGGATCTGGTATATTCTTCTGGCTTCTTTGGGCACCTGCATATTCTTGTGTGTGAGTGCATGGGAGCACTCCACCCATCCACCCATCCACCCATCCACCCATCCACCCACCCACCCATCCACCCACCCACCCATCCACCCACCCACCCATCCACCCACCCACCCATCCACCCATCCACCCATCCGCCCACCCACAATTAAAAATAAATCTTAAAAACACAATACAATTCATTATTCGGTCATATTTATATATGCTAATATAAAGAGGGGAGAAATGTAAAAAGAAATCTCTTTATGGGTTAGAGGGATGACTCAGTGGTTAAGGGTGTTTGCCACCAAGCCTCAGATGACTAAGCTTGAACCTGTGCCCTCTGACCTCTATACTCACATCCTGGTATGCATGTGATACGCCCCCTCCCCAGGACAAAAAAGATATAAATGGTATAAAAAGTCTGTATTTGCACATGCCTTTAGTCCTAGTACTTGGAAAGCAGAGGTAGGTAACTTCCTGTGAGTTCAAGGCCAGCCTTCATAGTGAGTTCCAGGCTACCTGGAGTTACATAGTAGTAAAACCATGTCTTAAAAAAAAAAAAAACAAAGTCCCCATATCTTTATAAATCCTCAGTTGATCAGTACAAATTGTTGATTTTCCTGATGGATATGGAATTATCGTGCTTACCCTAAGGACCTCTCTCAAGTCCACTAAAAGTTGCAACATTTTCAAAGTAGGCTTGGCGGTTACAAGAAGTGCACTTGAAACCACCGAGATAATCCTGGGGAAGGTGGGTGGAAACAGCTGAGTCATTGGAAAAAAAGAGTCAGAACAAGGGACTAAGGCAGATAAAGGGCAATGATCGGCAGTAACCAGCGAATATCAAAAGCAAACAAGGATAAGACATGCCTAATGATGGTGCTAGGGGTGGGGTGGGCAAAGGGGAAACACAGAATCCAATTATTTTCTTCAGGGCTCCTTGGTCATGGCCCTGCGAATGTACAGCAACACTTTGCTTTAGAAGTGAGATCATGAAGACAGAGGTCAAAGAGGCAGGTTACCTTTAGAACGCCCTTCAGCTTTGTGACCAGCAGAGGATGGTGTGATCAAATGAACCACCTTGGGTGGCTGAACAGCTTTACTTGTCAAAAGCAATGTCTTTGCAAGCTGCTTTTCTAGAGGGAAAATAAATTGCAGATGGCCTCTGTCATTTCTCTTAATTGAAAAAAATTGTTCATACAATATATTCTGATCATGCTTTCTCTTCCTTCAACTCCTCCCAGATTCTCCCCACCTCCCCACCCACACAACTCAATATCATTTCTTTCTCCCTCTCTTTAGAAAACAAACATGCAAGCAAACAACAAAAAATCCAAACCAATCAGAAAAAGAAAAGAACACAAGGAACCACACACATACACAACTCAACTCACAAAACCACAAAGTCAGAAAGTATATTACATGTAAAAGACTACTAGGATAAATAAATGCCCAAACAATATAAGACAAATTGTCTACAAAAATATAATTGAATTTGTTTTGTGTTGGCCATCTACTGCGTGGCAGTAGATGTGTGGTTAATCTGCCCAGTGAGACTTATAAAAAATGAATTTTCCCTTTGGAAGTGGCCATCAGTTGGAGATAGCTTCTTGATTAGCAGTAGGAACCCGTGTCCAGTGGGAGCCTGTGTTCATGCCTTCCTCTAAGTACTGGGACCCCATTGGGCTTGAATCTGTGCAGGGCAGGCCCTGGGTATGCTGACAAAGTCTGTGAGTTAATAAAGTGCAACAATCCTGTTGTATCTGAAAGACACTGTCTCCTTGGTGTCCTCTATCCTTTTGGCTCTTATCTTTCTGCTTCCTCTTCCACAGGGTTCCCGGACCCTGGTTTGATAAGAATCCCCATTTAGGACTGAGTGCTCCAAAATCTCTCAGTCTCTACACATTGTCCAGTTGTCAGTCTTTGTGTTAGTTCCCATCTGTAAGAACAAGCTTCTCTGATGATAGCTGAGGGAGAAACTGGTCTATGAGCATACATTATGTCACCAGTAGTCATTTCATTGCTACTTTCTTTTAGCAGAACAGTAGTATTTGGTTTTCCCATAGGTCTCTGGCCTATTTAGTCCCGGGTTCTTGGCCACCCAAGCATGTCATGTGTGGGTTCCATCTCATGAAGTGGGCCTTAAATCCTATTAGAGAATGTTTGGTTACAACATTTGTGCCACTATGGCACTAGCATGTCATAAAGGCAGGTCACTGTTGTAGATCACAGGGTTTGTACCTATGTTGTTGGTTACCTTCTCCTTTGATAGTGTGCAGAGTACCTTCCAGTACACCACTGGTCAATAGGGGTGAAGGCACCTGCTTGACTGCTTTATGTTTAAAGAAAACTGTAAGTGTTGTCGTCAGTGCTATGGCCTTACCACCGTTTGTGGAGAACAAGCCTTGGCAACAGCTTGAGATGTTCTGGGGTTTCCATTGTGCCCCTTTGGCCAATGATTAAACTAGATGTAACCCATCCTTGGCACTGGAGGGTTCACTTGCTGGCAAAAGGTATCTAATTTGGGTATAGTTTTCCCCATTATTTGGTGACTCCATTTAGATTTCTTTCATATATGTATATTGATGTGTTTATAAAAATTATATATATATATAGTATGGGGGGAAGGTAGGTGTGGGGGAAGAGTATGCAGGCCCAAGCCCAGGCATCCCTTCCCCCAGAGGGACCAGACACACATGAAGGTATAGTATAGAAATAGAGTTTATTCAGGGCATGGGGAAGGGAACTAAGAAGGTAGTAGAGGCAGAGAAAGGCAGAGAGAGGGAGAAAGAAGTAAAAGAGTAGAGAGTAGAGAAGTGGAGAGGCCGGTCATGATCACGTGGAGGGGGGAGGGAATGGGAGAGGTAAGAGATGTAAGAGAGAAGCAAGAAAGAAGAGATAAGAGAGAGAGGAGGGGCAAGCAGCCCCTTTTATAGTAGACCAGGCCCACCTGGCTGTTGCCAGGCAACTGTGGGGAGGAGCATAACTGGCTGTTGCCAGGTAACTGTGGGGTGGAGTTTAGACAGAATGTTAACATATATATTTTAGGACAGCAGTAAGTTTCCATATGACCCCTCAAATGGCCTTAGTGTTAGTTCTCCTCTCTTCCACCCCTCCCCACTTAACCTTCCCGCTCTAGTCTCCCTCTGTCTCTCTTCTCTTTCAATGACTATATAGAGTCCTTCTCTATCTCTTCTGATTAGTTTTGGTTTGAAGACTATTTGTTCAGATATTAAAATGGCTACATCTGTTTGCTTCTTGAGTCCATTTGCTTGAAATACCCTTTTTTTTCATCCTTATACCCTGAGTTGATGTTAGGGTGTGTCTCTTGGATATAGCAGAAGGATGGATCTTTTCTAACCCAATCTCTTAGACTGTGTCTTTTTTTTTTAATTTGGGAAAATTGAGACCATTAACGTTAATAGTTATCAATGGGTAATGTTTATTTATTCCTGTTATTTTGTTATTATGGTATGGGTTTCTCCCCCTCTTTAAATGTACTGGTCTGGGATTATTTATTCCTTGTGTTTTCTTGGGTGTGGTTGACCACTTCAGACTCAAGTTTTCCACATAGTATCTTTTGTAGGGCTGGACTTGTAGACAGATAGTTTAAATTTGACTTTATCATGGAATATCTTCTTTTCTCCATCTATGGTGATTGAAACTTTTGCTGGGTTTTGTAGTCTGTACATCTGTGGTCTCTTAGAGCCTGCAGTGCATCTGCCCATGTCCTTCTGGCTTTTAGAGTCTCCACCAAGAAGTTAGATGTTATATTAAAACGTCTGCCTTTATATGTTACTTGTTCTTTTTCCCTTGAAGCTTTTAATATCATTGTTTTGTCCTGTATCCTTATTGTTTTGATGACATATGTCATAGGGCATTTTCTTTTCAGGTCCTATCTGTTTGGTATTCTGTCACAAAGGAATAAGAATGGTCAAGACCTGCGAGGGTCCACAGGAAGTAACAAGGTTGGGTCTAAACTGGTGGAGTCTCCAGGTTATGGAGGTAGGTTTGGGGGAGCTAATATCTATTTTTATAAATTAAAAGACTTGGGCAGCAGAGATGGCTCATCAGTTAAGAGCACTGACTGTTCTCCCAGAGAACCCTGGTTTGTTTCCTAGTACTCACTTTGCAGCTCACAAACGCCTGTTACTCCAGTTTCAGGAGGTCCAACACTCCCTTCTGGTATCTTTGGGCACCAGGCATGCACATAGTACACAGACATAATCAAGCAAAACACCCAAACACATAAAAAAATAAAAAATTGTGTATGTGTTTGTGTGTGTATGTGTGTGTGTGCATGTGTATACATATGGAGCCTGTGAACATGCAACATATACCTTAGGGTCCAAGGACAACTTGCAGGAGTCAGTTCTCTCCTCATGTGTGACTAAGGGAGAGTTCAGACGATTAGGCTGGTTGTAGGCACCTTTATCCATCTTCCATCTCATAGGCTCTGTTTTTGTTTTTGTTTTTGTTTTTGTTTTTGAGGCAGTGTGAGTGGAAACTCAGTTCCTAGGACGGTGAGAATGGGAGGTATCATGGAACCTTTAAAGGGTAGAGACCATTGAGTTATGGGGCCCCTACCTTCAAAAGGAACTATGAAGTCCTTATGGAGGGCTGCTTTTAAAAAAAGCAAGCCCAGCCCCTCACCCCCTTTCCTTCCCTGTCTGGTATTCCTGCCACCCACCTTGGAGTCCTCCCCAAAGCCAGAGCTGTTTGGATAGTCAGCCTCTAAAACCAGAAGCTGAACAAAGCCTCTTTTCTTCCTGAGGTTACTTGCCTCAGGTATTCATCCTCCTGACAAAGGCTGACTAAAGCAGCTCTGAAACTGGCTGCCTGGCAAGCTGCTCTGACATCTCTTGCTTTCTTTCAGAACAGGTAATCAGATGCAGATGAGCTTCTTTCTGATTGTCCTGGAGTCATTTGAGATGGGAGGAGGAGGGATGACCTGTGGCTCTTAAAGAAAGTCCCTTTTCCCTGACAAAGCTTGAGAACTCCGGGGGAATTCTAGCTTGTGAGTTCATTATAACTATAAAGGCTTTTTTTGCAGATCACACTTGCAGAGGTCATTTCAATTTTTTTGTGAGGGATGATTAGCCTGAAAATCCCTAGTGCTCACATGCTGATGTGTACTTTTGAAGGGTTATCTATTTACATCCTGTTTTCATGTCTACCTTACTTTCTGTATGCTTATGCTTGTGTGTGTGTGTGTGTGTGTGTGTGTGTGTGTGTGTGTGTTCATATGTCTAGTTAACATCGTTTCCATCAATAGTGAACTGTTCATACCACACTGATCCCCTAAGATTTTTACCTGATGATATAGCTGTCTTAATTTATCCAGATACTGGGTCAGGTTGTAATGGTTGTAAAGTGTGGGTTTAGTAGAAATTAATTTTTGAGATGATTTTCATTTTTGCTTTTATTACATTTTAAAAACCAACATCCTTTTTTTCTGCTCTCAAACTCCTTTCTTTTTTCATAATTCTCATCCCTTCATGGGACCAGGCATCTTAGAGGCTTGCCACCTACTATCAGCTTCCTTGGGCTGTCTCAACTTTCTTGCCTCCAGTAAAATGCTTCAAAAATGGGTTATCTTGCCCACGAATGAAGTATAACAAGTATCTTACTTTTATAAATTCTAAAAAAGTGGATGAGGTTGCCTTTGGCAAGGAGATGGGTACCATCAGTAACTCTTCTGCCTCCTAGTGGTAACAGAAGTGTGGGTTGACTTTTACAAGAATTCTTTATTAGCCTGGCATTTACAAAGGAATGACTGTTCTTTTCATCTCTGTGTTCCAAGTAGGCATCATTGCTAGCCTTAGACTAAGTGCCTCTACCCAAGACCTACTCCTTATAAGACCCTGCAAACCATGAACAACGAAAGAAAATGACTTCTAGATTATCTATCCATCCATCCACCCATCCATCCATCCATCCATCCATCCATCCATCCATCCATCCATCCATCTATCTATCTATCTATCTATCTATCTATCTATCTATCTATCTATCTATCCATCTATCCATCTATATATTTTTGAGACAGGGTCTCACCGTACAACCCTGGCTAGCTTGGAACTCCAGACTGTCTTTGAACTCATAGATAACCACTTGCCTCTGCTTCCCATGTGCTGGGATTAAAGGCATGTGTACCTTTGTTGCCTTCTGGAATATTTTTAAACTTAAAACATTTGAAAGTCTGATGAAGTTCTAAAGTATTTTTTTGTTTTTGTTTTTGTTTGTTTTGTTTTTAAATGCTCTGGAGAGATGGTTCAGTGGTTAAGAGCACTTACTGCTCTTGCAGAAGATCTGTGTATGGTTGCCAGCATCCACATGGTGATACACAACCATCTGGAACTCCAGTGCCGGGGATGATGCTTCTTTTGACTTCCTCAAACTCCTATGCAGACATAGTACACTTGGGTACCCATACGTACATACACACAAAATAAAATAAACAGATATTAAAATGGAAGGTGTGATAGCTGGTGATATTACTGGAGATTATGAGAGAGACAGAAGAGTAATCATGTGGGGATGGAAAGTCAGAGGAAGAATAGTACACATGTATGAAATTAGCTGTATTGAATATTCTGACTTGGGTTTTAATTGGTATAGGATTGGGCTGCATGGCACATTGATATCCATTGATATTTTTTGTTTTATTTTTGGCAAATGTGCCTTATAAACAGTCATGGGCTTTATTTTAGGCTGGCATGTGTATTTGTGTTCAAGTGTGGCTTTATTGGCTTTAAGATCTTGGCGACATTGTGCCAGATTCCTTCTCTGGATTACTTTCTGTTACGGGTTGAATTTAACGCCCCTAAAAGATAAAAGATAAAACTCCTAGTGCATATGACATTTTAAAGACTTAAAAAAAATTAGAATCTTTGCATATGCAATCCAGTTGAAGTGGAGACATTATGGTGGACTCTAACTTAATTATTTATTTAAATGTTAAATAAATAATTATGAATTAGCTAATAACTAGCTATTACCAATTTATTTCTATTTGATGCTAGAGACTGACCTGAAGCTAAGCACATGCCTTACCTCTGAGTGCATGTATTGAGAGCCCTGTGATCTTTAAGAGGAGAGTGACACAGCATGCAGACAGGAGACATGCAGGCAGAAGATAGAATGGATACTGCAGTGACCATGCTTCAAGCCAAGGAAAACACCAGAAACAGAGCAGCCCGAAGGGAATATTCCCAATAGATTTTGGCAAGAGTGTAGCTCAAGAGAATCTTTATTTTAGATTCCTGGATTCCACACATGGTCCATTTGTATCCTTGAAGCTATCAAGTTTGTGGCACTTTGTATAGTCTGTATCATTTTTATGTTTTGTTTTTGAGTCAAGATCTCACGTAGATAGGTCTACCCTTAAACTTGCTATGTGACCAAGGATGACTTTGAACTTGTGATCTTCCTGTCTTCACCTTCCAAATTTTTGGATTCCAGCATGGACCAGTGGGCTGGAGCCATGGCTCAGTGGTTAAGAGTACATATTGCTTATTGCTGCTGAAGTGGATCTGTGAGAATTCTGTTCCATACATCCATCTTGGGCATTTCACAACTGCTTGTAGCTCCAGCTCCAACTCTTCTGGCTTCTGCAGGCACTTACACTCATTGGCACACACCACCCTAATCCCACATAATTAAAAATAGTAAGAAATGGGCTGGAGAGATGGCTCAGTGGTTAAGAGCACTGACTGCTCTCCCAGAGGTCCTGAGTTCAATTCCCAGCAACCACATGGTGGCTCACAACCATCTGTAATGAGATCTGATGCCCTCTTCTGATGTGTCTGAAAACAGCTATAGTGTACTCATATAAATAAAATAAATAAATCTTTAAAAAAAATAGTAAAAACTAAATTATTCAATTTCTGGAACCTGCATGGAGGAAGGAAAGAACCATTTCACACAAATTTTTCTCTGACTTCCACATATGTGCCATGACACTCATGTACCCACATATACAAATAATTAACACAGGTAAAAAAAAAAAACGATTTAAAAAATACAACTCAGCCTGGCAGTGGTGGCGCACGCCTTTAATCCCAGCACTCGGGAGGCAGAGGCAGGCGGATTTCTGAGTTCGAGGCCAACCTGGTCTACAGAGTGAGTTCCAGGACAGCCAGGGCTACACAGAGAAACCCTGTCTCGAAAAACCAAAAAAAAAAAAAAAAAAAAAAAAAAAAAAAAAAAATTACAACTCAGCTCCTCCAAAGTCATTTTGAATTCGAGGAAGTGGGACTATAGACAGCACCTGTATTTCCCAAGGGACTGATGTCATTCCATTTGTGTCAAGTAATCATTCCAAGTGAGAGGAAAGAGTGGGTCATTGCATTAAAATATAATCAGCCGGGGAAATCGTTCTTTTCAGGGGCTGCCTTTCAGACTGTTCCCATTTAGCTTTTAAATAGACTTCTCTTTCCAGACTGGCTTTGACGAGCCACTCTCATCTTCATGATTACCCCTGACATTTAGCGACTTGTATAATTAACCAGGACCATTCTTTTCTCCCAAGGAAAAGGGTGACCTTAGCTAAGATGCATTCTTAAAAGTGTTTCCTTGACTTAGGAGAGTGGCTGTGCCCTGCCTCCTCTTTTAGTCTTTCATCAAAGCTTTTTGGGTAACCAGGTAAGCTGGTATTGCCTATGGTATGCAACGGAAATAAAGAAAAATCTCCTGAGCTTCTTTACGGATTGAGAACTACAGGTGAGCTGAATAAAAAAACAAAGACATGACCCAGAGAAAGGGTTGAAATTTTTCTGATTGGATTTTTGATCTCAATGTGGGAGATGTTTATTCTCCTTAACGTTGAGTGTGTTGGGCCTTAAGTCTGGCCCAGCAGTAGAATGAGCAAGGCTACAGGAATGAAGCAGAAAAGGCCCACCAGACTCTGCTTCCCTTTTCAGAGTCGGGTTATTGTTCGGGCTACTTTAGGAGATTCTTGACAGGGTGATGGAGCCATGTGGCATCTTATTGCCATGGTCTATGAGCAGAAGGAAGGCATGTTGTTCTTGGTTGGGAGGTGTCCCTTCTTCCTCACTTTCTTAACCTACTTATTTTTGCCTTCTCTGGAGTAAGCTTAGATGTGGATATAGAGTCCCAGGATAGGAGGAGCCTGACTGCCGCCAATCATCTCAAGGAGGGAGAGTGGCCTGGAGACAAGGATGAATGGAGTTTGGTCTGAGTCTGAGTCTGTATTCTCAGACCTCCTTAGCTAGCGCTCTCTCTCTCTCTCTCTCTCTCTCTCTCTCTCTCTCTCTCTCTCTCTCTCTCTCTCTTTCTCTCTCTCTTGGTTTTGCAAGACAAAGTTTCTCTGTGTGGCCCTGGCTGTCCTGGAACCCACTCTGTAGACCAGGCTGGCCTCGAACTCAGAAATCCACCTGTCTCTGCCTCCCAAGTGCTGGGATTAAAGGCGTGCGCCACCACTGCCCGGCTTCCTTAGCTCTTCTAACTACATGGCACACTATGGATTGTTTGTCCTTCACTGACATGCTAGTTCTGTAAGGGCAAAAATTTTGTTCTAGAAAAAAGTTTCAAGAACATCATTTCCTACTAAGTGCTTGATAGTGAATGAATGAATGAATTAATGAATGAGGAAATAAATTCAAGTCATGATGTGATGGAATTTGGATATATATATTTTCTTTTATGAGACATGGTCTTATGAATCCTAGATTGCCTCAAACTAACATTTAGTTCAAGAACTTCTGATTCTCCTGCCTCTGCCTCTTGAGTGCTGGGACTACAAGCACGCACCAATATGCCCAGTTTATTGGGAGCTAGATCAAACCCATGGCTGTGTGTATGCTAGGCAAACACTCTTGTCAGCTGTAGCTCATTTCCTTGAGTTTAGAGATCTTAAAAAGGACTTATTTTTATTTTTTAGTGTGTGTGTATGTGTATGTATGCATGTGTGTATGTATGTATGTATGTATGTATGTATGTATGTATGCATGCCACATGTATATGGATGGTCACAGAAACCAAAGAAAGGTGTCAGGTCCCCTTGAGTTGTGGAACTATAGTTACAGAGGAGATTGTGAATTGCCAGAGGTAGGTGCAGGGAACTGAATTTAGTTCCTCTGGACGGGTATCAAGTGCTCTGAAATGCTGAGCCATCTCTGCAGCACTCCTTAGAGATCTTTTTTAGAAGGCATTTTGAATTTAAAAATTATATTTCTGTGTGTGTGCACATGTGTGTGCATGTGTGTGTGTGTGTGTGTGTGTGTGTGTGCCTACGTGTAGACATGACAGTGCATTTGTATCATAGCATCCATGTGGAAGTCAAAGGACAACTTTCAGGTGTCAGTTCCCTCTTTCTACCATGTGGGTTTTGGGGATTGAATTTAGGTCATTAGCCTTGGCATTGAGCACCTTTATTTGCTGGTCCATCTTGTGGGCCCAAGTTTCAAGATCTTAACCTTGGCTTCATCAGATAGTATGATCAGAGAATTTTATGGAAGGGACATCATTTCGCAGGTCTGGGACTCAACCCAGCCTAGGATTGAATGTGCTGGTTGTATGCCAAGTCCCACCCTAGGCTCTTATGCCACTCTATTTGTAGAGGTTAATTATGAAGGCTGGTATCCTTTGAGGAGGAGGGTTTTGCTCCATCCTTTGAAGGGGAACCTAGCAATGCCTTTATGGACATATTCTCAAAGCTACAGTGAAGCTTTATTCCAAGGTTGTCACTTTTCTTCCTGGTCTGGATTCTTCCTTAATCTTAAATGGAATTCTTTCTAATATAAGCCCAGACACTCATTCATTCTCTCTCTCTCTCTCTCTCTCTCTCTCTCTCCCTCTCTCTCTCATGCATGCATACACACACACACACACAGAGAGAGAGAGAGAGAGAGAGAGAGAGAGAGAGAGAGAGAGAGAACATATACAGATTGAATGTTGCTTTTACCTCATATGTGTACAGTCCTTTCTTGTGCTACATTAGGTTTTCATCAGTTTTTGGTCTATTTTCCAAAATACAAGCAAGTATGAATATAGTCCCTTATTTGCAGAAGAAGAGTACTTGAAATATGCACTGCTGTTTGCTTTTTTTTAAAATCAGCAATATTTCTTGAGATTTTCTTAGCTGCTCTGTTTTCTGTTGTAGCTGCATAGCTTTCCTCTGCATGTTGATCCAGAGATTATTCACCAAATCCTCTGTTGCTGAATATATAGCCATAGGGCTTAGATACTTTTCCTGTTGCTTTAATAAAATACCCTGATAAAAGCCACTTGTGGGAGAGAGGGTCTATTCTGGCTCACAGTTCAAGAGGACACAGTAGGAAGGGACATCGAGGTGTCAGGAGCTTGAAGCAACTGGTCACATCCCATCCACAGTAAAGCAGAAAGCTGTGAATGGGTGCTTCTGCTTAGTTCCCATTCTTCATTTATTCAGTCCAGGATCCCAGCCAGGGAATGGTGTCACCCATGGTGGACAAGTATTCTCATCTCAATTAGCTTAATTAAGATAATCCCACTCCCAGGCACGCCAAAAGGTCCATCTCCTATGTGATTGTAAATCCTGCCAAATTGACAACACTAGCCATAACCATCACAGCATAGTCTTTTGCATGAGGCAGTTGAGGCTAGGGGTTTGCTACCCAGCAACATGATGTTAACAGGGTTTGAATCTGAGATAGGATAGAGAGATGCTCTTCCTACATAGCCTACCTGTGCTTATTCTTTTTGTGGCTACATTCCACTCCGTCCAGTTGGCAGATAATAAAGCCCTACTTCGATTCTTCTGGGTTCATTTTTGCATTTCTAGTTAGGATCCTAAAAGGGAAAAGTGAGTGAGTGATCTGGCAGAATTATGGTATTCCAAGGCCCCCAACCCTGGCACAGTCAATTCCAGTTTAAACATCCCATCATCTTTCCATTATGCGCAGGGAGTAATTTAAAGTAGGACTTGGGCACACAGGAGGAGCTGGGAAACGCAGTCATGGCCAAATGCCATTTGGGTGATATTTTTAGTTACCTAAATAAACTGTGTTTCCACAGTCCCTGCAGAGCTTATGGTTTGTGTGCAGTAAATAAAATGATGGAATGCCACAAGGGAGCCTGGCCAGATGACTCCATTTGTGCACATTCTGTTCCATGCTCTGTAGGGTGCATTGAAGACATTCAAGCTACTCCAGCCTCTGGGCTGCTACTCTTGTGATGCTCCCTGGGTCCTGGTCTCTCCATTTCCTAGCGTGGGGCAGCAGACACTCCCTGGGTGACAATCAGGAGAAACAGAGGTCAGAGAAGAGGGCTGTGCTCTGGAAATGTCACACAAAACAGAGTTGCAATCAGACTTGCTCACCGCTAAGTGCACAGCACAGGCTCATGAGGGTGATTGGTATATGGTGATTTTCAAAAGTTATCCAAACACAAACTCCCTTAAAATATTTATTTTAATTTTATGTTTATGAATCTTTTGCCTGTATATACACATGTATGTGCACCTGATGCCCATGGAAGCCAGAGGAAGGTGTCAGATCTCCTGGAACTGGAGTTACAGGTAGTTGCAAACTGCTTGCTGTGGGTGCTGGGAACTGAACCTGTATCGTCTGCAATGGTGGCATGCATTCTTACCCCTGAACCATTTCCCCAGCCCCCTGTAACCCTAAACTCTTGTTTTCAACTTAAAGAACAATGGTTTCCTCATCCCTCCTCACACCAACTCCTACCTAAATACACGTGTAGAAAGATCACAAGCTAGCCTCACATATGAGAAAGAGCATGTGATAGGTATTAATCTTTCATTAACACAGTGACTTCCAGATCCATCTATTTTTCCCTGCAAATTTCATTTTTTATGGATGAATAAATTCCGTTGTAAACACACCACATTTTTATTCTCCATTCAGCCACTGGTGGACACACAGGCTGAAGATCTATCTCCTAGCTGTTGTGGGTAGAGCAGTGAATGACGATGGCTGAGCAAGTATGTCTGTAGTCAGGATGGCCAAGAATAGAGTAGCTGGGACATAGGGCAATTCTATACCCAGCCTTTTGAGAAACTCCACACTGACTTCCATAGTGGCTGCACCAGGTCACATTCCCACCAACAGTGAACACGGAATTCTCTTTCCCCACATCCTTGCCTGTGTACAGGGCAGGGAGGGATTGGATTGGGGCTAGCTAGCTTCACAAGAGTTTTGAGTTTTGTCAAGGTTTAGTTCCATGATTAAAAAATGAAAGCAAATAATAGCTTTAGTCCTGTAATTAAACGATAAAAAACAAAAAACAAAACAAAACAAAAACCCCAAAACCCTGAAACATGGTAAGATAGCTTAATGGTTATAGTGCTTGCAGCCCAAAGCTTGAGGACCTGAATTTGCATATCCAGAACTCATAAAAGCCTGGCATGGCCATGCATGTCTGTAACACCAGTGCTGGGTATGGAAACAGGTAGGATCCCTGAGGCTTACTGGTCGGCCAGTCTCTTTCGGTCAACAAACTGACAGTTCAGCAAGAGGCCACGTCTCAAAACTGAGATGTAGGGCTGGTGAGATGGCTCAGTGGTTAAAGGCACTTGTCATCAACCATGATGATTACTGTTGGACCCCTGGAACCCACGTTATGGCAGGGGAGAATTGATCCTTGCAAGTTGTCTTCTGACCTATACATGAGTTCTGTGGGGTTGGGGGAGAGGAAGAGGGGGAGGAAGGAAGGGAGAGAGAGAGAGGAGGAAACAGTGACTATTTGTGCCAATTAGTGATTTGTTGTCTCTCAGCTCTCAGATCCTGCTACCTTGATTACATGTTGGAGTATTTCTCAGTCGCTTAAGTGGCATGATGCTGAGCTTGGCTGATGGTGGTACTGGGGAGGTTATGGTGGCATAGGAATCTCTCTCCCTAGCACTGTACTTGAACATCACAGATGGTTTTGCAGGTCTAGCTGTGACTCTTTGAAGACCTCTTCCACGCCTGCTGGGCTGCATTGTCCTGCAGGTGGCGCTCTTGCGTCTTTCTAAAGAGTCCTACCCAAAGCCCAGCAATGTTTACAGAAATGTCTGAGGGGAGAACCTGGTAGGGAATTTTATTAAAGCCACAGGAGTAGTTTCTACTCTCAGTCTAGGTCATCTGGCTACCTTATGGGGCATTTCCTAGCTTGCACCCACGTTTACCTGCACCTCCTCTCTTGAGGGGTGAATCTCAACTTCTCCCTCTGTGGGCTTCCTCCCTCCTTCTTTCCTTTCCTCCTTTTTTTCTCCTTCTTTAAATCTGACGTAGAGGAGTTCACAGACCTGAAAGAACATCTAGCCTTTCAGAATTTATTGTTTGGTGTTTGTTCGTATATTCACAAAAGTTGTACAGCTAACCACATGGAGTAATTCAGAAAAAAATATTACTCCCTTTCCTCAATAAACCTTGTATCCATCAGCAGTCGTTCCCCACTTTCTGTCCTTCCTTCCAGCTCCTGAAAACCATGGTTTATCCCTAAGCGTATTGTTTTCTTTCTTCTGAACAGTTTATATTCATGGCAGAATTCTGTGGTATATCCACTGCCCAGTTGATGGATATTTTGGTTCTTTCTATTTTTTAGTTGCTGAGAGTAATGTTATGAACATTGATATGTAAATGCTTGCAAGCACATATGCTTTCATTTTTCTTGGCTATGTCCTTCAGAGTGGAATTGCTAAGTCATACATGCGAAATTCCTTAGAAATGCCACGCCTATATTGACCACTCTACAGATGATGTACTATTCTGGAACTCACTTTGTAGACCAGGCTGACCTTGAACTCACGGAGATTGCTTACTTCTGCCTCCCAAGTGTTGGGATTAAGGGCATGCACCAGACTTCCCTACCAACCTATTTAACAAAAGAATTTAGTTATGGCTTTCTGTTATTCCTCTTCCACCATAGGACACATCATTCAAGGTAACTTGAATCTGTGTCCTTGGCTGGAGCCACGTTTTGCACTGATATGTGATAACTACTTTAATTGTATTTGACCAACATAGAATATCAGGTGATTAACTGCTTTAATTGAAGATTTGATCTCAAGCTAGGCATGGTGACAATGTTTGCAATCCTGATGCTGGGGTGGATAAGGCAGGAGGATCACTGCAACTTTAAGGCCAGCCTGAGCTACATAATAAGTTCTAGGCCTTCCTGAGTTACAAAGTGGGACCTTGTCTCAAACAAACATAAAATTCATCCCCTAAAAAAGATTGATCCCTATCTTATATTAATATTTATTTATTTTATGTGTATAAATGTTTGCCTATATTTATGTATGGATGTTTACCACCATTGTGCCTGGTGCCCAAGAAGGCCAGAAGAGGCCAATACATCCCCCCAAAACTAGAGTTACAGGCAGTTGTAAGCATTGCCCCCACATTGGTTCTGGGAACCAAATCCAGGTCCTGTGGAAGAGCAGGAAGCATGAGCTGATGAGACATCTCCCCTGCCCCTTCCAACCTTAGTTTAATTAGCAAGTAGTCTTGATGCATTTACAATGTAATCTGAAACTTTGTGTGAAGAATGGGGTGTATCTGAATCCAACAGATGGGAGTTAGAGTCCCAGCTTTACTGCTTCCCCTTGCTGTGGCTGATGGGCTCCATCTCTGGGAGCTGTGTTGTAACCCATTGTGATACAGGAGAGAACAGAGCCAGAGTGTGGCCATCAGTGTGGAGGGATGGACTCACAACCAATAATTTTTTTTTCTGACTTGATGTACTAAATTGTGATGTGACACACGAAACTGTTTTCTTTTGCCTAGTTAAATATCGTGGCTACAGCCTGGTGAGATGGCTTACTCTGTAAAGGCTTTTCGCCTTTTTTTTCATCCAATATTTGTGACCTGAGCTCAATCACCTGAACCATAGAGAGGAAGAAGAGAATCGACTTCCAGGTCCCTTCAAGGTTCCTTCAAGTTGTCCTCTGACCTCTACTCTCCAGTCAGCATTCCTGCATCTCCGCCTCCACCCAAATAAATAAATGTAATAAAAATATCTTCTGGCTGAAAGAAAAATAATATCACAGATTCATCATGGACAGATTGTTTTCAAAAAGAATTTGATCACAGGAAATACCCACTAGACACTCAAAGTACATCTGTAGCCATTTGTGATGGATGAAAGTAGGTTTCCAGAAATCTTAAAATGATGTCATCTATCACAGCTTGAGGGACCAGGGAACAAGGCCAGACACTGCCCAGTAATGAGCTGGGCAGTTCTGCTGAGGGAAAGCTAACAGGCGCTTTCTCCTTCTTCTAACACCAGATTTGTGCTGGTGGGTGTTTTGAGTATTTGTGACTCTGAGGTAATCCATATTAGTTCTTCTCCCTTTTTGCCAAACCATAACTCAATTCATTGTGTGCGCGTTAGGTTGAGGTCTACTTTACTCATCTATCATCTGTAATTCCAGTCAAGCTAGAACCACATTTAGGGGTCGCTCTGAACATTGCTTAGCCTTTAAGTTCACAGCAATTTTCTTTTGCTCAATTAAAGGACTTTCTAATGGTGAGAGCATTCCATATAGTAAGTGCATTAGATGTTTTTTTCAGATTTTACTATTCCAGTTTATTATTATTATTATTATTATTATTATTATTATTATTATTATTATTATTTGGTTTTCCGAGACAGGGTTTCTCTGTGTAGCCCTGGCTGTCCTGGAACCCACTCTGTAGACCAGGCTGGCCTCGAACTCAGAAATCCGCCTGCCTCTGCCTCCCAAGTGCTGGGACTAAAGGCGTGCGCCACCACTGCCTGGCTGATTTTGTTTTCTTCACAGGGTTATTGACTGAAATGAGAGTGATTTTCATGTGCAAGGCATGATTACACACACTCAGTATCCGAGGGCTTATGGCAGCATACCTGAGTGCTGTCCTCTGAACCGGCTTGCTATTACAATGGGAGCAAGCCTGTGACTGACACAGTCTGTGCTCTAATGCAGTTCCTCTGGCTGTGGACATTTCTAGGGCTTCTCAATATACTGTGGAAAATTAATCTCACAGCAAGCCCACACAAACTGTTCACATGTCAGAGGAAAAAATATTACTTCTAATAGTAATTCACTTGTGATAGAAATGTATGCATGCAAAGGACACAAATCATTCCTACTTATACTATGTGTAATCCAAGGACATGTACCCCACAGCACATCACACTGAATGAGCTCAGAAATTCAGATTATTCTGCAGTTAGGGAAGAATCTAAGAGCAGGCAGGTGCTAGTGAGCATTCTTACAAATGTCTTTCTATAGGTTTAGATTGATTTTTAGAACTCATTTTCCATGGGTCACTGGCCAGGAGCTTTATAGAAACACCTGCAGAATGAAATCCTTATCGTTTGAAGTAGAATGAAATGTGTAGTATCTGCCTCACAGATGTGAATATCGAATGGACATTCCATGCCAAGAATTTCATGTATGTATTACAATCTCATGTTTTTTTGTGAGTGTGTTTGTGCATGCATATACATGTGTGGAGATATATGATGTCTTTTTATTAAAGATCTCTCTCTCTCTCTCTCTCTCTCTCTCTCTCTCTCTCTCTCTCTCGCTCTGTACGCACACACATGTACACAAGTGGACATGTAACTGCAGGTGCCCCCAGGGTCCAGAAAAGACTGCCAGATCTTTTGGAACTGGAGTTAGAGCTTATTGTGAGCCACTCAGTGTGTGTTCTGGGGATCGAATTCAGGTTCTCTGCAAGAGCAATACCTGCTTTTAACAGCTGTATCATCTTTCCAGCTCCAGGCGATTGGACTTCTTCCCCAATCACTCTGAATCTTCTGTTTGGAGAGTGAGTCTTTTTATGAACCTAGAGCTCACTGATTTGCCAAGGCTGCCTGGCCAGCCAGCTCCAGGAATCTGCCTGGCTTTGCTCTTCTCCACCAGCACTGGGGTTACAAATATACATCATTGCTCCTGACTTTTATGTGGCCACCTGAGAGAGATCTGAACTTAGGTCCTGATGATTCTCCAGCATGCACTTCACACTGAGCCATCTCCTCCACC
Organism: Uromys caudimaculatus; assembly: GCA_028551405.1. NCBI lineage: Eukaryota > Metazoa > Chordata > Mammalia > Rodentia > Muridae > Uromys > Uromys caudimaculatus. The sequence goes on along the minus strand of CM052722.1, from coordinate 21,990,217 downwards.
TCTCAGGTTTTAATAGTTTGCAGGCTCAGAGAGTAGAGAGGGAAGCTTAACTGTATATAATACACAAAATGCTCAATAGGAAGTAAACAAATACCTAAAATCCATCCTCATTCTGCCAATGGTCTCACGTACACGATAACTCTTGAATGCAGTTGCAGGTAACCTTAAAGGGTTTTCTATTATGTACATTCTTGTCAGCATTGTAGTAAGTGACAGCTCATATACTGCCAGACTTTCATAGGTAATCCTGGGAAGTGGGAGAGGGCTCAGGAAAAACAGTGGGTGGCAGGATGCCCAAAGCACAAACTGTGGAAACAAAGGATGGTGTGCCTAAGTTTTCTAAAGTCAGTGAAGGTAGTGTTGGTACTAGGTCAGAGGTGAAGAGCCTTTCCTCTGAAGTGCTAGAAAGCCAGCACTTCAGGCTTTGAGAGGTCCCATGGTCCTCACCATGTTACTTGAAGCTACTGTCAAGTGCAGAAGCAACCAAAGGCACTTGGTGCATGAACGAACATGGCTCTCTGCCAATGAAACCTGATTTCAAAAATAGGGGACTGGGAATGTGGCTCAGTTGGTTGAGTGATTGCTTAGAATGTGTGAAGTCATGGGCTTCCATCTGTCTTAGGGTTACGGTTGCTGTGGTGAAATACCATGACCAAAGCAATTTGGGGGAAGAAAGGGTTTATTTGGCTTACACTTCATATGTCATCATAGAAGGAAGTCAGGACAGGAATTTCAAACAGGGGAGGAACCTGGATGCAGCTTCCATGGAGAGGTCACTTACTGACTTCCTCCTTGTGGCATGCTCAGCATGTTTTCTTTCTTTTTTTTTAAATTTTTATTTTTTGATACTTTATTTACATTTCAAATGTTTCCCCCTTTCCAGGTCTCCACTTTGGAAACCCCCCTATCCCCTCCCCCTTCCCCCTGCCTCTATGAGGGTATTCCCCTACCCACTCATGCCTTCCCACCTTTCAGCCTGCTTTCTTATAGAACCCAGGACCATCAGACCAGGGGTGACAGCATCCCTAGTGGACTGGACCCTCCCCCATTAATCTCTCATAGTGGGACACTGTCTCAAAAATAAAATAAATAAACTAAAATAAATGGGTGGAGGGCAGATACAATATTCCAAAATAGGGTTAAAAGAAAAAAATCCTGGGTCTTTAAGAAGGGATGTACTGTTCTCTAGGAGTTTGCATGAATTTGCACTTGACCTTGTCTATACATTCCAATCAACTACAGTCAATACTAAGCAGCCTGATGATGCTCCAATAAGAATCTTTAGGGTGGGGCCCAAAGCTGTCCATCATCTTTATTACAGTACTGCTAAGTGACTCCAATGTGAAGCCAAGGTTAAGAATCTCTGCTTGAAGTGAGGATGCAGGGCTGGGTTAGTCTCATTTCTTTTTTCTGCAAAACCTGAAAGAGAGACTCCCTGACAATTTACAGAAAAGGTTTTCCAACCTCTGAGTTAGAACCAATATCAGGTTCATCAGTCTGTGGTTTGGAAAATTCATGGCCTTTCTCTTTTGAAAAATCAAGGCAGTATTATTTATGCATTCACTGTCTTTAATGTTTGGAACTTTTCACCTGTTATCTCTCTCCCTCTCTCTTTCATTCCCCACCCTCCTTCTTTTGGATAGGGTAGCTAGGCATCAATATTGAAGCAAAACAGTCCACATCTCTTACAATTTATTTTTCTAAAAAGTGTCTACTTGACTGGATTAAAGTTTACCTAGAAAACCAAAAAAGCATGATTTTGAGTATGTCTATGAAGGTGTTTCCATAGAAGAGTACATGTGTGTTTGACTGGCCCAGGTAGAAAAAAAAAATGCCCTGAACATGGATGGGTATGGTAAAGGTTAATATTGATTATTAACTTGGTGAGCTCTATATTCACATAGGAGACAGACCTCTGGACATAGGTTTTCTAGATTAGGTGATCCCCCAGACAAGCCTATGAGGGACTATCTAGATTAGGTTAATGGAGGTGGGAAGACCTACCTTAACTGTGGGCAGCATCATTCCATGGGCTAGAGTCCTGGACTGAAAAAGAGAGAGTAATCTGAATGCTAGTGTCCATCACTCTCTGCTTCTCGGTCATGGCTGGATGCAATGGACCAGATGCTTAATGCCCCTGTTGCCATGCCATCCATGCTACGGTTGGACTATACTCTCAAACTCTTTCTCTCTTACATTGCTTTTGCCATGGTAGTTTATCATAGAGTGAGAGAAATAACAACTACAAGCCCCATCCCATTGGATGGGGTTCTAGAGATCATATCTACAGAAGATGAGTTGGCATCTCTCTTTCTGAAACCTCATTTCCTATCTTGGCCATCAGAACTTTAGGCTTGCTAGTCTTTTGGATGCTAGGACTTAGCATTAACTATTGTTTCTTTTGATTGTTAGGCTTCTGGCCTCAAACTCCTTGTTGTGTCATCAGCTTTCATGGTTTTGAGGTGTTCAGACTTAGATGGAGCAATGCTCCTTACATTCTGGGATCTCTTCAGCCTACAGGCAACTTACTATGTGACTTCTCAGCTACTATAATTGTGTGAACCAATTTCCCTAATAAATCTTCTCCCATATATCTATATGCATATCCTATTGGCTCTGTCTCTAGAAAATCCTGATAATCAGAATATCTAATTATCCCTCACAACAGATTTTGCATCTGGTTTGGAGGATTAATTAGAACAATGCAGATGGAAGAGAGAGAGCTAGTCTTTGTTGAGTGGAATAAATATTTTCTGTAGAAGTCTCTTAGAGTCCCATATTTCTACAGTGTGATTGTAGATCATCAGTTCCTTAAATCATTGGAGGCTAGAAACCCACTTTTAGAAAGTGGTTGAACATGGCTGGTGTGTGCTTCAATTCTTGGAATGCTTGCCTAGCATGCACAAGGCCCATGGTTCCATCCTCAGCAACAAATAAAACTGCCCGAGGTAGCCCACCTCTGTAACCTCAGTGGTCAGGAGATGGTAGGAAGTTCATGGCCATACTCAACAATTTAGTGAATTTGAGGACATCTTGGGCTAGAGACGTTGTCTAAAAATAGCAGAATAGGCTAGACATGGCGACACACACCTTTAATCTCAACACTTGGGACGCAGAGGCAGGTGAATCTCTGGGTTTGAGGCAGCCTGGTCTACAGAGTAAGTTCTGGGACAACCTGGCCTACACATAGAAACCCTGTCTTAAACCAACAACAGACACGACAACAACAACAACAGCAGTTAACTGAATAAACCAGGAATATTAAACTTGCTGTTGTAGATAGTGTAAATTGTCTCCTTGATAAGATCTAGAATCATCTGGGAGATGGTCTTCTGGGTGTGCATATGGAGGATTCAAGTTGGAAGACTGTTCACTGTGGGTAGGACCATTCCCTAGGCAGGGACTCCTGGACTGTATAAATAGAGAAAGGGAACTGAACAGCAGTAAGCATGCACTCATAACTCTCTGTCAGTGGTTTGGTTGTGATGTGACCATCTGCTTCAACCTCCTGCTACCTTAACTTTCCTGCCATGATAGACTGTCACCTGAACTCTGAGGCAGAAGAACTCTTTTCTCTCTTAAGCTGCTTTTGTCAGAGTGGTATGTCACAGCAATGAGAAAAGAAACTAATGCCATGTCCAGTGAGGCTGGGACTTGACCTGATTAGGGGCAGGAGCAGCAAGGGAATGAAGAAAGAACAGGCACACAGACACACAGACAGAAAAGCTGGCATCAGGTGGGTCATGTGCACTCTGATAGAGTGTCACCAACTATACAACCCAGAACCTCAGCTTGTTTATTATGCACAGCACAGGGGGAGTAAATAGTTAGTTTCCATAAGCAAGCAGCCTCAGGTTTAGTCACCCTGGATGAGGAAGCTGCAGTTGCTAATTTTTTGCACACATTGGTCAATCATTTGTAAACATTCATACTTGCACTCATACTTGCAACATTCATCCATGGACCTGAAGAAGATTTTGTCATCTTTCTGAGCCTCATGAACTCCAGGGAGAAGGCTTGACCACTTGAATAGGTCTGAGGTATTGGGTCCTTGACATGTTTGTACCCATGTAACAATACACATTTACTCAGGACCTCATCCACTCTTTACACAGTCATTCAAGGCCTCTTCAGATCCCCTAAACTAAGAGTTGGAAAAGGTATGATTTAGGTACTTGAAATGTGTTGCTGGAGAACACTAGTGCACCACACAGTCTTATTTCCATGCATTTAATGACTAAAACAGTGGAATGGTCTATTTTAGAAGGTATTAGTTTGTGGGAACAAATGGCGCGGGGTACAGTGAAGTCCCACGCATCTACCCTGAGCGCTGGCACTGGAAGGGACCTCGGGCCTCTGCCCACAGTCTTCTGGGCTAGTCAGGCTGTGGGAAGCCTTTGCAGAGACCCAACCCGTGGGTGGGGGAGGGGCGGCCATTCCCGGGGAACTCGAGGCAGCTGTCTCTGTGAGTTTTCTAGCTCTGTGAGTTTTCTAGCTCTGGGCACCGTAGGTGCCGCTGGGTGCTGCAGAAGAGCTAGAAGGAGCGCAGCTGGGGTCCCCGCCCCGGGAACCAGTTGGGCAGCTTGGCTAGCTGCTTTGGCTTGGGTGGAAATCTGCTGTGGCTGGAAATGCTGAGAAAGCTTCCACGACGGAGGTAGACGTGCAGCTCATTAAGCAAAGGCCAGTTTTTCCCACGGCAGATGAAGATGAATAGAGACAGTCCATAGTTCTAAGGCATTTATTTTCATTGTGGAGAGTGGCGTGGGTGAGACCATACCCTGCTCCCTCAGGGAAGGGAGAGGTTAAAATAGTAACTGGGAAGGGGCGTGGCTAAGTCTCTAGGTGTCTCATTAACATGGGGATGGCTTGGGGCTACGTGGCCATGCCTCTACCTGAGGAGGGGCTTGGGGGTCATGACCCTTTTTTATGTGACCAAATGTCACAGACCTATGGAGAGATATAGGCACGTATCAGGAGCTGTTTTCTAGGACCTTTGGCAAACGTCTGCCATCCTTTATAGGCTGAAGACAGCCTATTGGGCCTGCAGCATTCAAACCTTAGCTCTACCAGAAAACAGACTGCCAATCACGGCCCAGCATTAGTTGTAGGATGGACAACTTCTTATTTGAAATTAGTATGGGCAACAAAACTCCTTCAGCCCCAAGATTCCCTGAGGCTGGGAACGCACCTTCCTTTTTTGTGCTAGTTAACATTGATTGATGGGTAGAATCAGATAGAAATCTGTGGGTGTGGTTGACGGCACTGCCAGGGAGGGTTAACTGAGGTGGGAAGACCCACCGTGATTGTGGGCAACATCCATTCCCTGCAGTGGGGTCCCAGACTGAGTAAAAAGGAGAAAGTGAGGGAGTAGCAGCCTTCATTTCTTTGCTTCCTGGCTGCATATGCAATGAGAGCAGCTGCTTCACAATCCTGCTGTTGTGACTTCCTGCCTTGAGGAACTGCACCTTCAAACTGAGTCAAAAGTTAGCCCCTTCTTCACAGCTATGGACACCCATATTTCTTTCTATCCTTGATTGGCTCTAAGACTCCACCACATGGACACTTATACAAATGGTCTTCTTTGCTTTGTTTTGCTTTTTTGAGGCAGGGTTCTGTGTAGCCCAGGCTGGCCTCTAACTGTATAGCTGAGGGTGACTTTGAACTCTTCTAAGTGCTATTGGTACAAGAACCTGTGACCACACCTAGTTTATGAGATGCTGGGGATTCAACCTAGGGCTTCCTACATGCAAGGCAAGCACTACCAATTGAGCTACATCCCTAGCCCTCCTTTTATATGCTTTAAATTGTCTCTAGAGTATTGGTACCACCTAACTGTATTAGTCAGGGTTCTCTAGAGTCACAGAACTTATGGGTAGTCTCTGTATAGTAAGGGAATTTGTTGATGACTTACCGTCTGTAGTCCAATTCCTCAACAATGGTGAGCAACAACTGTGAATGAAAGTCTGAGGATCTAGCAGTTGCTTAGTCCACAAGGCTTGCAGGCAAAGAAGAGTGAATCTTAGTTCTTCCAATGTCCTTATGTAGGTCTCCAGCAGAAGGTGTGGCCCAGATTAAAGGAGCGTGCCATCACAGCTGAAACTTGTGTTTCAAGATCTGGATCACAGGTGAGCCTTCTAATTCTGGATTGTAGTTCACTCCAGATATAGTCAAGTTGACAATCAGGAATAGCCAGTACACTAACAGTATAAATGCTATGTAAGCAGTTGTACAGGATTGTTCAAGGGCCAATGGCAAAGAAAAAGCCTGCATTTTCAGTACAGGTGCAATTGAAAACATATTTTTAATCTGAGATTAGTTGAACCTGTGGATGGAAACCTACAGATACAGAAGGCTGAATGTATACACACATGCATTTGTGTATGTGTAGGTGTGCATCTATAAACCAACACTTGCTCCTTGGCAGGCAAGGGGATGAACACTGTAAGAGAGTGGAGAATGACCAAGTAGCCCCACAAAGAGCAACCTCCTAGTTTAGATCCATAGTGTTTGTCTCCTAAGGACAGCAGACTAGGGAAAGAGTAGGGCTGAAATTTCAGGTGAGAGAACTAGGGACTATGTGCTAGGCAGGTACTGCTCTAGGCTGGACCTAAGGCCATGGACTAAGTAATAGAAATATGCCATTGAACGTGCTAGGTCTCCCATGTTTTAAGAATGAAGAGGGCCAGGAAGTTTTGGTTTTTTCTTTCCCAGACATGAAGCCCAGCAGGTTTACTTATAATTACTCACTTGAAACATTTATTTATTTGCTTATTATTTATTTGCTTGTTTATGTATGTATGTATGTATGTATGTATGTATGTATGTATGTATGTTTGTGTGTGTGTTCACAAATATAGTTGGCGTCCAGAAGACAACACTTGGAGTCAATTCAATTCACTTCTTCCACCATAAGGTCTTAGGGATTGAAATCAGGTCCATCACACTTGGCATAAGGTACCCTTACCCACTGAGCCGGCCCACCAGCCCACAGTTACCTTTTATTTTTGTCCTATGGGAGATATTATAACTTGTGTAGTATTTGTCATTTTGTGGGTTCATAGCCCTCAAGAATACAAAGGCTCTGCTGTACTTTGTTAAGCAAATTGAAGTTTTAGAAATGTCTGGATAATGTAATAACTGTTGCAGTGTTGTAGAAAGAGAGTTTCTATGACAGAATTCAAATACATCATTACGTGAAGATTGCTATTGTTTTTGAACTATGAGAGCAGAAATATCTTTGACCTTTTACCTAGTACCACTTTTCACTGAGGCAAACCTGAGAAAGAGTTTTACTTTTACCTTGTAGGCCAGGTGTTGGTTCATTGATCTTTCCCCACAATCTCTCTGAAAATACAGGCTGGGAGCTTGGCCCCAGAGTCAGAGCCAGGAGTGGATGGTATATAAAAATCAATGTTGAGACATGATCGTTCAGCAGAGTCTTTTCCGTTTTCAACATCAATTGAGAAGTAATTTAATAATGGCTTCAATTAGATCAGAAGACAACAGACCTTCCCTGCAGAATTACAAATCATATAGATTTTTCTTTTTTTCTAGAAACAAGATAGCATGGTCAGAAAGTTTAGCCAATTCTCCTTGCTTCTGTGTGATTCTTTTGATATTAGAATGGTTCTGTGTGTTTATCTCATGTAGAAAGACGGCTGCTTCCTCCGGGGTATAGTGTGTGTGTCTCACTTGGGTGTCTGCCTTCTTGTGGACACAGATGTCGGGTTTTTAGCTATGTTCCTCTGTGCTGTGGAGCCTGTTATAAGCCCTCTTATGTACTGGGGTGCTCTGCCAGTGGGAATGAAAGCTAGTCCATCCACTGTGGAAATCAGTATAGTGATTCCTTGAGAGACTGACTGTTGGGACAGAGAGATGCTCAGCAGTCCAGAGAGATTCCTATTCTTTGAGAGGACTTGAGTTCCAATCCCAGCACCCACTTCAGGTGATTCACAACCACCTGTAACTCCAGCCTTAGGGCATCCAATACTTTTTTGGACCTCTGCAGGCTCGTGCACACACGCACACACACACACACACACACACACACACACACACACACACACATACACACGGCATATGCACATGCATACACATATATACAAATAGAAATAAAAAATAAATCTATAAAAAGCTCTAATAATAGAGCTACCACAAGACCCAGCCATATCACTGCTAGATATTTACCCAAAGGACCCCAAGACAACATATCCCAGAAATACTTGCACATCAATGATTACAGCAGCATAATTCACAATAACAGAGACAGTCAACCTAGGTGTCCAAGGGCAGAGGAAGGGATTAAGAAAATGTGGTCTATATCTCCAATAGAATTTAAAGAACAGCTTATGTATATAGGTGTTTACCTGCATGTGTGTCTGTGTGTCTCTTTCACGTCTGATGCCCATGGAAGCCAGAAGAGGGTGATGGATCCCCTGGAACTGAAGTTACAGGTGGTTGCGAGCTGATGTGGTTGCTGGGAATTGAACCTGGGTCCTCTGGAAGAGCAGCCAGTGCTCTTAATGGCTGAGTCATCTCTCCAGTCCCCATAATAGAATTATTCTCAGGTACAAAGAAGGATGAAATTACTCTGTTAGTTGGAAAAAAATGGATGTAGCTGGAAATATCAAGCAAATTAAACCAATCTCAGAATGACAAATATGGCATGCTTGCTCTCTTTTGTGTGTTCTACATTTTATATTAAATTTATATTATGTTAAATTGTGTTTGTGTGTATATGTGATGTGAAAATAGAAGTAAAATTGTGTAGCGAAACAAAGGGTCTAAAGGGTGGAGTAGGGGTTATATATTTGTATGAAACTTTAAAAATGAATATTTTTTAAAAAGAAAGAACTGCTGTGTTTATATATATATATATATATGGCTTCGACTAGGCATGCCCCTTTCTACAGAGACAGCAGGAAGCCGCCTATTTACCACAGCAATTCTCATCTTTAACCTCATTTTAGAGCCCGTTTGCTGATGCTCAGGTCCAAAAGAGAGGGAGGGTTAGGGATTCCGATGTGCAGTCAAGACTGAGAATATCGTGCCAATCAGTTTTAGTTTTGGTCGGAGTCCTCTGAGTGTTCAGACATCATTAAATAGTCAGAGATCTCTCATGGTGAGAACTGAGGGACTAGATTGGGTCAGGTTTGGGAGCATTTAACTGGCAGTTACAATGCTCCAACAATGGGCACAGATTCCTCTGAAGGGGGTTACAATCCTTCTCATGATATTTACATGTTAATACTTCTGTGGATGATACAGCGATTCCTTGCTTGTTAGCCTATTCTAAGCTTTGAAAAACATTAATATATAGCCTTTTATTTTGTCCCCTATGACTCTAGAGACTTGGAGACTGTATTGAATTGGTACACAGATGTGCAGACCATGATGATAAACAGTGGGGTGGTATAAGGGCGGAATGAGACTGGCTGCCCCATCTATTGAAACCCTGGAAAAATGCTTATACAGGAGAGATACTGACTGAGCCAAATATCTGAAAAATACATTGTTTGTTATATACGATTGCTTTCCTTCAGTTTAAAAAATCCCGTTGGCAGAGATGATCCAGTCCATGTTTTTGAGTAGAAGTATTCAGTATAATGAGAACTGGTTAAAGATTACTTTCATAGTAAGTTACCAGGAAAATTGGGATCTCCTCTCACAGAGTTTTTAGTCTCGTTAATAAAAGAATGTAAGAATGGACTCATAAGAAAGCTTGAAGACAATCCTAGAGTTTAAAAGGAAAAAAAAAAAAAAACAACCCAACCCAGGATAGGCAAGCTGCAAATCCCAGTAGCTACCTAGAAGAGGGGGCTACAGAAGAGAAATGGGGAAAGCTGTGATATTCTGAGTAAGGCTCAGTGGTTTAGCGAGGAGGTAGCCACAAGGCAAAAAGGTGGGAGTGGGTACAGTTTCAGAGAAAAGGAGTAAAGAAGCCCAAAGTACCAGAAAAAGCATACTTAAACTCTGTCCAGCATGAGAAAGAAAGAGACAGAAGGAAAAGTTATATATTTCTGAGGGTAGGTTGACCTAACAGAACCTCATGGTGGCTTTATAGTAACTGCATAGAGAACAGGGATTCTGGGAAGGAAAAAGACACAATTTCATTAAAGGTACCAGAATCCAGCCATCTCTTTAGCTTGGTTTAAGATGAATCAGCCTTCCTAAGGGGTGATACCGTTGCCAGGTGATTGAGAGGCACAACTGGATGGATTAATGCATAAGAGAGGAGACTGGTTTGTCACCACCCAGAAGTAGATTCCTTTTTTTTTTTGACCATAAGGAAATGGCTTTCTCTTAAAGGGCTTCAACAGAGCCTTGATCAAGATTAATGTACCCACAATATATTGGATGGTTTGGCAGAAGGGGGAGAACCCAAAGAAAGCAGCATATCAATACAAAGTATCTGTAGATGGGGAAGTACCACTGTGGCCAGAACATCTGAGAAGGTATCATGGGTGTGAGATAGAAATTGCCTTGAACCCTAAAGGATGCAAAGACTATCTGAAGTAGAGTAAGAGTCATTCTAAGGTGGGAGACATTTTCATTTACTAGCCAGTCACATAAAAACAGATAAACAAAACCTAAAACAGTAACACCTTATTTCAGAATAGTTGAGTTGCTACTCTTTTCGAGGCTCTCCCTATTCACTTTCACAGAATGTTACTTGTCAATTCTATCACCTTCTATTGTGTAAAATTTGCACCCCATTCCTGGGTCTTGAGTACATTGTATAACACTGCAATTTCTAAAATCTTTGAAAATGTCTCAAGTGGATTCTCAGATCCACACTACTACCCATCCCATTCATACCTGCTTCCCTGAATCTCTATTTCTTCAATCTTCCTCTAGACTTGTATATTTGTATTCAACACTTAGGCAGAGAAGAGCTGTTTTGTAAGGAGAGGACATTTGGATAGGAGAGTTGCGGGCACCTTACTCCTCTCCTTTCCAGCTATTACTCAGTACCTTCTGTGATGGAGACATTAGGATAGTTTGACAAAAGTGTGCTACTTAAGCAGAATACACAATCCCTGACTTCTAGAACATTGTGATCTTACTAGCATAGACTGGAGGAAGAAGTCAGGAGGACTAAGCTAAATAAGAACTTTCACATAAATGTGATAGGTGCAGTGTCATGAGCTAGAGGAAAAAGGTGAACGGGGGGGGGGGATTGTAGGGCTGAGATAAAAGATCCTGGGAGAAATACCTAGAGATCTTGGGAGAGGAAAGAATTTATTTGGCTAACTATTCTAGGTTATCCATTATTGCAGGAAAGTCAAGGCAGAACTTAAGCCATCACATCCGCAGTAAGAACAGAGAGAAAATAACCACAAGGATCCTTGCTTCCTTGCTTTTAGCTAGCTTCCTCCTCTCATAAGCAGTTCAGGACCCCCTGCCTAGGGAATGGTGTCAGCCACAATGGGCTGGGTCTTCCTACATCAACGAACAACCCCCAACATCTTTTCTTCCCGGGTGATTCAGACTATACCAAGTGGTTACAACTAACCAGCTTGGGACTTTTAAATGTACCTGGGAAGTGCTCTTCTATTCAGCCACACTCCTTGTACCTTACTTAAATGGATTTTTTGTGGTGTTTGAAAGATTTCTCAGTCTTGCTTATGGTGAAAGGGGACAGGCTGCCACTTGTGAGGGTGGACACAGAATTTCCTTGTACTTCTGCTTCTTCTTGGCCTTATGTGGTGAGACATAGGTCAAATTTCAATGAACACTTTTGATTCAAGTGCAGTTTTAGTTTTACAACTTCATTTGTGGTAGTGGTGGTGGTTGCTCCCAGTTTTTCTTGTTCATCAGCAGAGAGAACTGGAATTGAAGGACCATACAACCATTTCCTAGATTCTTGTACATGGTAGGGGACAAAGGACATTTATGCCATGTATTGTCTCCTAAACTATGATTTAAAGTATTTTATTATAATTTAAAGCACCAGGAAACTAGGTCCACCCAAGAAGCCAGGCTCATACCACAAAGAACTGGGGACATACTCCTGATCTGTAGCCTGAATTGTTTTAAATCCCAAAGGGATAGGCGAGTATAGGGACAGCCAGGCAAGCTGTAGCACCTCTTTTTGAGAATCCTTTCCTAGTAGGACAATACCTAGAGCCTCCCCTTCTGGATAATTTGGGCCTAGACACTTCCTGTCAAAGGACAGATAAGTAAGGCCATCCTAAGACAGAATTTGGTACAAGTGCAGTAATGGCCAGTCTGCCCTTGAAGCCACCTGGGAAGGAAAAACTATTTGCCACCTCATGTGTATGCATGACTGGGTGTAAATGTGTTTAAATTATGGGATTATAGCCCACTCACACAAAGATTGTCTAAAGTTATATAATAGCTCATCTGTCAACCAGGATAAGGATCCACTTCATCCTTGTCCTTGGGGATTGACTCCTCCCTCCACCTAAACTCCTCAACACCTAAAAAGAACCTGGAAAAAATGCAGGGCTCTGCAGCCCTGTGCTTGCTCTCACTCTGTGAAATATATTCTATGTATTTACTCCCACTTTAAGACAACCTATACTTCAAGTTTTTAAACATATATTTATGCATTGTGTGTGTACATCCACTAGGTCATGAGTGTACAGGTCAAAGAACAACTTGTGAGAGTCAATTATTGCTTTCCACCATGAGAGTCCTGGGGCCAGAACTCAGCCTTTGACCTGTGGAGCCATCTTGGTGCCATAGATCTGTACTTTCACCGATCCTACTGCACAGCTTATCCAATTTGATGTTTGAGACACAGAAATTATGGACACCATCATCATCATGGGACACCCTCAGAGCCCAAAACAGGAGAAAAACCAGAGCAGAAGATCTTGGGTTCCAGATCCCATTTTGAGCCAGATAACAAACCCTGAAGATGTAGGGGGCCTACACCTTTTCTCCAAAGCTTACCTTATTTGCTTGCCATCCCCAGGGTCCTCCACCTGTTACCCCAGGGACTCAGAAGTCTAGTGGCAGATGGGAGGGAAACAGGAGGAAAAAGGGAGAAGGTGAAAGTGGAGGGCTGAGAGTGGAGAGCGTTCACAGCAATGCAAAGAGCAGCAGGAGCCTGGGTTTCTTCACCCTCCTCCCCACCCCTTCCAGCCTTACTGGGATTGAGGAACCAGAATGAATGAGGCGGGCTTTCCTAGCTCCTAGCAGAAAGTAGCATAAGAAAGGGAACAGGCAAGGAATAAAGGCCAGGGTTAGTAAAAAGCACCTTTACTATTGAGTTCTTTTGGAGAAAAAATCTCAGAAGTAAATTTCCTGGGCAAATTTGAGTTTATCTTTCATGCTAGGGAAATGTCAGCCACTTTCCTCTAATTATCATCACTAAAAGCTCTGGTAAGAGAACAGAAAGTTAAGGCTTTCATTTCCTGTTGCTTTAGTACCTGGGAGCTGCCACTGCAGTCAGTGTCTGCGTGACTTTCATTCTCTCTGCTCTTGGTGGCCTCTCTGACATTATGAAGGTCTCTTCCTCTATGGAACAAGTATCATTTTGTTAAAGCTGTATTATTCCTTGTAACTAAGATGCATTTTATTAAAGAGTTCTGATGATTCACACAGCGATCCCACAATGCAGTTCTCCACTGGAAGCCATTTTTATTTCATGGGGCTATTAACTAGCTTGCCATTAAAAAAAAAAAAAAAACCATTAAGCACTCCTGTTTCCTGAGAAAATTACTTTTGGAATCAGCAGGATTGAACATAGATAATCAAAAGAGATGACAAGATCATCTTATATGCAACCAAGCTCTCATTTAGAGCTCTCATTTGGTTTGTCTGGCTAATCCTGGGAAACATGGGATGGCCCATGAACTATTCTAGTGGCATGTTGAGAGTTTAGGGTTATTGCCCAGAGATTAACTCTTTTTAGAGGGGGTAATTTATCCTTGTAACAGTCTTGGGTAGGCATGAAGGTGTATCTTTTGTTAGGTCTCAGTTCATATGTCTAGAAATGAGCTCAAGCTGGCCTATTAAAGATTTCTGGTGGTTAGACAAAAGCCAGCATTCCTCAGGAACTTGTGAGATGGGTTTTCTGTCCCCAGAATGAGTCGATCCCCAGCTACTCATCTTCCCAATAATCTGCATGATTTGTCCACCCCAAGCTCTCTCTTGCCTCTCTTGTAGATAGTCCTGGCCTTGTCCAGCCTACTTCTCTTTCTTTCTGCTCTGGACACTTCCAGATACCTCTGAATATTTTCTCTCTCTTCTTCACAATAAAAACTTTCCCTCTAATGAAGTGGTTATTTTGGCAGTTTCTGTGCCCCCTTGCATAAATATGTAAGACAAAGGAGGGCTTACTGAAAATAAGGCGTGGCTTCTTGGCAGAGGTATGAGATTGGGGGATTGAACTCAGGGCTTTGACTATGCTAGGCAAATGCTCTACCACTGGGCTACACATCCAGCAAATTCTTGCCACTTTATTCTCCCATATGAGGGAATGTCCTGTGCATTGAAGGACATTTAGCAGTGCTATTGACCTTAACAACAAGCCAGCACCTTCCTCCAAATGTGGTGTGAACTGAGGTTTCCAGGAGAAAAGCTATACCTACATTAGACATTTTGTGAATCTGATTGACTAATTAAAACTTCAGTGATTGTAGATAGTCAGAATTTTGTAGGCCCAAAGCCAAATTATCTTGGGCTACCTTTAGTCTCCTTAATAGCCATCCATTGCCTACTTCTGTGTGTGAATTAACATTCTTGTGACTATTTACTTAAATCCTTTTGGAATGTGCTGTGAGACCCCCTAGCTTGCACCAACCCAAAGTCTAAAATTGTCACCAGTTAACTCTGAGGCCTATAGCAGAGATTTTTCTCATTCCTTCCAAGATGATACATGGACTAAACCTCTGAAACTGTAAGCCATCCCCCAATTAAATGCTTTCTTTTTTGAGAGTTGCTGTGGATCTTCACAGCAATAAAGCAGCAACCAAGACATTGGGCCTGTTGAGAACTACTCATTGAGAGCACACAATTGTCTGCTTGAGTATAGAAGGTTCCAAAGCATTGTCTGACCCAAAGAAGCCACCAGAGGGTATCAATGAGGGACTTGGAGGAAATTGGAAGAGAAGGGGAGGTCTCTTTGAGAGCTCAATACAACCAGTCCTGGGTTTCTAACTTTAGGCTAGAAACAATTACTAAGAAGAACACACCGTAGGAGCCACAAAGGTCCATCACCTGTGATGAAGCACTCTTCAGTGAGGAGGACAGACTGCTTGGTGTGGTGTCATTAGTGCAGAGAGAAAAGACATGCTTTCGATTTTTTTTTTTTTCATAACAGTGGAGCTGGCATTTCATTAAATAAACATTAATTTCATATCTACTATTTACAAAGTTCTGAGTTTGGTTATGGGATTATCCATAGATTTCAGAAACGGCCACTTCTACAGTTTCAATAATTGTCTACCTAAGACCTATCAATGGTTTGAAGACTTGGTCTGCAGTGTGGTATATTGTAAGGTGGTAGGACATTTAAGAGGTGGAGTCTAGTGGAAGGGGTAGTAGAACCCTTGCTCCTTTGTATGTCTCTTTGCTTTTGGGTTGCCATGTGGTGAGTACCTTCTTCAACCATGCATTCTCACTACAAATCAATGGCACCTACTAGCCATGAAACTTAGAACTGTGAGCCTCAAATAAGCTTTTCATTTTATTTTTCATTTTCAAATTAAAAATTACTTTCTTTCTTTCTTTCTTTCTTTCTTTCTTTCTTTCTTTCTTTCTTTCTTTCTATGTATGGAGGTCGGAGGATAACTTGTTGGAGTCAGGTCTTTCCTTCCATCACATAGGATCTGAAGATGGAATTCAGGTCTACAGTGTCAGCAGTAAGCTCCTTTATTCAGTGAACCAGCTCCCCAGCCTATATTTTAGTTTTGAGATCTGGTTTCTTATAACCCAGATTGGTCTTAAACTCATTGTGTAACTGAGGATGGCTTTGAACTTCTGATCTTCCTGCCTCTAAATTCTGGGGTTACAGGCATACTCCACCACACCTGCCTTGACTCCTCCTCTTTTAAAAGTTTATTATTTCTAATATTTTGTTCCAGTAATGGAAAGCTGACTCACATAGCCACAAATTATTTACTATGTCTTTGGGTAGTCCCTTTCAGCATTTGCTTTTCACAGAGCTGGGTGATTTACTTTGGTCAATGGGTCAATAGCAAAAAGGATACAAGCATAGACCAGAGACACTCTTGATTCTTGGAGACTTAGCTAATCTGAGGACTCCAACACTGGAATGAAAATAGATCTGTGGCCATTGTTTTGCTCCAGCTGATAGTCAGCTGACATCCAGAATCCTGTATGTTTCACTGACCATCAGGTGTCACATAGCTCAGCTAAGTTGGTGGAAGGCCAGTAGAACAGCCCACCCCAAACTGCCAAGGGTGACATAGCTGGCTGTACTTTTCTATCACTAAGTTTTAGAGAAGTTTGTTAGGTACTAAAAGCTAAGTAAGATAAACAGATGGAGTCTGGCCTTTCTAGATCTCACTGATATGCCAATAATTTTCTCCCAAGGGAGATTTCCTGTCTAATAGGCTGCTTAGAGCCATACTGGACCTTGATACCAGGCTCTAGCATGCCATCCCCTACTGGGGATGTTAGTTAAAAGCATGAACTTGTCAACCAAATGGTTGAGGTTTATAGCTTCATCATTTGATAGAATGATAACTTTGGGCAGATGGCTTGAGTTTTGTGTCTTTTTTTTTTTTCAGAAAGGGATATTATATTAATAGGACTCACTTTGTAGTATCATTAAGGAGATTAGCAACATATACATTTCTTTTTCTTTCTTTCTTTTTCTTCTTGAGGCAGGATCTGATACAATCCATTTAGCCTCAAAGTTGCTATGTGGCTGAGGCTGGTGTTGAACTCCTGATTCTCTAACTTCTATTTTCTGAGTGTTGGAATTATAGGTGTGAATCACCACACCTGGCCAAATATACATTTCTTGTAATAGGGACTACAAGTTGGGGTTTGAAAATACCATAGAATCATCATGACAATATTTTCTTTTGGGATACCACTTTCCCCTAAAAATCATAGCAATCCATGTTCTTTGTGAAAAATTGAAGAAAAACAACAGAAACAAAGCCATCAAGAAGACAACAAATGCCATCCTTTAGATTTTGGCGCTAATTTTAGCAATCACGCATTTTGCTTGAAATCAAGCTAGCATGATCAGCTGTTGAAGAAAGGCTGTCCAAGACACTCAGAGAATAAATGCATCAAGTGCTTCGCCAATCGGAGCCCTTTATACAGTCTTTACTGAGCATCTGGAAAGGTAGAACTAAGAGGATCAGGATCAGGTCATCTTCAGCTAGCTACTTATTGAGTTTAAGCCTAACCCGAGAAACATAAGATGTCACAAAAAGTTTTAAGTCCCAGCCAACAGGCCACCTGTTACCA
This sequence comes from Uromys caudimaculatus, assembly GCA_028551405.1. Classification (NCBI taxonomy): domain Eukaryota; kingdom Metazoa; phylum Chordata; class Mammalia; order Rodentia; family Muridae; genus Uromys; species Uromys caudimaculatus. The sequence goes on along the minus strand of CM052722.1, from coordinate 21,972,796 downwards.
CTGCTCTTTCCTACCTTCTAGGAAATTAGATCCATCTATATGATTATTAGTCACGTGTCAAAGTATCTAATTCCTCCTAGCTATGTCAGACTTTGACAATATTACTCTTTTTAAAACTTAATGAAGGAATTCCAAGGATGTCTTTGAAATAATTGTAATATTCCTTGGTCCAATTTTTCTCCATGACTACTCTCCTCTTTTTCCTCTAGTTCCCTAACTCTGTTAAAGTTTGGGCAATTTTCATATTTAATCATTTCTAGTTAGTTCTAACAGTCAATAGCTTCTCCTGACCTTAGAGGTGGAAGATCTAGTAAAACTGGCAAATCACAGGGGCTGTATTTTTAAAAAATATTTTTAAAGATTCCTTAATTAAATGTGGATTTGTATGTGTGTGCCTGGGTGTATGTATGTGCACTGGATGTATGCAGTACTTGCAGAGGCCAGAAGATGTTGGATTTCCCGGAGTTGGAGCTATACAGGTGGTTCTGAGCCATCTGATGTGAGTGCTGGGAACCTATCCCATGTCCTCTGAGAGACTGTCAAATGCTCTTAACCACTGAGCTGTCTCTTTAACTTCTTTTAAAATATTTTAAAGAGGCATGGAAAAATAAGAACAGAAACGCAAGCTCTTATTATTTCTTTTGAATTTATTGGATACCGAGTGAGCTTTTGATGAATTCCTAATCAAGAATCTCGTCATTTAAGATATTAAAGAAAGCTCACTTCAAGTCAGCTTAATTGTGAGGGCAGAGTAAGGGGTGTGTGTGTGTGTGTGTGTGTGTGTGTGTGTGTGTGTGTGTGTGTGTGAGAGAGAGAGAGAGAGAGAGAGAGAGAGAGAGAGAGAGAGAGAGAGAGAGGATTGTCTTGATTGCTAGTTGATATAGAAGGTCCCAGTGGTACCCATTCCTGGGCAGGTGGACCTGGGCTATATAAGAAAACTAATCAGCCACCCACTAAGCTACATTCTTCCCTGGTTTCTGTTTAAGCTCCTGTCTTGCCTTGGCTTTCCTCCATGATGGATTGTGGCTTGGAAGTGTAAGCCAAATCAACCCTTTTCTCCCAAGGCTATTTTGGGCTGAGTGTTTTATCACATCTGCAGAAAGCAAACTAGGATACCTTAATAAACAATCTATAATCCTTTGGTAGAATAAAGCGTAGATGTAAATAAAGCACCGTACGTTTGTAAATACACATGCATACATTTAATTGAATTGTAACTTCCACCTTTTGTTGCCTCCAGATTTACTGGATGCAAATCATTTTAGGAGAGTATCCACCAAGCCCCACAAAAGTTAAATTAAATTGAGGAGTGTGACTGCAATTTGATTATGTTTTGATTTTTTTATTAGTCCTCTAATATATTTTGAAGACCGGTTTTTATACATCTCTGTAGGTCACCCAGGTGGCATGTTGAAAATTTGAAATTTTTACTCCTCATGAATAATTTCTTTCCAAAGGTAACTTTTGTCCTCTATGGGCATAATAGAAGTGCTTATGCAGCAGTGACAAAGCAAAATGGATTACAGTTTGAAACACATTGAGCTGTATAACAGAATCGCATGTCCACACTCTGTGCTTGTTCTTCTCTTTTTGCACATGTGGAGTCCTAGAAAGGGTTGACCTATTGTGTGTAGCTTTTCACTACCCCACCTAAGCACTGGAAGTGGGCCGCGATACCAGCCCCCACCCAGCTTCCCTTGAATCTATGGATAAAAGACACACACACACAGTTGTTCCTTTCAACTTGTCTTTTGACACAATTTATGGGCGCTACAAACTCCCACCTGGAAAAGCACGCCCTTATCAATATTCTTATCTCCACACCTTCCACCTGCCCTATACTTTAGTTGCTCTGTTCCATTCCCACCCACCTATAGGAGCAGCTACAGGTTGTAGCCAGGTGACATGGGATGGGGAGTTGGTCTCCTGGGAACAGGGAGGTGGAATGGGTGAGGGATACTAGTTGTTAGGTTCAAGGCTGGTGAAGAACCAAACTTTTTTTTTTTTTTAAAGCTTGAGGACAATTTTATTAGGGTTTAAAGAAATACTCCAGAATAGACAAGTGTAAATCTTGGCAGCTTCCTGGAGGGGGAAAATGGAGAAGAGAAACTTAAAAAGCATGCCATTTGAGTTTTGAGTAGAAGCTGCCTGAAGGTTAGTTGTATGTCAGACAAGCAGCCACATACAGACATGGAGCTTTAGAGACCTGATGAAGCCTGAAAGGGTTGCAGAAAGTATGCTTAGAGCAGAGCTAGGAGGAAGAAAAGGAAATGGAACTTTCTGAGGAATTCAGAAAAATGGGCTGACAGGAAGTACATGACTGTGGCTCTGTGGGCAACTGCAGAGGGTGGGAATTATGGAAAGGAAAAGTATATTAGTTCATTTAAAAGCTAATTATTTCTCCTACTTCTTTAGCATGGCTTAAGGTAAACCTTCCTTTCTGGCAGATGGTCCCAACTTCCTGAGGGGTGGCCCCATAGTAAGGTGATTGATCTGCTTCACTTTATTGTCACATCTTTGCCCAGGCCACGGATCCCATTCTCTTGATCAAAGGGAACATTTTTCCTTAATGGGCCTTTAATGCTATTGTGACCTTCCCCCACCCCCAACAAGGTTACCCTAAAGTCATTTTAGGAAATGGGCTGAAATAAAGGACCCAACTTTTTTCGCCCATAAACTAGAGTCTTACACTTATGCTTTTAACTCTTACTGGTTCTTGATTGCTCCTCACTGATTCCTCCAGAAACTCCAGCATCTTCCTCTGAAAATGCTCCACCGTTGCTAGTTTATCACCTTCTACATTTTCTTGCTCTTGACATCTTTGGAGTCCTTGGGTTACTCTTTGTCCTGGGTGGGGGTGTTACTGAGGTTGGGGAGATGGTTTGATTTGCAGCATGCTGCCTGTGCAAGTGTGAAGATCTGAGTTTGAGCCCCAGAGCCTGTTTTAAAAATCAGAACCAACCCAAAATCCGTCAGGTGTGATAGCACATTGCAATTCTGGTTCTGTGAGGTAGAGACAGGTAGATCTCGGGCCCCACTGTCTCACCAGTCTAGTCCATTTGGTGATCCATAGACCAGTGAGATCCTATTTCAGACAACAAGGTGGAAGGGCTGGAGAGATGGCTTGGTGGTTAAGAGGACATAATATTCTTCTAGAGGGCATGAACTTGGTTCCTAGCAGCAACACTGAGTAGCTCACACTGCCTTTAACTCCAGGAGAATCTGATTTTCTCTTCTGGTCTTTGTGGCCACTTGGGCTCATTTCCTACACACTCCCCCACAGGCACACATACATATACATAATTTAAAATAAAAGAAATAGTTCCTTTCTAAAAACATTTATTTATATATTATGTGTATGGATGTTTTGCCTGTATGTCTGTCTGTGCACCATGTGTGTGCCTAGTGCCTGCAGGGGCCAGAAGAAGCTGTTGGAGCACCTGGAACTGGAGTTACAGATAGTTGTGAGCCACCATGTGGGTGCTGGGAACCAAACCTGGGTCCTCTGCAAGAGCAGCAAGGGCTGCATCTAGCCATCTTTCTAGGCCGCAAACCAAAGCAAATATTTTTACAAAGCAAGCAAACAAACAAGAAAAGTAGATAGCTCCCAAAGAATGTTACCTGGGACTGTCCTCTGGCCTCTACACGTAGATCCACACACATGCATGAACGTGTACACACTAAGCTGCGCCCACATATGCACATGCATGTGTGTTTGTGTGTCCTAGTTTGCTTCTCTCTTGCTGTGATGAAGACCATGACCAAAACCAACTTGGGCATGGGAGAGTTACAGTTTATAATGCAATCATGAAGGAAGTCAGGGTAGGAACTCAAAGCAGGAATCTGATGGTAGGAACTGAAGCAAAGGCCATAGAGCAGGGGTTCTCACCCTTCCTAGTGCTGCGACCCTTTAATACAGTTCCTCATGGTGTGGTGGGCCCCAACCATAAAAATATTTTATTGCTGTTTCATAACTGTATTTTTGCTACTGTTATGAATTATAAATATCTGATATATAGGATATCTGATGTACAACCCCCAAAGGCATTGAGACTCACAGGTTGAGAACCACTGCCATAGAGAAACATTGCTGACCGATTTGCTCTCTAGCACATGTCCAACCTGGGACTAGTTGTCCAGAAAGGGTGTCACCCCCAGTGAGTTGGGTTCTCTTACATCAATCATGTATCAAGAAAATGCCCCATGGACTTGCCTACAGGCCAATCTAATGGGGGCAGTTTCTCAGCGCAGTGTGCACACCCACACATATAATATATCATTTAGATTCCTGTCATTTCTTCCTAGTATCCATCCTGCAATAGCTTTTGGTGAGTTACACATAGTTGGTTTTCTCATTATTTGTGGTAGCCTTTTCTTTAAACTTGCTGTGAACTTGGAGTTAGCGAGTATTGAAGCAGTTTTTCCCACGGGAAATATAGGGTTAGGTTCTTCTGAGCTTACAGGCTTTCCTTAGCTCAGTGCACTATTTCCTTGGTAAATATTTGCAGAGCTCTTTGGTACAGAGTAGGGGGAATTTCTCAGTATTCTTCTAAATACTTAGGGTGTTTCCTTAAACCCCCTTGATGCCTCTCCTCTTCCTTATGGGGCACAGGGCCTGTGAACTATGCAAGATGCATCTAGTAAAGAAAGGCAGCTCTGTTCTTCACATCAGCATGAGCGGCCTCCACAGATGATGAAGGAAAGGTGACTTGAACCGAAAACAACCTTGGTAGATTTTAGGAGGTCTGAGTCCTTGATGTTCTCTCAATTAACACAGGACATTTTCTGGGTCTTCTCTTTCCTAACAGATGCCTTAATTTTTCATATAAAGGTCTTGATGATCCCCCCCCCCTGCACATCAAGTCACTACATGGCTTGGTGTACCTTCTCCCGCTAAGGCCAAACAAGGTGGCCCAGTTAGGGGAACAGATTTCATAGACAGGCAACAGCTTTAGGGACAGCCTCCGCTCCAGTTGTTGAGGGACCTGCATAAAGACAGAGCTGCACATCTGCTACATATGTGCAGGGGGCCTAGGTCCAGCCCATGTTTGCTCTTGGGTTGCTGGTTCAGTCTCTGGGAGCTCCCAAGGATCCAGGTTAGTTGACTCTGTTGGTCTTCCTGTGGAGTCCTATCCCCTCCAGGTCCCTCAACAAAATAGGGCTTTTTTATTTTGAGACATTTTATACTCCTGGCAAAATAAATAAATAGATAAATAAATAAATAAGTAGATAGATAGACAGACAGAAAGACAAACAGACAGACAGAGAAACAGATTCCTAAAGATACCCTCCAAGGTCTATTCCCTTATTTGGCCACTTCCTCCTTCTGAGGCTGACTACCAAGGTCCAGCTATCAAAGTATCAAAGCAATCAAAAGCCCCCTTTGGCTTACCTAATTAACATGCCCAATTAAAATTAAACACCTTATCCTAACATGGGGCTTCCTCCTTTACCTTTATAAATCACCATTTTCCTAGGGGCCATGTCTGTTTCCTCCAGGACAAATACCCCTCCTCCCTTTTCCTTGTTCCCTTTCTCTTCTCCCCATTTTTCTATATCCTGTTTTTGTCTCTTATTCCCTGCTCTTTGTCTCTCTGGGGCAAATAAAGCTCCTTTGTGCTGAGAACTTGGTCTTGGGGGTATCTTGTGCAGATACTTTTCCTTTCATTGTAGAGCTAAAGTTATGCACATGAACTTCCTAGATGTCTGGGTTCAGGGAAAGTAAGAAGTTACCTTTCTTCCTCTACCAGAGAAGGAGCCCATCTTGCACTTAAGATTTAAGTAGTGGTATATTCTAAGTTTATAATGTGTCCATGTATGATGACATTAGGATTACCATAGTGAGCACATGGTTAATCTCAGCACGGAGCTATTTCCTAGCCAGCCTGTGAGGAAGACTTCAAGGATGATGGTAGATTCCTATTATTATGGAAACCCCAGTAATAAGTAATTGTAGAGTCTTGAGTCTGGTCTGTTATTTGTTGAACTTGTCAGGGTTCTCCAGAAAAATGGAGAGGAGAAAATTGTTGCAGGATTTTCCCCGTCCAATTACGTTATTGCAGAGGAGGCCTGTGATTGGTCAGGGAAAAGGGAGGCAGAGCTAAGAGTGGGGGAGAGAGAGCGTTTCAGGGGAGAAAGGAGAAGGAAGATGGCTGCGGATGTGAATCAGCTTGGCTATAACCAACCACAGGTTGTTATATCATAAAGGGTAGAATATTGGGATAATTTGACTAATCTAGGTGGGCAGCTTTTATCATTGTCAATTGGTTCTGAAATTATTGTATTGGCATCTTGTAAATTGTGATTTTATTGATACATAAATCTGATTGGGTAACTATAAGCTTAAGAGTTTTAATTCTATTGGGTAATTGGGTGTTGAGATGGCTGACTGTGGGGTGTGGGGGGCATTGCGTGGAAGTGAGAGAAACTCGGGGACCCCGCCAGAGAGTTGGCAGGCTGAGAGACCGCCGAGTTAAGAGCATCAGGTGAGAGCCCTGTGGCCTAGTGGGGCTGGAGAAGCAGGAGCATGGAGAGTTGGCAGGTTCTTTTTTTAATATTTCCTGCAACAGAGAATGGAGATTTACTAGCCTTGTTTCCATAGTAGGTAGTCTGACAATGGCTGTCTGCATGCTGGAAAGGCTGAGAACCTGGTATCTGCTCATCAATGAAATTGGATATTTCAACAGTCCCAATCCAGTGCTGAGAGTCTGGAAGATTTTTGGAGCATTACTGATCTTCAGTCCATATTGGAACTGGAATAACCTGGAATCTGAGGTCATCAATGAATGGCAGGTGTAGCTATAGATGCAGTCACCATCAAGAAATGAAGATGGGTAGGCAGGTGGTACAGCTTTCTCCTTGGATCTCTTTAAATCTGGGTCCCCACTGGAAGCTGCCACTCACTCTGGGGACTTCTTCCTTCATTAATCTTTCCAGGAAATGCCCCCCCCCCAGACCTTCCTGGAAACACATTTCTTAGTGGACAAGACTAATCATGATACCTGTATAGCCCTGCTCTGTGAGTCTACTGAGTCCAGCATTTAGGTTTGAGGTCTGTGTCACTAGAGCCCTATAACAGATTGTGGGAATTGGTAGCCATGGCTCCTCTATGACATGGAGCTATGTTCTTGGGCAACTCTTGGCATTACCTGAGTTTTCTGACATTGCTGTTGCAAATCATGATAAACAGAGGACTTGAAAGGGTAGATATGACTGGTAGATCACGACTTCACCAACCACAGGTTCCTGAAGAAATAAGGTGTGCATGTTATTTTCTATCCTTTACAAACCAAATAAGTGGATATTAAAGCACAGAATACAGCATGAATCTTATTGCTAATTTGAACCTGCATCTATTTTATCAATACCCATTATGAAGCAATTTTGAGAGGGTAGATATTTTACTGGGGGCACATTGATATTGTTAAGAATAATTTATTAAGTGTTTATAGTAGTACACTGATGTTCTGAAAATAAGCCAATTTATTGCATAGACCATAGGTTCCTTTCACTCTTGTAGTCTCTGAAAAAAGCTGTAAACTCAGATGCTGGACAATAGGTTTCTAGAAGTCTGGTCACTGTCCTCTCATCCCAGAACTAACCAGACCTGACCCTGCTTAGCAAGATCAGACAGGATCTGGCACATTCAGGGTGGTACAGCTATAAACCTGATATCATAATCTCCAAAGTTTTAGTACATTTCTTGGCCAACAGGAAGACTTGAAAGCTACTGTTTTCTTGTTAGAGGAAAAGTGTTAAAAAAATTTCTACCCACTCTCTGATATAAATTTTAAATGAAGCCAATATGTTAGGCTGGTCTGCTGGAAAATTATTTCCATCATCACATTCATTGTGTCAACCAGATCTTTGGCTTTCAATATGCTATCCTTGTAAAAATTTCATTTCAGCTGTCAGGGTAATCAAAATGGTTTCAAAAGCTTTTCTTGAACATGAAATTGAAATAAAATAATAAAATACACTATCAAATGGCAGCGTCTGCAGGAGGAAGATACCAGATATAGGCAGGTTTTGCATTTAAAAAATCAATCTGATGAAATGCTCTATTTTGGGAGAAGTGTGCTTGAAATACACAGTTTCAAAATAAACTGAGTGGGCTTCCAATCCTAAATAAGATGTGTGGTGCTTGTACAATTAAACACATAAATGCAGAATAAAGGTTTGTTTGTTAAAAGTGACTTTTGATGGCAATTTATGTTTTGTGATGGTATTTTTATGTCACACTGTATGGAGAAATAATATAGTGGCACCAAGTTTTATCTTTAAAGTTGTTGACACTATAGTTTTGTATTTTTAAAAAAATCCAACCCACAAGCTACAGATGCCTGTAAGCTATGAGATCTTATTACTCTATGACAGAGAGAGAATGTTGTTGACATAGATATGGATATGAGGAACACATTTGGGAGTGATTTCACTGAGTAATTGCAGAAATGTGCAAAATATTGTTTAAAAGAACATTCTGTTTTACAACATTGCCCAGCTTAGTCACAGTTAAAAATGAAAACAATCCAGGAACAGAAGGCTAGACCATTTTAGAGGCACCATGACATTCAAAATATCAGTTTTGCTACTGTGTGTATTTAAAATGACAGGGTTGGGATTTATCATCTTCTGCATTCCCCCTCTTCAACACAATCTCTTTCTTTTCTTTTCTTTTTTTGAGGCAGGATCCTGCATTGTAGCATTGTCTCCTGAGTGCTTAGATTACAGGTATAACTATGTCTGGGAATAAAAGCAATCTCTTGATAACTTTATATATCTGTGATGGTTTGAATAAGAATGGCCCCCATAGCCTCATATATTTGAATGCTTGGACATTAGGGAGTGGAAATACTTCAGAAGAATTAGGAGTTGTAGCCTTGTTGGAGTAGGTGTAGCTTTCTTGAAGGAAGTGTGTCACTGAGGGTGGGCTTTGGAGTTTTAAATGCTCACATCAGGTCCAGTGTCTCGCTCTTCCTGCTGCCTGTGAGTCCAGATGTCAAACTCCCAGCTACCTCTCCAGCACAATGTCTGCCTGCATGCCACTATGCTGCCTGCCATGATAACCATGGATTAAACCTCTGGAACTGTAAACAAATCTCAATTAAATACCTTCCTTTATAAGAGTTGCTATGGACATGGTGTCTCTTCATAGCAATAGAACACTGACTAAGATACTATGTGACTCCATGTTTTTTTTTAACTAATTAAATTTGTTCTTAGATTAATACTTGTACACAATACATACCAACCACTCTCATGACCCACCCTCTCTCCTCTGACTACCATCCCTGCTCACCACTCTCAAGCCTCTGCCTCTTTCCTTTCATAACTCTATCATGTTTACATCTATTTCTTTTGTTTTATGACCTGCTGAGATTAACCAGATCTGTCTGTGTGACTGTGGGTTTGGAGCTAGTCACTGGAACCTGGTGGGATCAACAGTAGATACACAACTAAAGACAGTGATTTCACCTCTCCCAGAAACCATTAACACACAATAGCCAAGTAAAGGATAGAGGCTTATAAGTCCCTGGGATGGACTTATGTGGGCCCAGTAAGATGACCACAGTTGTTATGAGTTTATGATTGTGAGGGTTGTATGAGGATGTCATTTTTCAACTCATTACACTATCTTCTGAATATTATGTACATCCTACCCTCTCTTCCACAATACTCATTGAGCCTTGTGTGTGTGTGTGTGTGTGTGTGTGTGTGTGTGTGTGTGTGTGTGTGTATGTCTCAGACTGAGCTATCAACGGACTGACTTCAGTTTTCCTTTTGTGGTTGTTGCAGTGTTTGCTTCTCAGACTTTCTCTATGTTCCAAGTTTTCATTTATCCATCCATCTTTCCTTTCCATAGCATCTTTTTAATGGTAGATTTAAGTATTTGTGTTATGTGTATAAGTGTGCCTGAGTGTATGTATGTGCACCATATGCAGTACTTACAGAGACTAAAGGATGATGTCAGATATCCTAGATATGAAGTTAGAGGAGGCTGTAAGCCACTTATTGTGGTTTCTGGGTGTTTTAGTCAGGGTTTCTATTCCTGCACAAACATCATGACCAAGATGCAAGTTGGGGAGGAAAAGGTTTATTCAGCTTACACTTCTACACTGTTGTTCATCACTAAAGGAAGTCAGGACTGGAACTCAAGCAGGTCAGGAGGCAGGAGCTGATGCAGAGGCCATGGAGGGATGTAACTTACTGACTTGCTTCCCCTGGCTTGCTTAGCTTGCTCTCTTATAGAACCCAAGACTACCAGTCCAGGGATGGTACCACTCACAAGGGGCCCTCCCCCCTTGATCACTAACTGAGAAAATGCCTTACCGCTGCATCTCATGGAGGCATTTCCTCACCTGAAGCTCCTTTCTCTGTGATAACTCCAGCTTGTGTCAAGTTGACACACAAAACCAGCCAGTACACTGGGAATCAAAACCATGTCCTCAGCAAGAGCAGCTACCACTCTGTACTGGCTGGTTTTGTGTCAACTTGACACAAGCTGGAGTTATCACAGAGAAAGGAGTTTCAGTTGAGAAAATGCCTCCATGAGATCCAGCGGTAAGGCATCTTCTCAATTAGTGATCAAGGGGGAAAGGCCCCTTGTGAGTGGTACCATCTGTGGGCTGGTAGTCTTGGGTTCTATAAGAGAGCAAGCTGAGCAAGCCAGGAGAAGCAAGCAAGCAAGCCAGTAACCAGCATTCCTCCATGGCCTCTGCATCAGCTCCTGCTCCTTGACCTGCTTGAGTTCCAGTCCTGACTTCCTTTGGTGATGAACAGCAGCATGGAAGTGTAAGCTCAATAAACCCTTTCCTCCCCAACTTGCATCTTGGTCATGATGTTTGTGCAGGAATAGAAACCCTGACTAAGACACACTCTCAACTGTAGATTACAGGTATGTGCCACCATGTCTGGGAATAAAAACAACCTCTTAACAACTTTATATATCTATGGTGGTTTGAATAAAAATGCCCCCATTGGCTCATATATTCGAACTGTAATCTCATTGTCTCTTTTTAAGGCATCATGGCTATGGTTTGAATAAAATAATGCAAGAGTGATGAAATGTGGGGCCTTTAAAAGGTGATTAGGTCCTAATGGCTCTAATTTCATGAATAGATTAATGCTACTATCATTACTGGGTCCCTTATGAAGAAAGAGTTGCCTCCTTCCCTCTCCTTCTTGATCTCTCTTCATTGCCTTCTGTCTCCCTTGTCCTTCCATCTTTCATCATGATGATACATCAAGAACATTCTTGCCAAGAGTAAGGTCCCTTTACCTTGGGTTTCTTAGCTTCTAGAACTGTAAGAAATCTCTGTTCTTTACAAATCATCTGGTCTCAGCTATTCTGTTATAGTAGCATAATGGTCAAATTTGTCTTACCTATAGGATGTGCAGGGATAAAAAGGGGGCAGAGACTGAGAGAACAGCCAACCAATGACTGCCCCAACTTAAGACCCATCCCACGGGAGAGAGCCAAACTCTGACACTATTAATGATACTCTGCTATGCTTTCAGACAGGAACCTGTCTCCTGAAAGGCTTCATCCAGCAGCAGATGGAGGCAGATGCAGAAACCCACAGCTAAGCTTCAGGTGGAGCTTGGGGAGTCTTGTGGAAGAGTCGGGGATAGAAGTCAGCAAGTCGAAGGGGTCAAGGACACCACAAGAAGACTCATAGAGTCAACTAATCTGGGACCATGGGGATCACAGGGCCCGGGCCAGCAAGAGCTGGACCTAGACCTATATATTTGTAGCAAATATGCAGTTTGTTCTTCACATGGCTCCCCTAACAATTGGAGTGGAGGCTGTCTCTGACTCTGTTGCCTGGTATTGGATCCCCTTCCCCCCTGCCTGGATTGCCTGGTTGGGCCTCAGTGGGACAGGATGTGCCTAGACCTGCTGGGACTAGATGCCCCAGGGTGGGCTGGTACCCAAGTGGGCTCCCCTTCTTTGAGGAGAAGGGGTGAGGGTAATGCGGGGGACGGATTTGTAAAGATGGGACTGGGAAGAGAGGAGGGACGGGGGCTATGATAGGGATATAAAGTGAATAAAAAATAGAAACGAAAACAAAACCAAAAAACCATGAAATTGTTCTTGGAATGTCTTTTCATGTACTTCCCAGGTTTAGTGGATAGGAGCAAGTTTACTTTAGCTTACTCATTATTGTTTGCTGGTGTTATTCAAGTAAATGGTTAAACTATCCTTCAGGTGCCTCTATGGAAAAACATGTTTTTGCCACATTTGGCTTGTTCTTGTGATTGTATACAGTCTGAATTCATGAGAACTTTACCCAGGTGTCCTTTCTTAATCCTCAGAGTATAAATTGTCTGATGCTCTGAATAAAGTTGGTTATTGCATGAAATCTGAGTCTTCCTCATTTATCAGCTCCATTTTTCCAGGTCCTCTGCCTCTAGGTCAGTAATGAAAGATCACTGCCTCTAGAAAGCTAATTGTACAAAAGGAGGCAGTGTTGGAAATCATACTAATGTGTATTACCTAATAACTCAAACATGGGGCAACTCCAAGGGAAAAGAACAAATTGAATCATCATTTTAATGGTTTGGTTCTTATCATCTGTCATTTTTCTGATCACCTCTATGAATTGGGCATTGTATTAAGCACTGACAAGGTATTAAAAAAGTCTGCACCCAGGTTGGGTGGTTCACAACTGTCTGTAACTCCTGATCCAGGAGTTTGAATGCTGCTTTTTGGCTTCCGAGGGCATCTGTACACACACACACACACACACACACACACACACACACACACACACACACACACACACAGAGAGAGAGAGAGAGAGAGAGAGAGAGAGAGAGAGAGAGAGAGAGAGAGAGAGAGGGAGAGAGAGACAGAGAGAGAGAGAGAGAGAGAGAGAATTAAGACTATAAGAGTCATTAACTAGAAACATACAGGTGGAGGTTAATCAACTAGAGTAAGGATGAAAGTCTGAAGGAGAGAGAGGAGGATAGCTGGGAGAAAAGAGCTAGATGAAGTTGTAAGGTGATGCCCTTTTATGTGCCGGAAATCTGTGAATGACTGTTCTCTTAACTTTATAAAATAGCCCATCCTCTTTAACTAGGAAAGGGCCCCCTCACTCCTTGCTATAATTCTCTGCTGGGAGATCATGGCTTACATTGTCTTCAAGATCTGGATTCAAGCTTTTTGACATCTCTTATGAACATGATACTCCCTGTGTTATGTCATAGAAAAACCTGACTCTCAAATGCCAGCATTCCTCTTTGATGAGGCAGATGACAAAGATTATATAAAAAGATACAACCCTGGAGGCAATGCTACAACCCTAATGGTTCCAATGGAACTTAGCAGGTAGGCAAGATTTTTACTACCAGCCATATGCCAGCATGCAAATGTTTACTTACTAGTGATCTCATTTATTTATTTGTTTTGAGATAGGGTTTCACTACATATCCCAGGCTGATCTTGAATTCACTATTATGACCCAGGATGACCTTGAATTCCCAGCAATCCTCTGCCTCAGTCTTCCCAGCACTGGGATTACAAGTTTGTACCACTACATCTGGGAAATTCTTATTTTGGTTTGCTACTAGAGATTGAATCCATAACCTCATGTACACCAGGCAGCAGTCTCTCATTGTGCTGTGATATATTCCTTGTTCCGTCCTAATAGTCTTGGTATGAGATTTGCCAAATTACTGCTTCTGATCCAGAAGCAACTAGTACTCTACTTTTGTTCAAGTTCCTCTGTGGTAGCCTTCTCAATCTGTGGGTTGTGATCCCTTGGAAGAGGAGGTGTCACAGATCAGATTTCATGCATATCAGATATCCTGCAAATCAGTAGCAAAATTACAGTTATGAAGTAACAACAAAAATAATTGTATGGTAGGAAGTTGCCACAATATGAGGACTTGTATTAAAGGTTTATAGCATTAGGATGGTTGAAAACCACTGCTCTATGATAAAAGGTAGGAACAGGGCCTGAGGCTTGACCTCAAGTGTCCTTCCCTGGGGATAGGGTTCAGAAACATCAGCATAAGAAAAATTTCAAAAATAGTCTCAGGATCTTGTGGCTCTTCCCATGAGTTGGGATCCATTTCTCTTACTGTGAGTCGGGTCTGGCCTTGGGAATGGGATGGAAACAACACAACTAAGTTCCAGACTTGGGTATTAAGGTATTACTAGGTCATGAGATTTTTGCTTGGGATAGTGTCTTGGGATACAATGACCAGTGTATGAAGGAAACCAGGCAATGCCACTAGATATGGCCTTACTGTTTCAGGCTATCAACTGCCAAATATAAGCATGACACTACCTTAGACTCTGGGTCATAAACCCAAATGGAGTGATTGAGAGTCACAAAAATAGAATTGGCAACAGTGATAAGTTGTCTGAATGTGCAATGACCAAAAAGTGATTCCAAAACAATGACCAAGAATTCATTCAAAATCATATGCGTGATGAATCTGAGGTCTTTCTGGCAATGCCCATGTTGTCACACAGCTTTACTGCAGGTTTGGTTCTTTGCTTGTTTGTTTGGTTTGTGTTTTTTGAAGCAGGCTCTCACTATTGACACTGTCTGGCCTGGAAGTCACTGTATACATGAATGGCCTCAGCCTCACAGAGATCTGCCTGCCTCTGCCTCCCAAATGCTAGGATTAAAGGCATAAGCCACCATGCCTGACCAGCTTTGGTTCTAAACATGTGTGCTTTGCACTACACATGCCATTAAGAACATGCAATGCCAATAAACACTGCCTGAAACACCTTGATTCAGATTCTAGACTATTTCATGTCAGGATCTGCAGTATTTATACTACACATACAAAGTTTTCATTGCTTATAGAAGCATAGTGGTTTAATTATGGGAAACAAAAACTTTTACTATTTTTCTACCATCAATTTTTAGGATGAAACTATGAAATAAAGATATGTGTTGTATAAGAATGTTGGATTTTGAAAAGTGCTGTTTGAGTTGCTCACTTGAATTTCATTAAAAAACAAAAAACAACAACAAACAAAACAAAGCCCCACACCAAACAAAACTGTTAAGTCAATTCTGTCTTGGGATTAAGAGAAGATTTTCAAAAATTTCTGAAATGGCCCTGAACATATTCTGGCATTTTGTACTGCATATTTATGTGATGTGGTATTCTCAACAGTGATGATTACAATATCAAAATATCAAATTCTCAGAAATGTTGAAGATGCTCTCCATCCTGCAGTATATATATTCAGCCAAGATTTAATTCTTTTTGAAAAAACAAATTTGCTTACCCATCTTGTTAGTATGCAAATTTGTTTTCAACTTTAACAAATGGTGAGCATATTTGCATATCAAATAATTGTTTCAGAATAAATTTATCATCTTTAATCTCTAAATATTTTATTTGATTTTCTAAAGATAACCTTATTATTTTAAGTTATGTGTATGTGCGTGACTGTATGGGGGTAGAGTATATGTATATGAATAAAGGTGCCAGTGGAGGTCAAAGATATTAGTTCCTCCTGGAGCTAGAGTTATAAGTGATTCTGAGTTTCCTGACTCAGGCACTGGGAACCTAACTTGGATCCTCTGCAAGAGCATTGCATTTTTTTAACCACTGAGCCATCTGTTCAACTCTTGATTTGATTTTTTTAAACAAAAAAATAGTGTGTGTGTGTGTGTGTGTGTGTGTGTGTGTGTGTGTTAGGGTGCCACAGATCTGTGGTGGTTTGAATGAGAATGGTTCCCATAGGTTCATAGATTCATCTATCTGAATGTTTGGTTCTTTCTCAGTTGGTGGACTGTTTAGGGAGGATTAAGAGGTGTGGCCTTGTTGGTGGATTGGTGGAGGTATGTCATTGGGGGTGGGCTTTGAGGTTTTAAATGCCCATCTAGGACCAGTCTCTCTCTCTCTCTCTCTCTCTCTCTCTCTCTCTCTCTCTCTCTCTCTCTCTCTCTCTCTCTCTCTCTCTCTCTCTCTTGCTTCCCAATCAGGATACGAGCTCACCTCTCCTGTAGTGTCATTCCTGCCTGCCTGTTGCCTTCATGGACTCACCAAGAAAGCTCCCGGTTAAATGCTTCCTTTTATTAGTTGCCCTGGTCATGATGTCTCTTCACAGCAACAGAAAAGTAGTTAAGACAGGCCAGAGGTCAGCTTTCAGTAGTAGGTTCTCTCCTCCGCCTTACTGAAGCAGGATTTCCCTTGTGGACTCTGCCATTGCACTTTGAAGTGAGGTTCTGGATAGTTTTCCTATTTCCATGACCCATCTTTCCAGGTGTTTTCGATTAGTAACAAAACAAAACAAGAGGGAATGGATTCACCAATAGCATGGAGTTATGTTGCTTTTGTAACCTGAGGAAAGAATCAAGAAATAAGAAAAACTAGAGGATATGAAGATGCTGCTGCTGATATCTCAAACTATCTAGGAAATTCTACCCTGTTTTCAGTTATTGCTTTGAAAAACCCAAAATATCTGAAGAGATCTGATTATTTCAGCATGCTGCCAGTGTGGATAGTGAGAGTCCTGATTCCAGATGACGTTCAACTTCTGTTCCAGTTCACCTCCAAATAACAGCCAGAGGCATCTATGTGCTATATGTCCAAGGACTTTTTATTTTTTCTGAAAAGAGAGGGCATTTTTCTGTTATATTGTGCAACCCAAATGTGCTTGGGACCCCAGTTGGCTCATTGTCTGAGCAGAGTTGCTTTCAAAGAAACAGCACTGTGGCAGAAACAATAATTGGCAGTCATTTACATCTGTACTAGGTCTCTTAGAAAAACAAATGCCAGTGGGAGGATACATTAACACTGCCAGCAAAGCTTCAAAGAGCATTCTTTTTGGACATCTCTATCATTTTCAGGCTTGCTAGTATGCCTTGCAGTGGGACTTCTAAACACTGTCTGGTAGTGCCTCATGAAAAAAGTTCTCTTCCCACTTCCCCTTCAGTCATTAAAAACTCTCCCTTGAATGTGACTCCCACTCAAGTATTTAGACAAGAGCCTTGTTTCTCTCATCTAATCTTCTCCTCAGTACTGTGGTACTCCCTCAACCATTTCTGCTTTCCCCTTTTCTTCTTTTCTTTTTTCCCTTCTTTCTTCCCTCCCTCTTTTTCATCTCTTTTTCTCCTCTTAACCCCTCTCTTCCTCTCTTTCTCATTTTCTTCCTTCTTTGTATGCTGGGAATCGAACCTAGGATCACTCCCATTTGCTAGGCAAGTACCAAGCTACACCCTTGAACTTCACATCCTCTTTTCTACCCCTATAATTTTTTGCATGTATCCCAGGCTGGCTTCAAACTCACTGTGTACCCATGTATAACTTTGAACGTCTGATTCTCCTGTCTGATCTATGTTCAGAGTGTTGGGATTACAGGTTTGACATCATGCAGGCTTTATGTGGCATGCATGGGATGGAATTCAGAGCTTCGTATATCCCAGACAAGTGCCCTACCAACTGAGCTACATCCCCAGTACCATAAATCTATTAATATAAGTTTTATGTGACATGGAAATCTTAATAAGAAAATGAAGACCCAAAAGAAATCGCCACATCTGTGTCTATGGCATCTCCTAAGCACGAGTGCTTCCTGCCTCCTACACTGCATGGCTCATTTGGTTTCTGCAGTAAGTAATCAATCAAAAAAATGGCTTTATTTCCCCAAGTCTCATATCATTATCCACATTTCATAGACCACAGGAGAAAAAGGTGTAGTTAACACTCAAGGAAGAATCCTTCCTCTTTAGAATGGGGTAAATAGGAAGGCTAGAAATAGACACATACAAATCAGTGCTTATGTGAGTTTAGAGTCTGGGATTCAAAAGCCATGTGATATAAATACATGGCCAAGTTTTATTTCTGGAAAAAAATTTGAAATGCAAATATTTCTAACTGAGGAAAAAAATCAGCAATCACATATATTCAAAGCTTGTAGATGAAGTGATTTTTGTTTTTGTTTTTTATTTACTATGACCGTGAAGCTGATAAATGGAACTACTTGCTACTATTCTTGAAAATTTGGTTTTTGTTCAAGAGAAGGTTTTCATACATGTGTGTATTGTAGTTTGATGAACTACTCTCTCTGTTGCATCCTCTTCAATTCCCTCCCCATCTAATAACACTTTTCCCTCACAATTTATTCTTTGTCCATCTTTTGGGAAAATTATTCTTAAATTATGTGAGTTTTAAATTATGAAAGGTATTCTTGAAACCTGGTAGGAATAACTTTCAATCTTCTAGGCAAGCACTATCAGCCAAGCCACATCTGCAGACTAGCCTGTGATTCAATCTGCTGTTCTGTCCTGTTTGCTTTGGATGAGGAGGACCAGAGAAAAGATGGATCAAAAGGTCATGTGTGGGTGCATGCATTTGCCTATGTGTGTGTGCATGAAGGCCAAGGATTGAGTATGTATTTGTCTTTCTCTGTTGCTCTCCATATTATTTTTGTTGGAACAGGGTATTTCATTGAACCTGGATCTTGCTGCTTCAGCTAGACTGGCTGCCCAGCAAGCCCAAGGATCTGCCTACCTTTACCTGCCAGTGTTAGGATTGCAGGTGCCCTCTGACATACCACACTTTGCCATGGAGGCTGGGGATCTGAACTCAGGTTCTCATCCTTGCACAGTGTCTTAGTTAGGGTTTCCATTGTTGTGAAGAGACACCATGACCAAGACAACTCTTATAAAGGAAAGCATTTAATTGAGGGCTGGCTTACAGTTTCCGAGGGTCAGTCTGTGATCATCAAGGTGGGGAGTATTGTGGCAAACATGGTGCTGGAGATGGAGAAGTAGTTGAGAGATACATCTTGATCCACAGGCACAAGGAGAAGGACAGGGAGAGGGAGAGAGAGACCAGGCCTGGCATGAGCTTTTGAAACCTCAAGCCCACCCCCAGTGACGTATTTCCTCCAACAAGGCCACACCTTCTAGTCCTATGTAAGAGTTCTATTCTGGTGACTAAGCATTCAAGTATATGAGCCTATGGGGGCCATTCTTATTCAAACTACCATACACAGCAAGCACTTTACTCAGTGAGCTATCTCTACCAAGGTCAAGTTCTGAACATTTATGAGTCAGGGGAGAACTAGTTTCTAGAAAAGTAGCTTCAAGGTCAGGCAATAGACAATGGACATTACTGTGAAAGGATGTCTTTACTCCTCTCTTGCTCCAAGTACCACTGTGGACCGTCTATCTATCTATCTATCTATCTATCTATCTATCTATCTATCTATCCACCTACCTACCTACCTGTTTGTCTTTAGGTTTTGAAACAGAAACTTACTATGTAACCTAGGCTAACTTCAAACTTGCAGCAATCCTCCAGTGTCAGCCACCTGAATGCTGGGATTACAGATATAAGCCCCAGCAAAAGACGTAAGTTTCCCCCCCTCCAAGTACTGGGGATTGATAGTCAAGTAGAGTACTACTGAGCTGAATCCTGAGTTCTGAATTTTAAGAACTGGCAACCCCAACACATGAGGGTTCAAGGTTAAGATGTTCAGGGAGAGTTGGAGGGAAGAGAAAAGATACCAGATAGTGACTGTGGCTGACAAGTTAATCCATGGACACGGGAGAGCTATCCTTTGAAGTTTTTTAGTGGTATTTTGGAGCAGGCCTAGTTTTTGTTGGAGCTATGTGAACAGGAAGAGTCAAATGTAAGACATTTGAGATGCTGATGATATTCAACTTGAATTTTTACCCACAGGCTTCTGAGGCTTCTGAGGCCTGAAAATTCTTGCTTTTTAGAGAGTAAGTGTGTGTGTGTGTGTGTGTGTGTGTGTGTGTGTGTGTGTGTGTGTGTGCGCGCGCGCGCGTGCACACACATGTGCACGCACATGTGTTTATGTGTGTGTGTACATGCACACATATGTGCATATGCATGTTTGCATGCCTGTGTGGTGTGCTTGGCTACATACGTGGGTACGGAGGCCAATGGACCTGAGCTATCTTCCATCACTCTCCACTTTATTTGTTGAGGTAGGGTCTTACTGACTATGAAGTTCACCATTTCAGCTAGAATGGCTGAGCAGCAAGGCCTGGGGATCCTCCTGTGTCTGCCCCTTGCCTCCAATACTAGGATTATAGGCATGAGCTGCCATGCCTGACTTTACATGGGTTCTGTGGGTCCAGATTCAGCAGTTCCTGCTTGTACAACAAACATCTTCCTCCCAAGAACCATCCTCCCAGCCCCTTTGAAATTCTTGTTTCTGTGGTGGCTTTGCTCCATTTCCTTTTATTTCTGACTAGGCTGAGTACTGGGCTAGGGCTGAGTATTTCTGGGCTAGGGCTGAGTACTGACTTTCCTAACCTTTGATTTTTTTTTTTTTTTAAAGAATGTGGACAACAATAGTATTTACTTTATGAGACGTGGGGGTAAGAATTCAGAGAGGGAATGCAAAGAGGGGTAGAAAGAGCAAAGATAGTGTCTCACTGTACTGTAAGTGATCAATGATTGTGAGCTATGAATAATAAAATCGGCTAGTATCATACACATAGTCTTCTTTCAATTTCCCTGGGTCTGTGTGCTTGCTAGCATGCCTCACAGACCAGATTCCTTTGGTATTGTGGAGTCTCTGGGGCTTGGATCCTTGCTAATCTTAACAGCTGATGTGGCAGGAGGCCATGGCTGATGATTCCTTGTTAATCTCCAGCCCTCAGAAATGGGACTGTCATCAGAGTTAATGCTTTCCAATTTTCTGTCACACCTATTGGGTAAACGGCAACTTTGAACTCAGAGAGATGGCATTTTATCAGGCAAGACCAAGTCATTCCAAGAGGAGAATCACCCATATGTTCTCTTTCTCTGACCTTTTGGGAAAATTAGTGCTGTTTGCTTTCGTCTTCATTAAATGGCAGAAAAATTCTCCTACAAAAGCAATTAATGAAAAGCTAACTATATTAAAGCCATATTTTCTGTCTTTATTACAGTCAAAATGGCAGCTCTAATGAAGCCTTGAAAGTGTGATTAGGGGTTTCCATGGCAACCAGTTGGGGGATGAGGAAGGAGGCCAAGTTCTGGGTTATAGGTGCTTTTCTTTAAACTTTTGGCTCACTCCACTGCTGAGCTACAGCCTCAGCCCATATGTGCTCTCCCCCATTCCTCTGGAACTTCAGAGATACCCATGTGTTATGGAACATGAACCTCTGAACGGAGCAACCTAACATTACCTGTGTTATCAGAATAGCTGTGAATAGAGAGAAATCTGCAAGACTGAGCGTGATGATGTTTCCTCCCAGAAGAAGGCCATGGGGAGGGTCATTATCTCCTCATCCCAGATCTCAGCCACTGTCTCTTTCATGGCCCTCCCAGCTGTAGCAATTCTGCTCTAGCTGCACAGTCCCTGGGGCTGCTTAGAGCAGTGGTTCTCAACCTGTGGATCACAACTTCTTTGGCAAACCTCTAACTTCAAAGATATTTACACTACAATTCATAACAATATCACAAAGGGTCACAGCATTAGGAAGGCTGAGAACCACTGTGTTAGAGTATTTGAGCTTGGAGGGTGAACTTAAGTGGAGTCTCCGCCAGTGTGGCTGTGGGGAGATTGTTACCCGTGCAGGAGTGAGACTCCACAATGAGGTTTCTGTCTTGGGGTCACCCATGCTCCAGTAAATCGCCCCAATAAACTCATTAGTTCACTAAGTCAGACTATGATCTGTCATTGGTACTGGAGTGAGCAGATATTTGTTCATGTCTCTCCAGGTAAAGTTCACATAGCACCATGTTTATAGCTTACAAAGGGGTTTGCCTGGAAGTTCTTTACCATGGCTTTCAGCCCTGCTTTTCTATAGGGCTCCTATTAGCTCTCCCTACACAAGGTAGGGCTGAGGCAGGTTCGAGTGCCTGCCTCCATGAGTTCCTAGTTAACAAAAATGCTTATTTCCATAGTATATTTAATTATGTCATTTTGTCCTAAATTTTCTCCATTCTAAAGGCAAGGTTCAGAAAGGAGAACTGGTTCATGGGTCAGTTGTGAGGCCAGAACTTGTGCTATCCAGTCCTTTGGGCCATGGTGTGTGTAAAAAGAAGGTCTGCTTCTGTTTACCCTTAGAGGCTGAGTAGTTCTAGAAAGTGAATATTTGCAGTGGTGTCTTCTTTGGGGGTCATGGTGAAGAACAAAACACAGCTTTATGTGTTTCTATGAAATGCCCAGCTGGCAAGATAGAGGATCAAAACTTTGTGGAAAAAAAATGTGTATTGTATTTATTCTGCGATTCTTGGCACACTCGAAGCTTCTCATTGGTGATGGTATTTAAAGGCATTCTTTTATCTTATTTATTAACATAGCCTTCCTATAGATTTCTCAATGTTATTGTTTTTAGTCCCTGTTGCAGGCTTTATCCTTTTTTTTTTTTTAAAGTTTTTTTCCTCCTTCGAGAAGCTTCTTCAGTTTTACTTACAATTCTTATATTATTGTAAGAAGCATCTCTCTAGTGACACAATGGGATGGATGGAGTTTGTGTCAGTTTGACCTCTTACATAACGTTTTGCTTGGGAAGAAAGAGTTGTTTGGTGTCTGAGGCAGGATGGACTGTGAAAGTAACCTGGATCTTTAATGTGATGTGATAGTTCTGTAATTATTTCCCAAGTGAACACTACTGAGAGGAGGGGAGGGAGAGGAAGAGGAAGAAAAGAAAAAGAAGAAGAAGAAGAAGAAGAAGAAGAAGAAGAAGAAGAAGAAGAAGAAGAAGAAGAAGAAGAAGAAGAAGAAGAAGAAGAAGAAGGAGAGTACATGCATACCTATATCCATGTTCCTTAGCGCTTGTATGACTGTCAAAAGACAATTTAGGGGAGTTGATTCTTGCTTTCTCCCTTGTTGAGTCAGGGTTCCCTTTGTGTCTTCTGCTAGACTGAACTGCACTGCACTTCATATACCAGGCTAAGTAGCCCAAGAGATTCTGGTTGATTTTTCTGCCTATGCCACACATGTTGCCATAGGAGTGCTGGGATTCCATATGGGTTCCATCACTTTGGGTTTTTAAAGTGGGATTAAACTCAGGTCCTCAGGCTTGCATGGCTAGTGTGACTAGTGCATTTACTCACTGAGGCAACTTCTTTGCTTCCAGTAAACATGTCCTCCCTCCCTCTCTCCCTCCTTCCCTCCCTCCCTTCCTTCCTCCCACTTCTGTCAATCTCCCCCCCCCTCTCTGTACACATGCATGTAGAAGCCCGAGGGCAAAATCACATGTTATTCCTGATGTCAGTCAGTCAGCTTATTTTGAGACCAGAGTTTTTCCCTGGCCTAGAGCTCACCAAGCAGCTAGGGTGGCTGTCCAGCCGTTCCCCATGAACTTCATGTCTTTGCCTCCCCATCACTAGGATTGCTAGTGCATGCCACTACATCTGGCTTTTTTCATGGGTGCTGAAGTTTGAACTCATGTCTTCATGCTTGCAAGGCAAGCACTTTTACTGACTAAGCCATATTCACAGCCCCTAAGGATATTTTTTTTTCTCTAAAATATTTCTTGGCTTTTCTGTGTCTTTTTTAATTTTTAAAAAATATTATTTATTTTTAATTTTCGTGTTTCTCTCTGTGTGGCATGTGTGTGTGTGTGTGTGTGTGTGTGTGTGTGTGTGTGTGTGTGTGTGTGTGTGTGTGTTTTGGAGGCCAGAAAAGGACAAAGGATCTTCTAAAGCTGGAGATATATAGGCAGTTGTGAACTGCACATGAATACTGGGAATCCAACTCAGGTCCTATAAAAGATCAGGATCTTCTCTTGAACCATCTCTCCAGCCCCTTCCTGCTTCCTTTTTTTTAAAAAAATTGTTTTTATGGTAGAAAAAATGTGTATTTCAAATCGGCCAGCTGGACTCAGTTTAGATGGTCTCAATCTTTTTAGCAACAGCATCATAATCAGAAGGCAGTCATAGAACATGTTTTCTTCTGTCCATCTGGTCTTATCAGTGTGTATTACTGACTTGGGCCACATCAATGTCAGAGATCTTCTTCACGGCCTATTTGATCTGGTGCTTGTTAGTCTTGACACCCACAATGAATTCAAGTGTGCTGTTGTCTTTTATCTTCTTCATGACTGACTCAGTGGTCAGGGGCAACTTGATGATGGCATAGTAGTGGTCAAGTTTGTTTCTCCTGGGTGAGCTCTTTTGACAGTATTTGGGCTGTTTTTGCAGCTTCAGGGTCTTGAGCTGCTGGAAGGTAGGTGATGTGCAGATCTTCCTTTTTTTGAGACTGTGAATTCCTTTTGGCACTGCCTCCTTGACTTTTAAGGCCTTCACTTTGGTTTTAGCTTTAGGAAGATTAGGGGCTTCCTTCTTTGTTTTCAGTGCCATCTTAGACCCCTTCTCATTCCCACTTAAGTTCCACCAGAGATGATGACCTTCAAGATCCACCCGCATCCTTGATGGCTTCTCTGCTTCTTGCCCAAAGGATCCTGCATCCGGTAACATGAATACTTTCTTCAATTCTTTCTTCAATTCTTTCTTCAATTCTACAAAGCTCTGAATAAAGCGTGGGCACCCTCTTGAATAAAATTAAAACTGCCAATAATATACTCTAAGGTCCTTAGCCTAAGGTTCTCTACTTAGTGGCCCCCTGTCTGTCCCACTCCACTGAGACCTCTCTGTCCAGATGCATAAATTCACGTATACTCTGTTCATAGTATACAATAGCACCTAGCAACTATCTTGAGAGCTTTGAGTACCCCACTTCTCCTGCTCAGGAAACCTCCCCAATTCTATTTTACCAGGAAAATAGTTGGTTTCAATTTGTTTAGCCAAGTGTTTCTCAAATTTTCTTACCACGGAACACTTGCTCCTAGGCAAGCTATCAAACAAGTACCAGCCAGCTTTTGTCTTTGTTCCACCCTTAACTCTCTTCCTTTATGCTATGTGCATTGTAAGGAAGGCACATCTACATGTATGGACCACATCATTAGGCTGCCCTTACCTATGTGTCAATTTGGCTAAGCTGCACTACCCAGTTAAAGAATTAGTCCAGATGTCACTTTTCTTCTGTATAAATGAATGCAATCCATCCGCCATTCTCTCTCTCTTTCCTCCCTGTATAGAATAATGGGCGTTTCCATTTCTTGTGTAAATATCAAAGCAAGAATCTCTCAGTGTTCAAGTATCTCTGTAGTGTTATGACTTGGATTCTTTCAGGTCTATACTTAAAGGTAGTATAGCTGGGTCTTATGGCAGTTCTAGTCTTAGGTTTTTAAGAAACCTTACACCGATTTCCATAGTGGCTGTATTATTTTATAATCCCACCAGCAGTGAGTAAGCATTCCTCTTTTCCCATAACCTCTGCAGCATTTATTGTAATTTGTTTTTTGGATGATAGATACTCTGACTGGGGTGAGAGGGAATTTCAAAGCAGCCTTGATTTGTATTTCCCTGATGGCTAAGGATGTTGAACATTTTTCTAGTATTTCTTCTTTCTAGAACTCTCTATTCCATTCCTTGAGCTATTTGTTGATATAACAAACATATATTTATTTCATTTTTAAAAATGAATTTATTTTGGATAACTCCACATGTATTATGGCCACACTCATCCCTCACCCTCTCTTTTTTGCACCTTCACCATTCCCACATATATTTTAAGACTATCTATCTATCTCTATCTATCTCTATCTCTATCTCTATCTCTATCTCTATATCTATCTCTATATCTATCTCTATCTATCTCTATCTCTATCTCTATCTCTATCTCTATCTCTATCTCTATCTCTATATCTATCTATCTCTATCTCTATCTCTATCTCTATCTCTATCTCTATCTCTATCTCTATATCTATATCTATCTCTATATCTATCTATCTATATATATTTTTTTCTGTGTGTCCTGCACAGGCACATGTGTATGCTGGTGCATGCACTTGTGCACAGATGTGAAGGCCAGAAGAGGGTGTTGGGTGCCCTTCTCTATCATTGTCTACATAGTCCTTTTAAGGCAGGGTTTCTCCCTGAATCTGGGGATCATGTTTTTTCTGCTAATCTGGAACTTAACCCCATGGATCCTTTTTTCACCCACCTTGGAGCTGTAGTTATAGGCATGTGTGAGCTTCTTGGCTTGTTATGTGGGTGCAGCGACACTCCAATGGCCAATTCATCTCTCTAGTCCCCCAAGTATATTTTAAGTAATGCAGATTACTCTCAGTAATGTAGGTGAGATATAACCTTATCATTTACAGGCCTTAAGATGAAAGCTGAAGTTTCTTAAAGAGATTCTAGCTCAAGATGTAACATATCTTCTTTCCATGTTCCCAGCCTGTTGGACAATCCATATTACAAGTATGATTTATTTTGTGGGGCAAAGAGAGCTGTGTGACTGGGGAAGTGGGCCTGGAGCAGGAATGAAGACAAGATGTGTCCAAACCCTGAAAATCTAAATCTTGAGACCAGTAGGAGTAAGGATCACTCCCTTCCTGTTCTGGGCCTACATGCCATGTGACCCCCACCTCTGCCCATCTTGAAGTAGTCACATTGCCTCAAGGCCATATTACAGGTTTAACTTCCTCTCTACTTACAAGGACATGTCCAACAAGCACCTGGAATTCCTCTTTATGTAAATGAAGCATTCCCAGCACCTCAGCCCCAGCCAATAATGTACATTCACTCTGAAAGACCCTGTACATTCCCCAAGGTTTATGTAGCTCTTGTTCACCCTGAATAGAGAGAACTGTCACACTTGGAGAAACCTCATCCCCCTGCCCCTACCTGGACAAGTTTCATTTCTTTCATTCCAGTCCAACTCTAAATGGTGCCTGAATACCCCAAGGGCAGAAGCAGAGCCAGGCCCTCATTATTTGATTCATCTGATTGTTTTCCAGTGGTTCTTATATTGATTAATTTTTGTCAAATTGATACAAACCAGAGTCACCTGAGAAGAGGGAACCTCAGTTGAAGAATTAACTTCATCAGATTGCCCTGTGGGCATGTATAAGGGGAGTTATCTTATTTGATGACTGATATGGGAAGGTTCAGCCCACTGTAGGTGGCACCATACTTAGGAAAGTAGGCCTGGATTATACAAGAAAGATTATTGAGCAATCCAACAAGCAGCATTTCTCCCTAGTTTCTGCTTCAAGTTTCTGCCTTGGCTTCATTTCATGCTGGACTATAATCTGTTAGATGAAATAAACCCTTTTCTCCTCAAGTTGCTTTTGGTCTTGGTGTTTATTGAATCAATAGAAAAAAACCTATGACAGTACTATTAAAATTTGGGTGGGCTGTTTGTCCTGGGGCTGTTCTGTGTTACCACAGGGTAGTCAATAGCACCCTTGTTCTCTGTTTAGTAGATGGCAATAGCATTCATTTCTCACATATTATGACAAACAAATATATTCCTGGACTTTTTTTTTAACCAAATGCTCCAGGGTTGGGAAGCTTGTTCTCTGAATGATAAACTCTGATTTAACTTTATGTTGTATTTGGCCTGTATCATTAAGTAGTCATAAAAAACAATCCACATGTTAATGATATACCATGCTTTTACCATACTTATAGTCATTTTTGGTGGGTTAAATTTTTTCCACTTTAAAATTCATTATTTATTATAACTACTGTTGTTGTTGTATGTGTATATGTGTTTGTATGTATGGCACATGTGAATGCAGTCCTGTTTGCTACGGTGCCAGGTGGGGGTGAAAGGGCAACTTTCAGGAGTCAGGTTCTAGATCTTGAGCTTAGTTTGTCAGGCTTTTCAGGCAAGTACCTTTACCAGATGAGTCATCCTGCCAGCTATTTCCACATTTTGATTTCAAAATAGCACTGTGATGAATGCCCAGACATTATGGTGGGATCTCTGATCTCTTCTATTTAGCATTAATTTCTAGATATACATTTTTTGAGTCAAAAGACATATACATTTTGGGAGCTATTGAAATATTTTTCTGAAATAACTTCAGAATGGTTATGTAAATATGCCTGCCCCCTAGCCAGTGGTGCATGAGTGTACTTACCTCATCAATACTCATAATTGCTAGGTATTGACCTTAGGGACAGACTCCTGATTATATATACAATCTTAAAAAGGTGACATTCTGAAATTTTCGTTTACACTTCTTTAGTAGTCCCATGTACTGCTGGGAAATTTTGAATTTTTAAATTTGTCTTCTCTTAGCTAAATCATAGTTGGATTTTTTCATGTGCATTGGCGTTTTCCTGCCTGTATATCTGTGTGAGGGTGTCATAGCCCCTGGAACTGGAATTACAAACAGGTGTGAACCACCATGTGGATGCTGGGAATTGAACCCAGGTCCCCTGGAAGAGCAGCCAGTGCTGAGCCATCTCTCCAGCCCCTGATAGCTGGATTTTCGAAAAATCTTTATGAAAGTAATGTTTAGAAAGATGTTGACTGATCTGTGCTCGGGGGACTCTATTGGTTTGAATTATTTTTATCAGATGTCATGTTGCAGTGGTTTGAATGAGAATGGCCCCCATAGGCTCATATATTTGAATGCCTGGTCCCCAGTGGCTGGAACTGTTTGAGAATGATTAGGGGGTATGGTCTTGTTGGAGGAGGTGTGTCATTGGGGGTGGACTTTGAGGTTTCAAAAATCCATGGCATTCCCACTGTTTCTCTCTGTCTCATGATTGTGTCTCAAGATAAGAGGTCTCAGCAACTGCTATAGTGCCATGCATGCCTGCCAGCTACCATGCTATCATCATGATGATAATAGACTCTAACACTCTGAAACTGCAAACCCCAAATGAGCACTTTCTTCCATATGCTGCCTTGGACATTATATTTTACTACACCAATAGAAAAACAACTAAGACACTTGTTTTCCCAATTTCTAGTAACAGATTCTGTCTCCTGGATTTGTTAGAAAGAAGAAAATCTTTGTAATAAAATGAAACTACTCCTCCAAAGAAGCATTGTGGAGAGGGACAGAAAAAAGGGAAAAGACTTGCTGGTAAATGTAAGAGCTATGCATGATTGTGTGTTCCTGTAGGCTTAAAATTTTTGAAACTTACTTCAATAAGAGTTCTTAAATGGTTCCCTTCTTGCCCACCACCCACTAGAGGTAGTGGAAAAGAAAGGTTATTAGGAAATGGGTATTGTGGATCTGTTTAGAAATAATTCTTTGGGGCCATTTCAATCTTCGTTGTCAGCAGTCCAATCCATTTGGCAATCACTACTCACGAATCAGCAGTGGCAGTTCGATCCAGAAGAAATCATGGGTGCCAATTGGCCCAAGTCCACGGAAGCAGAAAGAAGCCACTGGAATGTTATGAGAAGTTCTTTGGCGAGTTACTATCTATGAAATCATGACAAGCCAAGATCAGTAATACAGTGCAAGGTGAACCAATGCCAGAGCCTCCTCCCACTGTCTATGGGGTCGTATTTATAGTCTTTCTAAAAATCAAGTGTTCTTTCATGGGTTTGCTTCAGCAAAATATCCTCTTACTTGTGTATACTTCAGCAAAGCATCATTTCATGTGTCTGCCTCAGCAAAACATCCTCTTGCCTGTATCTGCTTCAGCAAAACATATGACATAAGTGAGTCCCTGAAGAAACCAGAAATTTCCACTTCATGTTGCTATAAATCCAAACACTCAGAAGACACAGCAAAAGAATTGCCATGAATTCAAGGTCTGGCTGGGTTACATGGTGAGCCTCAGGCCTTTTTTTTTTTTTTTTTTTCTTTTATTTATTTATTTATTTATTTTTATTTACATTTCCGATGATTCCCCTTTTCTTTGGAAACCCCGTGTCCCCTCCCCCTCCCCGCCTCTGTGAGGGAATTCCTCCTCCCACCCACCCGCCCACCCATTCCCATATTCCCACCTTGACATTCCCTTTTACTGGGGCCACTAGCACCCTCAGGCCCAGAGTCCTCTCCT
>CM052722.1:21925420-21942921 GCA_028551405.1 Uromys caudimaculatus | reverse complement strand
TTTCTTTGGTTTTCATTTTCGTTTTTAAACAGGGTCTCACTATGTAGCCCTCACTGGCCTCAAACTCATGGAGATATGCCTGCCTCTGCCTCTGGATTTCTGGGATTGAAGGTGTGTCTCACCACACTTGGTTCAAAGCTGTACTTTATGTATCTAAGTTTGCTAAGGTTTCTTTTTCTTTCTTTCTTTCTTTCTTTCTTTCTTTCTTTCTTTCTTTCTTTCTTTCTTTCTTTCTTTCTTTCTTTTGAGGTTTTCCTTCTTGGATTTTATTTACCCATGGTCAATCTAAGTTCCCAAACACTAAATAAAAAAAATTCAGAAATAAATGATAAATTTTAAATTGTACACTTCTCAGATGAAATCTCACGTGTTCCACTCCATTCAGCCTGGGATATGAAGCATCCCTTTGCCCAGTCTGTCAACACTGAACACTGTACCCACTTACTGTACCTACTGGATAGTCACATGGTAACGATCGTGGTTATCATATATATATATATATATATATATATATATATATATATAATTTTAATTTATTAATAGAAAATTAAATATATGTATATAGTGTGTGTGTGTATGAGAGAGAGGAAGAACGAACGCTTTTAGTTTCCCAAGGATTGTAGAATCATACAGGAGTCACAGTTTCCCAAGGATTGTGGAATCATACAGGAGTCACAGAAGTTCCTACTTTGTCTCAGAAAGGACCAAAGGGCAGTAAGAACACCACTCACCAAGAAAACCCTTGGCAACCTGAATAAAGAAGTTTGCTAAGGTTTCTTTTTAGTATTCCAAAATATATTGATTTCACTGCTGTACTCTCTTCTGGACATGAAGAGCTGGAATCCAGTCCCACCTCTTATCCAACTACTTCTGTGATCTTGGAAAATCATCTTTTTGAATACAACTCCCGTCATTTGTAGAATAAAATGGCCAGAGAAGATATCTCAGGATTCGAGGATTCTAAAAATCTCTTTTCCTGTAATAGGAAGAAAGTAAATAACCTAACAGCAATGACCTGAGATTCTACCATTTTGTTCTGGGTAGTAGAAAGAGGAGGATGCAATGCTAAATGGATGGAATAAAAACTAATAACAAAATACAATATTCTTTATTCCAATCAAGGATGTGTGTCTCTTTTATCCTTTATTATTCTGCAGCTCTTTTGAAGTGTTAAATATTGTAAGAGCAATGGCAGAATGTGAGTGTTAAGACAGGAGAAGCCATAAAATCAGCATTTGCTAATAGGGTATGCCCCTCTTACTTTTCTATTGCAATGATAAAACACTATGACCAAGCAACATATAAAATAAAAAGTATTTAATTTGGGGCTCATGGTTGCAGAAGGTTGGAGTTCATGATCATCATGGATGGAGGGATACAAGCATGAAGGCTTGAGACACACAGACACAGACACAGACACACAGACACACAGACACACTGAGAGAGAGAGAGAGAGAGAGAGAGAGAGAGAGAGAGAGAGAGAGAGAGAGAAACAGAGACAGAGACAGAGAAAGGGAGTGATATGAACTTTTGAAACTCCACAGCCTGTCCCCTGTGACACATCTCCTTCAACAAGGCCACATCTCCCAATCCTTCCCAAATAGTTCTACCAACTGGGGACCAAGCAGTCAAATATATGAGCCTAACTGGAGCATTCGCCTCCAAACCACCATAATATCACTGTGTATATTTGTCTATTGCATCCATTGGAATGGAAATTCCATGAGGGAAAAGATTTTCTATGTCTTATTTACCATGGGATCCTCAGTGCCTAAGACAAGCACCATGTATGGCATATACTTGGGAAGTATGCAAAAGACAAGAGGATGCATGAATGAGCTAAAGATCTCTGTAGAATACAGAAGAATAATTGATGTGTACAACTAATTCAAAGAGTAGTAGGAATTTATTTATATGTGACTCTCAAGCTTGAACCTTAATACTATTTTCTAGATGTGCCCTTTTCAAAGAATCCCAGTGTGTGTAGTTAATTTGAAGTCAGCAGAAAAAAAGATCAGCCATATTTGAGAATGATTGACAGAAGAATGGAGAACCAAACCAAACCAACCAAACAAAAAAACATCCTAGGGACAAAACTAAGCTAACTTGTGTAAAACGCACTTTAATTTTTGAATGACATTGTTTTCCTTTGCTATCATTGAAAGATTTTGTAAAGGTATTTTTGGAAATTTGCTTTATTAATATGATTATCATTCATATGAACAGAGATTCATAAAATGGATGCTTTTGATTCTTTGCTACCAATGTCAGTGTAGAGTAATACATTTTCATAAATATGTTGACAGAAAAAGTGATGAAGTTAGAGATTGAGGTCGAGGGGGAAGATGCCTGCTCAGGACTGCAGAGGAGAGCTTTTCGGGATGCTTCACTTTTATGATCCGGGTGGGAACTGGCAAAGATGGGGAAGGAATAACTAGGACTGCAGGGCATTTTCAAAATACAAGTAGCTTTTTAGAACTATCATTGCAGCAGCAAACACTCTCAAAATAGTGTTGGAGAACTCCACTTGGAAACTGCAACTGCAAACCTGTTGACAAGCAATTCAAAAGAGCACCGGATTTTAATACTATATAATTATGTCTGAGATTTGTTCCATAAATTCAGCCAAACTGAAGTGTAGGTCCAGAAGTTTGTCTGTTGTTTTTTTATGCATAGTCACAGTATGAATCAGCTGACTAAATACTCAAAAATTCTAAGAGAAAGATAGATCAATTTGAATCACATATTCTTTTCAGAGACAAACTTCTTCCTTCTCTCTACATAATCTGCATATTTTGCTATGTTACCACTTCTTAAAACAGAATGAGCATGTTCTCCAGTAAATGAAGCCAATTGGAAACATTTAACAGACACTCACAATGTACTTTTAGCAGTGAGCTTATTATATATAGTACATAGAGATTTATTCTTCAGAAATGTTTCACTGTGCCTCTTGTGAAGTTCCATTGACCACAGAGATAGTATGTGATTTATGATGGAGTCTGAAAGGCTGCTTCTTTACCACAATGGTTTCCTGTCCTCCTGGCCTCAGAACTGGACTACATCAGCTTTCCTTGTAGGTAGTTAGGTAGAGTTAGGTGTAATTGAGCGATGGCTAGTAGAGTGCAGGTGGAAGCAGCGTAGGTTATTGTAACTACTCATACAATCCTCTAAGGTGACCTGGGTCCCTGGGCTGTTCTGTGGATCAGAGATACAACCACGTCCCCAACCCCTCAACTTACTGGACATTGTTTTAGAGAGCAATCAACTTTGATTGCTTGCACCATTGAGATTTCAGAGCAACTAGGATGATCCTAATTAATGCACAAGATAGAGGATGGAAACACTCCAGAACAGAAGCAACGGAAACACATTAGTGATCATTACAATTGTAAAAATAGAAATGCCTAAATATGAAGGCATGCCTGGCTTCTCCCACTGTAGTGATCTGGGCCAATCCAGTTATAAGATATTATAGAGTAGCTGTTCACATGCTGGAAAAGAACTGAAGTGGAGTTTCCATGAGAACAAACATAAATAATAGCCAACCTATTTGGCAAAATATTCAGCTCAAAAGTCCTTAAGTATTTAAGGACACTTCCTTATCTATGTTTCAGTGTCAAAAAGGCTTTATTGCTGTTTTACTTGTTGTGGTAGGTAACTCGTTGAGCACAGAGAAAGAAAAGACGAAAAAGAAAGGAGAAATGTATGGGGAAAGCTATTGGCTTTCTCTACCTGACTTTTCTGGTGTGAGAACTGATCCAAAGAACCAGGGTGAGTAGTTCACCCTGGGTGTAACTGTAGGATCTACAGCCACCCAAGGGCAAATATCTTTAGTATCCCTCATGGGTTAAGCCCTTGTGGGCATGAAAGTTAGATCCCTTTTCTTGGGCATCATTAAGAAGGAACATAGTGGGGAGGGGCGAGAAATGTAATTAACATGGCAACAGTATCAAAACCTGCTCCCTGAAGGTAACAGGCAGAAAAAAAAAAAGAAGAGAGAGAGAGAGAGAGAGAGAGAGAGAGAGAGAGAGAGAGAGAGAGAGAGAGAAGAAAAGACCTTTGTGCCGAGTGAAAACTGAGCATCTGTTCTGCCTCTCTTATGATGGCACCAAAGCATCTGTTCTTTTAATACAATTATATTAGCCCTGTGGAAATGTAAATCGCATGATTACAATTAGGTTAACCATGTAACTTGTGGCTCAAACCAGGATACTTTCAAAGTGAAAGGGGCAGGGGGGAATCTAAAATAAATGAAACATGTATTTATTGTCCAGTAGTTGAATTTTGTTATACTGAAAGATCTACAAATAGTTCAACTAGAAATAAAAAGATTCAAAAATTAAAGTAAGGTATATATATATATATATATATATATATATATATATGTATGTATATCTACTACATACATATGGGAGCAAATAGAGACTTTTTTTTTATTGCTCTTGGTTGTGTGTGTGTGTGTGTGTGTGTGTGTGTGTATAAGTGCAGTTGCCCTCAGAGTCCAGAAGAGAGTGTTGTGTCCCCTGGAGCTGGAGTTGCAGACACTTGTTTGATGTCTAGTATAGGTGCTGGGAATTAAACTCTGGTCCTCTGGAAGAGCAGAGTGTGCTCTTAACTGTTAAGCCATTTCTTTAGCCTTAAATGGAAACTTTTTTGTATTGATAACTTTGACAGTAAAAACCAACAGAAGCAGAGGAATGACTTTGTAAATCTGCACATGTTACAGGGGCATGTGATTGTTAGTTTTGTCAACTTGATGAAATCTAGAATCACCTGAGAAGAGAGTCTCAATGAAGGATTGCCTAGACGAGGATTGTCTTTTGGTGTGTTTGTGGGCAATTGTTTTAATCATGTTAATTGGTGTGGGAAGACACAGCCCACTGTGGACAGCACCATTCCCTGGGCTTGAGTCCTGGCTTATATATAAAAGGGTAGAGAAAGGGAGCTAAACACTAGAAGCATGCATGCACTGATTTCTCTCTGCTCTTGACTTGTGGATGTAGTCTGACTAGCTGTTACAAGTTCCCACTGCTTCTTATGCTATGATCAACTGTAACCTGGAATTGTCTGTGAAAATAAACTCCTTTCTATCTAAATTGCCTTTGTCAGTTATTTTTTTAAACCACAGCGACAGATACGAAATCATGCAGGATATCTCTCGATTCTCATCTTCTGGAAGAACATCGTGTAAGCAGTTTATTTAGTACAGCAAAATAAAATACCTACAGAGAGATTGTAGTGGGCTATCCTGAAGTGGGGAGCTATCTGGTGAGTTCTGTGTTGTGGATTCTTACAAAGCTTTATGAATATTTAAGAGATAGATGACATATTGGTGGTATAGGTGAATCTTTTCCCTCCCAAATCATGGTAGACCAGATCTCTCTTTGGGGTTATTTCTTTTCATGATCATCTAGAAAAG
This sequence comes from Uromys caudimaculatus, assembly GCA_028551405.1. Taxonomy (NCBI): domain Eukaryota; kingdom Metazoa; phylum Chordata; class Mammalia; order Rodentia; family Muridae; genus Uromys; species Uromys caudimaculatus. The sequence continues at coordinate 21,937,499 of CM052722.1, read as the reverse complement.
CCCACAAGGATACGTTTTGTATGTGTGTGTAAAGCATAGTACAAGTATGTAATGAATTCAGAGTCTTTTGAGCATGTGGATTCTTCAGAAGTGCTGTGTAGCAATTGGGAAAGAACCCTGGCATCTTAGTTCCTGCTATAGTAGGAAGAACCTACCTGCAGCTTCAAGGATGTTTGACCACAAAGGGGTATTCTGACCTCTAAGAGACACAGCAACCAGGGTACTGCTGCAGTTTTCCTTGTTTATTTCACATTTAATTCCTTGCCTACCTGGCATCACACACTTTTTTTTTTTTTTTTTGGTTTTAAGGTGAATTTCTCTATGACACTGTCACTTGTATTTATCTGTATTTAAAAAGTGTTCTATTAAGTTATTTTTTATGGAAAAATTAGCTGTGATTTTCTTTGAAGTTGCATTTGTGGAATTGCTAACTTAAGGTTGTTAATCTATTGATCAACTCTTTATCACTAGAATACATATGGAGGTTAGAGGCCAGCTTATGGGAGTTGGGCTCTTCTATCGTATGAGTCCCAGGGATTAAACTCAAGTTATCTCTTCACAGCAATAGAACAGTAACTAAAACTGTTAGGCAATCACTCTGCCAACTGAGCTATTAATATATCAACAACATTAATCTTAGCTGATATTATTTATTTTGTTTGGTTTCTCTCTTGTGTTTGTATGGATTTTAAAAATATTAATTAATTTATTTTTATGATGTAAATTTATTTTATTTATTTATTGTGTATGAGGGTTTCCTTGCATGTATGTATGCTTACCACACATGTCCTTTGTTCCTGAAGAGCCAGCCAGAAGGAGGTGACCAATCCCCAGAACTGGGGTTACAGACAGTTATGGGCTGCTATGTCTGTGCTGGGAATCAAATCTGGGTCCCCTGCAAGTGCTCTTAACCACTGAACAATCTCTCTAGCCCCTGGGAGGACATTTCTATTCCTATTTAGTACATTAAACAAACAAGATTTATGGATATTTCTAACTGCTATTGGCCATCAAAATATGAAAACAAACAAGCTGGAATCATTAGTTGTGTATATAGAACAATCATCCAGTTTGTATCAGTTGCCAACAAAAGTCTAAAATCAGTGGTTTAAAAACAGTATTTTCACATCATGAGGACTCCAGAGGTAGACAATCTAGGGTAAATGGTTTCATAATGACACCAAGGCTGCAGGTTGTATTCCTTTCCTCAGATACCCTCAGTATACAGTTTCTGACCAGAACACAGTAGATGGTCAATCTTCTACTGCCATGCCTGCATTGCAAGGCATAAAGAAGGCAAGGAAGAGGCCACAGGGTGAAGGGTGCCATATCTGAGGATGCCATGAGACTCCCTCTCAGGATCTCAGGTAGAAGCCCTGCCAATCAGTTCCTCAGAAAATTGGGAATTGACCTACCTCAAAACACAGCTAGCCCACTCCTGGGCATATACCCAAAGGATGCTCCATCCCACCATAAGGACACTTGCTCAACTATATTTATAGCAGCATTATTCATAAAAGCCAGAAACTGTAAAAAGTCTAGATGTCCCTATACAGAAGAATGGATAAAGAGCATATGGTGCATTTACACAATGGAGAAGAAGGTGGGAAGCAGAAGCAGCAGCAGAAGAAGAAGAAGAAGAAGAAGAAGAAGAAGAAGAAGAAGAAGAAGAAGAAGAAGAAGAAGAAGAAGAAGAAGAAGAAGAAGAGAAGCCCTGCCAATGACTTCCAGCTCTGTTTCACTGGTCTGAGATGGGTCATGTGGTCATTCTATCCCATCTCTAGCAGAGGCTGCAGCTTATTGTCTGTACCTGAGCCTCTTGCCTTCTCCAACAAGAGCAGAGTTCTTTGAGTGAAGAGAAAGGGAGGATGTTAGATATTGAATTGCTAAAGTGAGAATTCAGTTCACTGCCTTGGTGCATCTCTTGCCTTGACAAGATGATGGTGAAGCTGGCATCACAAAGTAGGTGTCCATTAAACTCTCCCTAGTCTATTTGACCTCGTATCTTGGTTTTCATTTTCTCTCCAGTTGCTATGAAATCTCACTGATATTAAGGGACTGGTGGAATTTATAAGCACCTGGGGGGATCCATCTCTCAAAATGTTTATTTGAACAACCATTTAGCCAATTCAAGAGATTGCTCTGTGAACAAGCTGTCTTTTTAGAGGGGTATAGGGAGAGGCAAGCCATAACACTTTATTTTGGGAAATTTATATCAACCTGTCCCTGGATAGATTTTAACACCACAGGCAGGGAAATAAAAAAAAACGTATTTTCTCTTGTATTCAGAGCATTTCAGTGATGATAATATCTTTGAGATCAGGTTTAGTTTCGTTTTCCTCAGCACTTTTGCTTTGGTTAACACAAAGCCTATTGTGGTAATTTGACCATCTCTTCCTGTAGGAAAAGCCAAGAGAAAATACAGCAGGATAGTTTCCTGTGCCTACACCCCCCACCCCCCAAGCCCAGCTAACAGGATTCCTCCTTCTTATCCCTTTTCATAGTTCTTGATCTATTCTTCTGACTCATACTTTGTTCATGCTCCTCTTTACTCTTTTCATTATACTCAAATGGTTTTTAAAGGTCAGAGATAGGGACATTCATCTTTGTATCCCATTATTGCGCCTAGAATGGCACTATCCAGTAGTAGAAACAGGAAAACTCATTAAATTTTCATGACTTGCTTTGAAAAAGTAGCAAGTAATGGTCAAAATTTAATTTATGGTCTGTTTTATTTAGACCAACATGTCCAAAGTATAGCTTTTTCAATATAGCACAATTATTCGAATATTTTGAATTTTTATAGTACAATTTCAGAATTACTGTCATTTTTTATTTTTTATTTAATTCACATCTTGTCTTAGTTTGCTTGTCAATTTGACACAGCCTAGAGTTAACTGAGAAAGGTCTCTCATTTGAGAAATTATTCAGATAAGATTGGTCTGTAGGCCTGTCTATGGGAGATTGTTAATTGACGAAGGAGGCCCCAGCCCACTTTGAGTGGCACCATCCCCTAGGCAAGTGGTCCTGGGATATAACAGAAAGCTAGTTAAGGATAAGCCTGAGAGAAAGTCAGTAAGCATTCTTCCTCCATGGTTTGTGCTTCAAGTTCCTGTCTGAATTCCTGCCCTGACTTCCTTCAATGGCAAACTATAATCTGGAAGTAAATAGTTTCCTCCCCAGGTTGTTTCTGGTCAGAATGTTTTGTTTTGTTTTAAATCACAGCAACAGAAAGAAAATTAGAAAAAAAACTCATCTTGGATGAGAGATATTTTGGTTATGAGCCTAGCCTTTAACTGCTGAGCCATCTCTTCAGCCCGGATGAGGGATATTTTAAGAGCCTAATTAGCTATATGGGACTAATGGGCACCATATTAGACAGCACAGGTTCAGACAATGGGCTAGGAAATGAGGATACATCATAACTTTACTTGAGCTCCAAAAGGCTGTTACAAGGTAGCATTTTAGGAAATACCATAGTTGTATACACTTTGTATATACAAAGGTTTGGCTGTTTCCATAATATTGTGACCAGCTTTGTGCTTCTTTAACTAAGCTTAGGATATTGGAAAGGCACTGGGGAGACAGCTTTGTTGTTAAAGTGCCTTGTAAGCACAAGGACTTGAGTTTAGTTTCAAGAACACATGTGAAAAAGCTGTGTGCTCGTAATCTCAGTGCTGGGAAGGTGGAGACAGGTAGATCCCCAGGGATCCCTGGTCAGCCTGCCTAACCAACTTGACATAATCCAGGCCAGGGAGAGAATTTTCCTCAACATACAAGATGGATGACCCCTGAGTAATTATGCCAGAGGTTGTCCTCTGGCCTCCATGCACACATGAACCCCTATACATATGTGTGTGTCCATACAGATGCACACACAAGTACATACACAATATTGGAGAGTGGGAAATACATTATTTGCCTAGATTCATATAACAACCTGACCTCAGATAACAATGAGTTTAGTTCTCTTGTATTATAGATGGAAATAGCTAAAGGCTCAGATTGGCTGTGTGATTTGTCTAAGATCAATAGCAGAACTGGTACCAGGACCTTGTTATTCACTCAATCTTTATTCAACAAAGCTATTAAGAGCTTCCTACATGTAAGGAACTGTGCTATGTGCTTTAAATTCATAGCTATTCCTTTTTATCAGGAATTAATTGCTATACTCTGGATTTTAACGGTTTGTCAAAGGTTCACATGCCAAAGGCTTCCTCACCAGAACAACACTAATAGAAATGGTGGGAGCTTTAGAGGTAGAATCTCGTGAGAGATTTTTTAGTCACTGGGAATGCACTTGAAGGAGATGATGGGACCCCAGATCCACCCTCTCCTTATTTAGTTTTCAGCTATGAAGTGAATGCAAGACATGTCCACCATGGTGTGCTGCCACACCCGAAACAGTATGGGTGATACTTCCAAAACTTGACTCCTAAATTAACTTTTGATCTTTATACGTTGATTGTTTCGAGTATTTATTTTAGTAAGGAAAATCTGACCACATAGCAGTTGACAGATAAGATAGGGAAGAAACAGGAATTATGCCCTAGTAGAATGTCCATCTTTTTGACCATTGTGACACAATACTTGTTATGTACAAAGTTCACCCTGGGAATGCACAATTGAGCTTCTATCTCCCTCCAAACCTAAAAATTTACATAATGTTTTATGTAAATTTCTGATTGTGTATTGGTCTGTGTTCATAGCTAGCTATCCTCAGCTGCATGTGACCTGTGGACTGTGGGTTGGACGTTCTTGCAGGATATTCTGCGTATTATAAAGCATCAATGGTGGTACTCACAGGGAGAAGAATGAATAAAAACAGTGAGATGGGCAAAGAGTTATTTGATGCCCACTTTAATGCTGCTTCCAGGCATGGAAGCACTTAATAGTTGATTGACACTCTGATAAAATGTTTTCTATAGTTTAGTGGGGTCAGTGAAGCAGTAAGGGTGCTTGTCATCATGCGTGAAGAACTGAGTTTGATCCTTGGTATCCATTTGATAGAAAGAGAGTATCTCAGCATTCAGGAGGTGGAGGCAGGAGGCTCAGAAGTTCAAGCTCATCTACATAGTGAGTTTAAGGTCAGTCTGGGATTCATGAGATCTTGTCTTAACCCCCTATAATAATAATAATAATAATAATAATAATAATAATAATAATAATAATAATAATAATGGCTATTATATTATTCTATTACTATTTTGTGGCATTTTACTATTTTTATTATATTATATAGATAATATATATTATTACATAAATATAAATAATATTTAAATATAAGGTTTGAAATCATTATAATTTATATATTAATAATAGCTATTATTATTATTATTATTATTATTTCCCAGTGTTATGTCAACAGCTTACATGAAGAAATATTTTTTCTAGTATATTTTCAAGCCTAGCGTCTTCCTGGTTCCTGCTTGCCACTATGTATTTTTGGAAACATCTTGGTGCCCAGAGCCATTATCTTCCTTTTTTATGATTTCCACTCATTTTTTCTTTTTCCTAATGATGTTTGGAGTCCTGTGCAAGTTCATCATCATCCATTTTTAGTATGTATGTTTTCTTGGGAAGATGCCATTCTTTAGTTCACTTTAGCACTTTGCGGTTGTCTCCAGTTCTCCTGTCACCCCTGCCTTCTTATCAATTTCCTTCATTCTCATTTAAGTCTTCTGTGCTTTTGTTTTATTTCTTACCACACAGAGTTCAGTTTCTTATGTATTTTTGAGAGTCCAGTTGCCTTCTGTTTTCCACACAGTTGCATGTTTCCTTAACAATTGCTATTCAAACTTTGATCTAAGGATGGACATCACCCAGAAGCTTGTTAGATACATACATTTTTCAGGCTCCACCTCAGTATTGAAGAATTATTATTTGTATCTTATGTGTAGAAGGCAGAGGTCGAGGTGTGTGAGCATTCTTGTGTAGGCCAGGTTGACATCTTGTGCCTTCCTCAGTCTCTATCATCTTTTGTGAGGTGGGATTGTTAATCTCAAAGATGGATGGAGAGAGATCACAGACCCAAATCATCATGGTCAAATTGATTAAAGCAAGTAATTTTTTTTATTCATGTACATGGGCTGTCTCCCCCTAAGACAGGGTTCCAGAGTTCATCATAGGATGTGAGGAAGACAAGACTTTTATTTATAGCTCAGGGGTAAGGGGTTTCTAAATGTGAGATTTGGCAAGCAAAATAGGCGGGGTGTAAGGAGCAGAACATAAGGATAACAAGTTAGTCTCTCCTGAAACAAAGACATGGTTGGAGGGCAGAACAAGGTAGTCATAACAACAGGTAGCCATAGCAAGGTAGTCAGAGATGGTCATATAACCCTTTGAAACAAAGGTAGGACTGCAAGATGGTTATCAACAACTTTATGAAACAAAGACATGATCGGCATTCCTGGAACAAGCAGTACAGAACCTTTTGTAGTTAAGGTTACAGGTGGGGCATAGCCTAATCCTTGAAAAACAGAAGTTTAGTCATAAACAGGAATGAACCTAGTTCATCTTTACTATCAGATGGTTCTTAAGCCTAAGATGGAGGCAGCCTGGTTCTTCAGGATCTCTCACTAAACCTGGGCCTTTCTTGTATAGGACCATTCCCCAAGCCGAGCTGTCATCATCTTTATCAGATCAGCTGGGACTGCTTTCGAAAGATCATCACAACTGGAATTCCTGACTTTAAAGGATCCTTCATAGGTGGGGAGGTCAGGAGGGTAAAGGCGCCCTCAACCTAGTATTCATCCACCCCTCCCAAGCAGTTACACACAAGTCTGCTCTAACTCAATGTGGTCTTGAGAGAGGCTGGAATATGTGAGTGGGGAAGGACTAGGAGAAGGGATCCCATCTATGCAGCCATCATCCATGCTGGGTGCAGATCTTCCAGTGTTCCTCTTTTAGGGTCACCCATGCTCCTGTTACAACCCCTCATCCCCGTGCTTTGAGTAACCCTAATGAAGTCACTGGCTCCCCAGGGTGAACTTTGGTTAGTTGTTGTGAGTTAAGAAGAAGTAGACATTATTTATGTCCTCCCCAGTGAAGGAATTTTAGCAAAAAGCTCATTGGGCTAGGCTAGCTGGCCAGCAAGCCCCAGGGATGCTTCTGCCCCTGTTTCCCACACTGGGATTTTACAGGCACATGCCACTATGCCTGGCTTTTTAAGTGGGTGATGGAGCTATGAACTCAAGTCTTCCTGCTTGCATTTTACCAATCGGGTTACCTCACTGGTCCTATTATCTGCATTTTAATATGCTCTTATAGGAGAGGACTTGCATGCGTGTCATGGCAGCTTCCTTGTTTCTTGGGAGGCAGTATGAGGCTGTGATTAGGGATGCACAGCCTCAATTTTCATAGGAGTCTCAGCTTTGCCATCAAACAACCAGCATTTGGTTTTGTCTCAAGATGGGGCTCTGAAAATTAGATTAGGGAAGGATGTAAAGTATTAAACAGAGTGTCTGGAAGACTGGCATTTGAAAACTACTGCTATTTGATTAATATTTAAAGTTGCAAAAAGTTTTTCCTTGGTCCTTCTTTGTACGCCTCGCCCACCACCCTGTTGGTTTATCCTTGCTGGAAAGTGATCTAGCCTGGCTTACTTAGTTTTGCAATAGGTGAAGTCACATGCCTCTCAATGGTTATCTTCATGTGTCAACTAGAGATGGCCATAATTTCTGGCTCAGATTTTATTCACAGGGCAGTGGGTCGATGAATACAACTTTTAGCCATGTTCTGGTAGATTCTTTAGAGCAGTGGTTTTCAACCTTCCTAGTGCCGTGACTCTTTAATCCAGTTCCTCATGTGGTGACCCCCAACCACAAAACTATTTTCATTGCTATTTCATAACTGTAACAAACCCTAATGTAAATAGCTGTCTTTTCCAATGGTCTTAGCAACTTCTATAAAATGGTCATTTGACTCCCAAAAGGGTTGTGACTCACAGGTTGAGAACCACTGTTCTAGAGGCACAAGCAGTAGAATGAATAAATTTTACAAGGAGAATGTATTCAGTTGGCTTCCACAGTACAGAAGGGACAGTCTCGCAATGGCTGCCTGCATAAAGGGCCAAGAATTTGTTAGCTGCTCAGATTCTTGGGTGCCTCAGCAGTCCTGTTGTGGTGCTGAAGGCATGGAGGATTCCTGGAGAGCCACTATGCTTCAGCCCATGTTGGGAAGCTAAGGAAGCAGGTTTCTCATGTCAGCGAAAAGTGACAGTGGCAGTAGAAGCAACAAAGTAGATACACTTACCAGCAGGCATAGAAGACTGGCAGGTGAATACGGAACCCAGACTTCTCCACATCTGGCCTTCTTTCTGCCAGAGGTGCTGCTCACTCTGAGATCCCACTCCAACCCCCCTACCTTAGCCTCAGTAATCCTCCCTGGAAATATCCTCACAGACATACCCAGATCTATTGAAGTCCACAATCCAAATTAGCTATTATACCTGGTACTTCCAACTGTAAGTGTCTCAGATGGTTTTCTGCATAAAAGGTGAGCGTGGCTCAGGACTGCTATTCTAGGCAGCATGGATATTGAAGGTCAGTTACAATGCTCACTCTCACTTGTTTTTCTCCCGGCAGTTTCTGAGGCTATCTCATCACTCCTATGACCACTCAGATTTCTTTCGGAGAGTGGCAAGTCATTGATTGCTTTGCTCAGCTTCCAGCACTACTGTGAAATGACATTTTCTGTGCGTGCAGGGATAATGAAAATGGAGACTCACATAGTACAGATCAGCTGCCATTGCATTGAAAACACACAAGTCTACAAGTGGGCTGTGCTGACCTTGGTAACTGCAGTTTTATGCATCCTACTTATGAATATATTATTTACAGAGAAATCCTTAAATTGCCTTTCCTCAGCCAAATTGAAGCGTGTAACGCACATCAGTTGGTGAATGAGAGTTTCAAGGCATCATGTATTGGTGCTACATCTCCTTCCACAGTACCATTTGAAGTAGGGATTACAACATTATCGGAACATTTTTATAACAGTGTATTTTTCTTACCTTCTAAAGATGCCCAATGAGAAAAATCTACATCTTAAGGACAGTATAGATCTTTAAACATGGTAAAAGCTGGTCACTTTTAATGAGACTTGAATGTGCATCATATTTCACAGGCACACACACATATTAATTATGAAAAATATATAAACAAGGGCCTCCCAAAAGTTGGAAATGGAAATGAGTCAACATGGTTGGCATATTTTTGTTTTTACTAATGTTTTCAAGTGTCCTAGGAAATTGAATCCTTTTGTGTAATGATAGTTTGATTTTCTCACACTGGAATTAAAAAAATTTGTGTGTGTGTGTGTGTGTGTGCGCGCATGTGTGAGTGTGTGGAGGTCATAGGACAGCTTGCATGAGTTGGTACCCTCCTCCACTGTGTGGGGTCCAGGGACTAAATTAAGGCCGTTAAGCTTGTTGATAAACTATCCACTGAACCATCTCACTGGCTCCCACACTGGAATTTGTGCACACTGTTACAAAGCTATTTGGATCAAACTATGAAGCTGTCGTAGTATAATATTTATGATGCAAACATAATTATGATTTATTTCTTATATTTTTCTTCCAAGTGTAAAAGCGGAAAGGATTGAAATTCCTATTAACTGATAAATGAGGATTTTGTTTCTCTTATGACTATGGGAGGTGGCTTAAATGGTTGCCTTTTTTCTTCCTTGGGATATTTCTGGCATGAAGTAGATGACTGAAGGTGACTGACTAGTAACTTCCCCTCGCCCCATACACAGACACAGGTATCTAGTCAATGTTATGTTAATGAAGATGGTTATTACAATGCTACAGCTTATTTTTTCTTCCAAAGTCCTCTGATTTTAGAAAAAAGTATATGTCATTATTTTATGATTCCAGGTTTCAAGCTAATATCACTCTCACTTTTGAACCTATAAGGGTGTCTTTGTTCTAGTACTATGCTAATACAGAGTCATCAGGAGTTCTGATCACACACTTCGTGATCACATGGGGAAAGAGACAGATGCCTTTCTTGTTATAAACTAGCTTATATGACTTTGAGAAATCTATTTCATTTGTTGGAGCCTGAGTCTTCTCACCTGTAAAAAGAAACGTCATAGGGTAAATTAGCTACAAACCTAAAAGACTGAAGATTGAGATAAACTGCTTCTACCTGTCCTCTGATGCTTTTTTTGAGTAGCACCTATTAGTTATCACTAAAGCGTTGGCATATGTGATTTATTTATTCACAAACTTTCACCGATGCTGTTGATAACTTTATTCTTCTAGTGAAACTCATTGAATAATTCAATGACTGAATATTTGAGAGCTCAGACATAGGATGTCTATGACTATATATAGCATGTAGTGGTATAATTGGGTTCTGTTCAAGGTTATCTACTTGTAGGGCATGAAGGATAACCACTATTTAGTAGATTTTTTTGTTCTGTATCTCTTCAAAATAGATACACTGTTTTTGATATTGTAAGTTCTGAACACCCTACAGTGACTTTCAAAATTATGAAGTAAGTTGAAGCTTAGGGAGATATAAAATTCTAATTTCAGATCCTATGGTTGTATTTGCTTGGGGAAGTTAGAATGATCCCACACAAACCTTCTAGATCATTTATTTGTTGAGCAATGATTCTCTGTCAGCTGCTTGAATAATACAAAGCATTAGAAGATGGAGAAAGTTTCTCTATCCACAGTATGATGAAAATACAGTGGGCAGGGCAAGTCCTCTGGTCAAAGTTTAAGTTTGCATTTCCTCTTCTTTAAGGCACTTGTAAGACATATGCAAGCATCACCTGGCCTTCATTGCATCGTCCTGTGGAAATTGAGGCACCTGACAGGAGTGTAGGGGTGCAGGCTTTATAATCATTGCACTTGGAGACAGGAGGGACCAGGAGCAAGTGATGCTAAGATTGGCCACTGCTGTTGCTGTTCTTAGTTTGTGACTAGGAACTCACTCATTGTATATGCATAGAAAATAGAGGATGCGGTTGGGCTCTGGGAGATTTTTATCCTATTACTTTCAACCTTTACAACACTCTGTCACCTAGGCAGGGACAGAAGCAGGAGGCATCAAAGGCTAATGATAAGATTTACTGCTTAGACTCATGAAAAGAAAAGGACACAGCATCCATAATGCCTTAAGTGCACATCTGGCAGAGCAAATGTTCAATACACTGAAGCCTTTTGGCTTTTCTTTTGTGTATGGAAAGTCTTCGGATTCATTTCCTCAAAGATCACCTGAGTGTGGATTTAGTTTTCTCATAACTAGTGGTTACTTGTGTTTCTATTGGCTCAAGTGGCCATTTGTAAAATAGGCCTAACTGTTCCAGGAGGAATCAGTCATATTTGAACCTTTTGTATTAAAGATGGTGTCAAGCTTGGTGTAATGGTGCATGCCTATAATCTTGGCACTTCAGAGACAGGGGTGGGAGACTGTGTTTTCAGCCAGCCTGGGCTACATAGCACACACTATTATGTGTATAAATTATAGAGTATATAGTATACAGTATAAAATAGGCACCCAATAAATGTGCTAGAGGCAGTAATAATGGTTAATGTCATTCTCATTATAACTCACCTTTTTCTATTGTTTTCTACTTGATGGTTACACATACAATTTTTTATTTAAAAAGGTATTTTTACTTTTTTATTCATGTGCATGCATGTGTCTGTGTGTGAGTCAATGCACATGAGAGCAGGTGACTGCAGAGGCCCAGAGAGGGTGCTGGATCCCCGGAGCTGGAGTTAATGGCAGTCGTGAGCTGTCCTATGTGGGTACCAGGAACTAAACTTTGGTCCTTTGTGAAAGCAGCAAGTGCTCTTACCTTCTGAGCCATCTCTCCAGCCCTAAACAATGTAAAGTTATATACAAATTATTCAAAGGGGGAAACCTCAGCTTGGGCCACAGGGCCCCACAGCTAATCAGCGCCGGGACAAAGATCCCTCTCAGGACATCGCAAGACCCAGCAGAGGGCCAAAGACACGCCCCACAGCTCACCAGGTACTGCCCCGAACCCGCGAGACACAGGGACCGAGGTAGGCGGGCCTAGAAACCCCCCTGGATCCCAAAAGCGGGCGGCTGTG
>CM052722.1:21904034-21924920 GCA_028551405.1 Uromys caudimaculatus | reverse complement strand
TCAGATTTTTTCAGTTTTGTTGAGTATAGGCTTCTGTAGTAGGATCTGATGATTTTTTTAATTTCCTCAGAATCTGTTGTTATGTCTTCTTTTTCATTTCTAATTTTGTTAATTTGGATTCTGTCTCTATGCCCTCTGGTTAGTCTGGCTAAGGGTTTATCTATCTTGTTGATTTTCTCAAAGAACCAAGTCCTGGTTTTGTTGATTCTTTGTATAGTTCTTTTTGTTTCTACTTAGTTGATTTCAGCCCTGAGTTTGATTATTTCCTGCCTTCTACTCCTCTTGGGTGCATTAGCTTCTTTTTCTTCTAGAGCTTTCAGGTGTGCTGTTAAGCTGCTAGTGTATGCTCTCTCCAGTTTCTTTTTGGAGGCCCTCAAAGCTATGAGTTTTCCTCTTAACACTGCTTTCATTGTGTCCCATAAGTTTGGGTATGTTGTGCTTTCATTTTCAATAAATTCTAGGAAGTCTTTAATTTCTTTCTTTATTTCTTCCTTGACCAAGTTATCATTGAGTAGAGCATTGTTCACCTTCCATGTGTATGTGGGCTTTCTGTTGTTGTTGTTGTTGTTGTTGCCAATGAAGTCATTCCTTAATCCGTAGTGATCTGATAGGAGGCATGGAATTATTTCAATCTTCTTAAATTTGTTGAGGTTTGTTTTGTGACTGATTATATGATCAATTTTGGAGAAGGTACCATGAGGTGCTGAGAAGAAGATATATTTTTTGATTTAGGATGAAATGTTCTATAGATATCTGTTAAATCCATTTGGTTCATAACATCTGTTGGTTTCACTGTGTCTCTGTTTAGTTTGTGATTCCAGGATCTGTCCATTGATGATAATGGAGTGTTGAAGTCTCCTACTATTATTTTGTGAGACGCAATGTGTGCTTTGAGGTTTAGTAAAGTTTCTTTTATGAATGTGGGTGCCCTTGCATTGGGAGCATAGATGTTCAGAATTGAGAGTTCTTCTTGGTAGATTTTTCCTTTGATTAGGATAAAGTGTCCTTCCTTATCTTTTTTGATGACTTTTGGGTGAAAGTCAATTTTATCCGATATTAGAATGGCTACTCCGGCTTGTTTCTTGGGACCATTTGCCTGGAAACGTGTTTTCCAGCCCTTTACTCTGAGGTAGTGTTTGTCTTTATCACGGAGGTGTGTTTCCTGAATGCAGCAAAATGCTGGGTCCTCTTTATGGATCCAGTCTGTCAGTCTATGCCTTTTTATTGGGGAATTGAGTCCATTGATGTTAAGAGATATTAAGGAATAGTGATTGCTGGTTCTTGTTATTTTCGATGTTACTTTTAGGTTTGTGTGACTATCTTCTTTTCAGTTTGTTGAAAGATTACTGTCAGCCGGGCAGTGGTGGCTCACGCCTTTAATCCCAGCACTTGGGAGGCAGAGGCAGGTGGATTTCTAAGTTCGAGGCCAGCCTGGTCTACAGAGTGAGTTCCAGGACAGCCAGAACTACACGGAGAAACCCTGTCTCGAAAAAAAAAACAAAAACAAAAAACAAAACAAAACGAAAGATTACTGTCTTGCGTTTTCTAGGGTGCGGTTTCCCTCCTTGAGTTGACGTTTACCTTTTATTATCCTTTGTAGGGCTAGGTTTGTGGAAACATATTGTGTAAATTTGGTTTTGTCATAGAATATTTTGTTTTCACCATTTATGTTAATTGAGAGTTTTGCTGGGTATAGCAGCCTGGGCTGGCAGTTGTGTTCTCTTAGGGTCTGTATGAGTTCTGCCCAGGGTCTTCTAGCTTTCATAGTCTCTGGTGAGAAGTCTGGTGTAATTCTGATAGGTCTGCCTTTATATGTTACTTGACCTTTTTCCCTTACTGCTTTTAATATTCTTTCCTTGTTTTGTGTATTTGGTGTTTTCACTATAATGTGATAGGACGAATTTCTTTTCTGGTCCAATCTATTTGGAGTTCTGTATGCTTCTTGTATATTTATGTTCATCTCTTTCTTTAATTTAGGGAAGTTTTCTTCTATAATTTTGTTGAAGATATTTTCTGGTCCTTTGAGTTGGGAATCTTCACTCTCTTCGATACCTATTATCCTTAGGTTCTGTCTTCTCATTGTGTCCTGGATTTCATGGATGTTTTGGGTTAGGAGTTTTTTGCATTTTGTATGTTCTTTTACTGTTGTGTCAATGTTGTCTATGGTATCTTCTGCACCTGAGATTCTCTCTTCTTTCTCTTGTATTCTGTTCGTGATGCTTGCATCAATGATTCCTGATCCCTTTCCTATTTTTTCTAACTCCAGGGTTTTGTCTTTTTGTGATTTATTTATTGTTTCTATTTCTATTTTTAGCTCCTGGATAGTTTTGTTCATTTCCTTTGTCTGTTTGATTGTGTTTTCCTGTAATTCTTTAATGGATTTCTGTGTTTCCTCTTTAAGGGCTTCTAGTTGTTTACCTCTGTTCTCTTGTATTTCTTTAAGGATGTTATTCATTTCTTTCTTAAAATCTTCTATCATTATTGTGAGAACTGATTTTAAATCTGAGTCTTGTTTTTCTGGTGTGTTGGGGTATCCAGGGCTTGCTGCGGTGGGAGAGCTGGGTTCTGATGTTGCCAAGTAGCCTTGGTTTCTGTTCCTTATGTTCTTGCCCTTGCCCTTTGCCATCCTGTTAATTCTGATGTTAGTTGATCTTACTAGGTCTGGCTGTGGCTTGTCCCTCCTGTGGGCCTCTGTATCAATACTCCTTGAAGACCAGCTCTCTCTGAGAGGTGTTTGGGTTTGGAGAGCTGTGGCACAGGGTCAGCTCTGGGGTGCAGACAGAAACCAGAAGGATCTATCCCCTAGCTGTCCCTTGGTTCCTGTGTCCTGATGGCTCTGCAAGGGTCCCTCTTGATCCAGTGAGTTTGAACAGAAGTGGTGGTTTTGCCTATGCTCAAAGGTGTGTCAGCACTCCTGGGATACCAGCTCTCTCCTGGAGCCCTGTGGCCCAGGCTGAGGTCCCCAGGTCCTGGTGAGCAGTGGTGCTTGTCTTATTCCCACTCAGGGGTTTTCCACGCTCCTGGGAGGGTAACTTTCTTCCGGACATACTTGGCTATGGAACCCTGGTGGTCCAGGCACAGGTCTCCCGCCAGAGATGGAAACCAGAAGGTTCCTGTCCCTGACTTTTCCTCCTCAGTCTCTGTGTCCTGAGGGTCTGGGAGGCTAGCTTTCTCATGGCGCTAATTGGCTATGGAGCCCTGTGGCCCAAGCTGAGGTCCCCAGCCACAGATAGAAACCGGAAGTTTTCCCTAAAGCATTCTTAAACAGTGATTATAATTGAAATTATTATAATTTTATAGACTTTTACCAAAATCCACTGTTACAATTTTATTTGTTGCTAATACTTTGAATTCTTTTATTTTCTAAATCTGTGGTTTAACTATTAAAAAACTTAAATGTCCTGAAAAAAATCCCATACTTCATTCTTTACAGAAATAGTCACTACAGAACTAGGAACATTCAAGGGGTAACTTCAGCAAGTGTTATAGGTATCTGATAAGTCTCAGTGTAATGGCCTTGGGAAACACAAAGGAATGTTGCTCTTTGCTCAGAGTGAAGCTAACATATCTTCAAGGGAGAACATTGGAGGTATTTGAATTTTATGGTCACATTAGGGAGGTGAGTCCTGTATATTTTAGAAGACTAGTATTTATTTTCTCCGAATTTGGTCAGGAGTTGTCAACTTATTTCTAGTTGAGTGTGACAGTAGTAAGGTTTTCAAAGTCTACTGAAAACAAGTAACATTAAACATGTGATTTATGAGATTAGGTTATGTGTGCTATTATGACTGAAGTGAACTTTACTTTGTCGTTTCAAAGGAGAAAAAATGAATGGCCTATAAAACTGTAAGAGTTGATCTGTCAGAAATAAGTTCCAACTGCATGTTTTTACAAAGTGATTTAATTTATTTTAATCATATTTGCAAAGTGAAAGTATAAGATGATGATAATATTGGCTTCTAAAGTTTTAGCCTAAAAAATAGCATTTTAATTATTATAGAAATGTCTACGAGTAATTTCATAATTTATTAATTCTGTATTTAATTTTGACATGTTTCTCATAATTCACCATTGTATTTAATACTGTGATAGATAGCCCACAGTACATACATATTTTTGTCAACATAAATTCCTAGAAATAAGTTTACTAGATAAAATTTTATGCACAATTTATTCTTTAGTACTTGTTGGTAAACTGTTCTTTAGAAGTACTGTATTGATTTTTACAGGTATATGGAACGTTTCTCTAAAATTTTCTAACAATTAAATTTTATTATAAAAAATTAAAATGATAAAAATGGAAAAAAGAGATAGTCTCTTCAGCAGTCGAGGAAACTGAAATCCATATGCAAAACAAGAAAGAGAAACATTTACCTTGTACCATGCACAAAACCTAACCCAAAATACATTCAAGATCTATTTAAAAATATTTTTATTAATTATTTGAGAATTTCATAAAATATATTTTGGTCCTATTCACTCTTTATTCCTACCCCTAACTCCTTTCAGATCTACCCTCACCTCTTGTCTTAGTCAGTGCTCTATTGCTGTGAAGAAACAGCATGACCATAACAACTCTTATAATGAAAGCACTGAATTGGGGATTACAGTTTCAGAGATTTAGTTCATTATTGTCATGGCAAGGAACATGCTGGCATTCAGACAGACAAGGAACTGGAGAAGTTGAAAATTCTACATCTAGATCCACAGGCAGCAGGACAAGAGAGACACTCAGCCTGGCTTGATTACTTGAAACATCAAAGCCCACTCCAGTGGCACACTTCCTCTAAAAAGGCCATACTTATTCCAACAAGGCAACACCTCCTAATCCCTCTCAATATGAGACCAAAATAGGAACAAGTACAATACACTTTTTACGTTAAAACAGAAAAAAAAAATGTGTCTTGCAGGTTAAGGGTTCTGTTTGTAGTTAAGACTGTTAAGAGTAAGCTCCTATTTGTTCTGTTTGTTTGACCTAACTACACTAGATATATATGCTTAATCACATGTAGATGGGAAGTACTCAGGCTAGAAGTGAGTCAGGATATATGCTTGCCCCTGTTTGGACCTGATGGGAAATATGGTGGCCTTCTGGGATTGCCTTTTTAAGTCTCTGCAAGATGTGACTCATAACTATTTCCTGGGAACTCTGGAATGAACCTGGCCAGAGTCCATCAACCTGGCCAATATTTAATTAAAGCTTGCTTCAAATTTGGCTTTAAATTGTAGTAATGGTCTGATTCTCAACCTGTGGGATTAACAAGTCAATACTAGGCTACCTTGAAATCTCCTCTGCCAATTCCATTAACCTAAACTTATTCAATTTAGCCTCAGGCAGCAGAAAGTAAGCACATTCTTCATAAACTATAACAGGAATGGTCTCTAGGCCATGTACTAATATTCTCCTCCTCCAAAACCTCTTAATCCACTCCATTATAATCTACATTGCTCTTAGCACCACTGTCCTCCCTGCTCCCAGTAGAATGGTCTATTAAGGCCCAATTAAAGTGATCAACTATTTTTCCTAATCCAAAGTCCCAAAGTCCCAAAGTTCCAAAGTCCACGTTCTGCCAACAAGAATCATGATCAGCCCTATCACAGAAATATTCCACTTCTGGTACCAAGTACTGTCTTAATCAGTGTTCTGTTGCTGTAAAAAGCCATCATGACCATGGCAACTCTTATAAAAGAAAGCATTTAATTGGGGCTTCCTTACAGTTTCAGAGGGTTGGTTCATGGTCATGACAGGGAACATGGCAACATACAGGCAGACATGGTACTGGAGAGGTAGCTAAGAGTTCTGCATCTGGATCTGCAGGAAGAGAGAGAGACACTGGGCCTAGCTTGAGCATTTGAAACCACAAAGCCCACCTCCAGTGATACACTTTCTCCAACAAGGCCACACCTACTCCGTATCACTTAATCCTGCTCACGTGGTACCACTCCCTAACACCCAAGCATTCAAACATATGAGTCTATGGGAGCCATTCTCATTCTAACCACCACACCTCTCTATGTCCTACAACTTAACCCATTGAATCAAATTTGTGCTGACCATATACTCCTGGAGGTGAGTTCACTGACCTGCAAGGTCCACACACTTAAAGAAAACTGACTTTTTTATATTAAGTATCTTAAAGTTAATGTAGATAAACTATCAAACTTCCAGAAGATAAACAAATATAAAAAAGCGTGGTGGTATTAGAACGAACAATCATTTCTTTCATAGGACAGCAAATGTGTAGACATCAAAAACAAAGACAGAGGGACTAGATGAACCATAAAACTATTAGACACTGAAATGGTAATCTATGGTATTGGAGAAGATATTTGCAAATGATAGAAGGCATATGAGGGTCATATCTGGTATCAATTATATTAACATGCAATATATAAAGTACTTCTACAACTCAGTAATAAAAAAATTTAATGTTAGTCAAGGATCTAAGTATACATTTCTCCAAAGAAAATACACAAATAGCCAAATGCATATGAAAAGATGTTCAATGTCACTATCACTGAGAAACTACAAAGCAAAGTCACAATGAGATATCATTTCACGCTCATTAAATGTAGGATAAGATTGACCCTGAGATAAAGGCACTTGCCTCACAAGCCTGATATCCTAGTTTGCTGTTGCTGTGAGAAGAAAAGAAAGATGAAAAGGTTTATTTCTGCTTACAGCTTAGTGGTTTTTCATGAAGGGAAGTCAGGACAAGAACTCAAGGTAGGAAACTGGAGGTAGGAACTGAAGCAGCAGCTATGGGAGAATGCTGCTTACTGGATTGATCCCCTGGCTTGCTTAGCTAACTTTCTTATACAGTACAGACCTACCTACCCCAAAATGGTACTGCCCACAGGGAGTTGGATCCTCTACATCAATTATAACTCAAGAAAGTTCCCCACAGACATGACGACAGACAAATCTAATGGAGGCAATTCTGTTGAGGTTCTCTCTTCCCAGGTGTGTCCATGGACAACCAAGACTAGCTATTATACTTGACAACTTTAGTTAGATCCTCAGAACCCACTGTGGAAGAAGAGATATAACTCCTAAAAGTTGTCCCCTGACCTCCACACGAGTACGAGTACACATACACACACACACACACACACACACACACACACACACACACACACACACACACACACACACACACACATATATATATATATATATATATATATATATATATATATATATATATATATATATATATGTATGTATATGGTTTGTTAGAATGGCTTTATAGTTTCCATCATAAGGGTGAAAATGTTCTTGAGGTCTGCTGTATTACCAGAGGAATATAGTTAACTATACTTAACTGTAGAGTACATTGAATCTTTTAAGAGAGTCAACATTTGTTGTAACATGGGAATCAACTTATGATTTTTACCAGGATAAAAGGTTCATATCAAACAATAGTAAAGATATATTTAACAGTATATCTAAGGATATCCTGTTAAGATAAGATACAAGGCTGGGGATGAAGCCCAGTGATAGAATATTTGTCCCCAAGACAGTATCCCCAAGACACTGGCCTTGATCCCCAAAAGTAGGGGAAAGATGCAAATAAGTGTTCTAATAATAATCATTTATATTAACATTGTAGGATTGTGAAAATGACTTGATCATTAAGAGCACAAACTGCTTTTCCAGAGAACCCAAGTTCAGTTCTCAATGCCCCTGTCAAGCTGCCTATAACTCCAATACCTGGGGATCCTTGCACTCTTCTGGCCCCAGAGGGCACCTGCATGCACAGGCACAAACTCACACACAGATACATTATTAGAAATAAAATAAATCTTTAAAAATATTTAACATGTTTTAGTTCTAACCACTGCAATAAGATATAAATTAGAAATCAACATAAAAGTATCATTATAAGCTGGTAACATTTCATGCATATAAAACAACATAAAGTTCCTGAAAAAAATCTTTAAACTGATTTTTAAGCTCATATGCAGTAAAGTGGCTGCATATGAGAGAAATACACAGAAAATACTAGTTTTCCTCTAAAAGTAACCACACAGGATAGATACTTGAAAAACAGATTACACTGCCAGGAATAGCAACGATATTAAACACCCATTTAATACACACTGAACCTCAATGGTAAACCCTTGCTCCTTCAAAGCATACCACGTTCCTGGCATCAAATAGAGCAGTAAATGGGGACTGGTCTAACATTGAGGAAGGTTAACATTCTGCTTCCTTGCTTGTATGCCATGTGCCCTCATTTAAAGATGTTTTAAAGTGTTGACAAACCCTAGCCTTCTTTTCCCAAGTATGTTGCTGAATGGAGACTCAAGCTATATAAAAGGGAATATGAAGGAAAAAAACAAGAAATACAGGGCATTGATGAAAGGATTCCCCCTCCAAAAAAGAAATAATAAAAAATAAACACCCTTGGAGTATCTGGCCCATCCAAAGATGTTTCAGACATTGTCAGGAGATATTTGATCACATGTCATCATTTTAAATTTAGCTAAAACCCTGGCTAAATAACTTTCTTCCTCTTGCTTGTTCCAATTTCACAGGTGTTTTAAAGCAAGTCTCCGGTGGAAAAACTTGCCAAAATTGACGACTGAGGTCCAAAATGGCCTCCTAAATGAATTTCTCTCTGGTGTTGTGCAGCCCATTCATCCCATCACTACAAGGTTCACCTTTCCTGAACAGAGATGGTGTCTCTTTATCACTGAGCTACCCTCTCAGAAAGAGAGTGAACAAAGGAGGTTTGCTTAAGTGCAGAACAAAGCCTGCAGTGTCCTCCTCCACCTCCTCTTTCCCAAATCCACAATACTACCCTCTAAGTAAGCTCAGTTGAGCAACTGTACTACAGTACAAGAAAAGGAGATGTTGCTCAAAAACAAAGTTCTTTCACCAAGAAGCTCTTAGCATCCCAACACAGTAGTAGGTCACACTCATGTAAACAAGTGCATTTCACATGAAGATTTGCCTAAATGGAACCTAGAATCTGCTGTAAAATGAAGACTTGGCAAAATCAAAGCAGTTCTTCCTTAGGTGGCTAAGTCTCTGAGCTGCTAGTTTTGCATGTCCTTAGAATGGAAAAGGCTCATAAATAAAGAGTTCTCTGTAGCTGCTTTCTAAACACTACATAGCACTGTGTTTACTTTTATAAAAGAATGAAATAAAGAGGTAAAGGCACAGGAATCAACAGTTCAGCAGTTTAAGGTTATCCTTGCTTATATAGTGAGTTCAAGGCTAGCTTGAACTATGTGAGACCTTGTGTCTTAGGGTTTCTATTCCTGCACAAACATCATGACCAAGATGTAAGTTGGGGAGGAAAGGGTTTATTCAGCTTTCACTTCCATGCTGCTGTTCATCATCAAAGGAAGTCAGGACTGGAACTCAAGCAGGTCAGGAAGCAGGAGCTGATACACAGGCCATGGAAGGATGTTCCTTACTGGTTTGCTTGCTTGCTTCTCCTGGCTTGCTCAGCCTGCTTTCTTATAGACCCCAAGACTACCATCCCACAGATGGTACCCCTCACAAGGGGCCTCCCCCCTTGATCACTAATTGAGAAAATGCCTTAGCACTGGATCTCATGGAGGCATTTCCTCACTTGAAGCTCCTTTCTCTGTGGTAACTCCAGCTTGTGTCAAGTTGACACAAAACCAGCCAGTACGCCTTGTAACAAAAATTTCTTCAAGCTGAACAATGTAACAAATAAAGTTTCTGTTAACATATATTTCTTTTTTATTATAAGGAACTTTTATCATACTGGGTTACGTACAACCATTCTCATACAGGTAAATAATGTGCTTTGAGTATTTTCTCCCACCTACAGATATTTCTAAAAGATAAATCTTTTTTTAAATCAGATTGCTTTGGGGACTATTAGAAAAGGATAAATTCTGGCAGAGACACTGAAGCAATTTGCCTGGCTCTCAGAGAGAGAGAGAGATTTGATAAATTTTGACACAGTAAAGTAATAAATAAAATTATGTTTAAAAGTCAGTTTTTATATATACACATGGAAATTTTCCTGCTTGAGTTTGAGGTACATTTTTTCAAAGAAATGATATTAAACTGTCATGGTATTAAGACAGAAATGAATCCCGGTATTCACCTAGGCAAGATGGGCTATCAAATAAGATTTTGTTCTAAACAGTAAATTCTTTTATGGAAAACATGTAGCATTTCTGTGATAAACCTAAACATATCTTCTTAGTTTTGTAATATTGTTAACTTTAATTTTTAGTCATTTCTCTTTCTTGAAAGGAGATCACTCCTCCCTGTCAATTCAATTTGAAATTTCTTAAGTCTTGCTATAGAAAACTACTTGCAAGTAAAGATATAACTAACCATAGACATAAAGGAATTCCCAAGCTTTGGCAAAAATGGCATTTATAACTTGTTTTTCAATATAGCTTTCAATATTAATTTCAATGACAGCTCATCTCTGACACATTCTTTAAGTTCCATCTCATGTCCATGCCTCTAAAATTCTCTATCCTGTATCCCATGACAGTTACTACAAGAATACAAAAGTAACTTTCTGAACCAATCAGGAACCCAGGTTTTGTTGAGAGTATATATTTACAAATATAATAAACTTGATGTTCCTGTTTTGAGTTTTTAGAATGACTGTATCACACTGTTCCTGTGTGAAACTATTCTAATATGGCACTGTTCCAGTGTGACACTGGTCCCGGGGAGACCCAACACACACACACACACACACACACACACACACACACACACACACACACACACACACACCTACTTACCCCAGATATGAAAAGGAAGATAGACTAAAGTAACAATACCAACAATACTAACAAAATCCAATGTGGTGAAAGATGAGGTTTTTGGAGTTACCTGTAGGAGCATAGGTAAGGAGCTACTGATAAGACCAGGGATAAGTCCCAGGCAACTGTAGCAGTGCAGGCTCACCTGAGCATCAGTGATGACTCACAGAAGTTGGATCCCTGGAGCACTCTTCAGAACTTTTGTGTTTTATTTTGTTTTGTTTTTGTTTTATTTTGAGACAGGGTTTCTCTGTGTAGCCCTGGCTGTCCTGGAACTCACTCTGTAGACCAGGCTGGCCTCGAACTCACAGAAATCCACCTGCCTCTGCCTCCCGAGTGCTGGGATTCAAGGTGTGAGCCACCATACCCTAGTTTCCTCCTTAGGAATTTAAAGCTCCACAAGTTGGAAGGTCACTTCCAGGCAGCTCAGTTTCTCTGCATCTTTTCAGGTGGCCTTGTTATTTATATAACCTTAAAGAGGGAGAACTCTGTGCATCTGGTAAGTTTCTGAAACTTCTTGAGAATTCTGAGGTGTTTATTTCCTGATTTCCTGAGTCTGATAGCAACTCCCTTTAGAACTTCCTAGGTCTGAACCTGTGACATGCTTCACTATTGCCTGGCACATATATTCATGAGGGCTGTATTCAGGGCTACAGTGGTTTCTGTTCCTTTGTTACTATGAGGAAACATTAAAGTCTTTGGGAATATTATGATTTTGTGTGTGTGTGTGTGTTTGTGTGTGTGTGTGTGTGTGTGTGTGTGCGCGCGCGCATACGCGCGCGCGCTGCATGCATGCGTGTGTGAGACTTAGCAAGGAGGCTCTGTTCTGAGAAATGCACCATTAATCCATGTTATCCCAAGTGTGCTTACATGAGCCTCGATAGCATGTCTCCATCACTCTTGTGGTCTTTTCATTCAGTCACGTGATATAATACACAGGACAGAGTGCTGAGATAGCAAAGCATTACTGTTTTACAGGAAACTTTTCTATCTGTGCTACATGTATGTAGAAGCCAGAGATCGATGTCAGATATCTTAATCATCCTCCACTTTTTCTTTCAAGACAGGGGCTGTTGCTGAACCCAAAGAGCTCACCAATTTGGCTAACCTGGCTCTCCAGCCTTGGGGATCATCTTGTCTCCATTCCCCAGGACTGGCATTACAAGTATACACACTGTCTTAGTCAGGGTTTCTGTTCCTGCACAAACATCATGACCAAGAAGCAAGTTGGGGAGGAAAGGGTTTATTCAGCTTACACTTCCATGCTGCTGTTCATCACAAAAGGAAGTCAGGACTGGAACTCAAGCAGGTCAAGGAGCAGAAGCTGATGCAGAGGTCATGGAGGGATGTTTCTTACTGGCTTGCTTGCTTCTCCTGGCTTGCTCAGCCTGCTTTCTTATAGACCCCAAGACTACCAGCCCACAGATGGTACCACTCACAAGGGGCCCTCCCCCCTTGATCACTAATTGAGAAAATGCCTTACCGCTGGATCTCATGGAGGCATTTTCTCAACTGAAACTCCTTTCTCTGTGATAACTCCAGCTTGTGTCAAGTTGACACACAAAACTAGCCAGTACATACACCATGCCCAGCTTTTTACCTGAGTTCTGGGGATCAAACTCAAGTCTTCATGCTTATGCAGCAAGCACATCACCAACTGGGCCATTTGCCTACCTCTGCTTTTTTTTTTTTTTTTGAACAGGCTTCTGCTACTTTAGAGTAAACTCTAAAATAATGATTAAAAGTACAATACAGTAAATACATAAAATAGTTATTATAAATACATAAAATTGTTATAATCATAGTAAATACATATACTAGGAAAATAGTTATTATCATGTTAAGTATTATGTATTGTGCATAATAAATGGATTGCTATGTTTTAATTCAACTAGCCATGCAATAGGTTTGTTTATAACAGTATCTCTACAGACACATGAGTGATCCAGTGTACCACAGCATTACCATGACTACAGTGTCATTTAGTGAATAGGAATTCATTCTTCAGCTTTGTTATAAACTTATGAGACCACCACCTTCCATGCAGTCTGTGTTGGCCCATGACATCACTGTGTGTGGCACAGCTACCTATTTATGTCATCTCCTGAAGCAGTCTTCTCTATATACTTAACACGTTTAAATATTTCTGCCTCCCAACAAATTTACATATTTCATAATTTTCATTTATTTATTAATGTATTCACTTTACATATGAATATCAGCCTTTCTCTCCTCCCAGTCCCCCCTCAAGAAGATCATCCCCTATCCCCGCTCCCCTTCTTCTCTGAGAAAGGGGAGACCTCCCTAGGTATCACCCCACCCTGGCACATCAAGTCACTACAGGACTAGGTGCATATTCTCCCACTGAGGCCAGACAAGGTATACCAGTTAGGGGAATAGGATCCACAGGCAGACAACAGACTCAGGGACAGCCTCCACTCCAGTTGTTGGGTCACCTGTATGAAGACCAAGTTGCACATCTGCTACATATGTGAAGGTCGGTGGGGGGGGGGTCCAGCCCATGCTTTCTCTTTGGTTGGTGGTTCAATCTCTGAAAGCACCAAGGGTCCAGGTTAATAGACTCTGTTGGTTTTCCTGTGGAGTCCCTATCTCCTTCAGGTCCCTCAATCCTTCCCCCAAGTCTTCCACAAGACTCCCTGAGCTCCATATAATGTTTAACTGTGGGTCTCTCTCCCCATCCATTAACTGCTGGGTGGAGCCTCTCAGAGAACAGTTATCTAGGTTCCTGTCTGCAAGCATAACAGAATATCATTAATAGTGTCAGGGATTGGTTATTGCCCTGGGATAGGTCTCAGTTTGGGCTGTCATTAGTTGGCCATTCCGTCCATCTCTGCTCCATCTTTGTCCTTGTATATCTTGCAGGCAGGATACATTTTGGGTCAAAGGTTTTGTGGGTGGGTTGCTATCCTTATCCCCCCCCCAGGAGTTCTGCCTGGCTATAGGAGGTGGCCACTTCAGGATCCATATTCCCCACTGCTAAGAGTCTCAGCTAGAGACTCCCTAGGGCCTCCCTCCTGTCCCAGGTCTCTGGCACATCCTAGAGACACAACATCTGACCACTGCCAATTTCTGTTCTCTCCCCCTGCTTTCCTCACACCTTCTGGCTCCCCTTCCCATCCCCTCTCCCACCCAGTTTCCTCCCTCCTTCTACCTCCAATGTCTATTTTACTCCCACTTCTGAAAAAGATTCAAGCATCTTATCTTGGGCCCTCTTTGTTATACGGCATCTTTAGATCTGTGGAGTATAGCGTGGTTATCCTATACTTTCTGGCTGATATCCATTTATCAGTGAGTACATACCATGCATGTCCTTTTGGGTCTGGGTTACCTCACTCAGTATATTTAACATTAATCCCATTTGGCCTCAGCAGCAGCAATCTTAGAATGAAGTTTGTTCTTGAATCTTAAGAAACTAGTAAAGACAATGCCTTAAAGATTCTTTATGCCTAAGGTTTGGGACTCATTTCTCTTTTGCAGCACTGTAAAGTGGTGGAGAAGCCTCAGAGGATAGGTGCTCAGATTCCAAGGGTCCAAATACAGCACCTAGGAAGAAAAAGCAATTGCACCAAGAAATGCCTTGTCTTCTAACTCCAACCACAAGATAAATTAAAGTAAGTCATTATTGCTTTGTCATCAGAACATGTTACATATTTTGTGGGTCCTAATGCAAATGGAAATATGGGGCTCTTTAGTTCCAAAAATTATAAAGAACTGTAAGACAGTATCCGTGGGCTGTGAAGCTAGGGTGTTCTTACTGTTAAATTGCCCTGTCACCTTGGAAATGACCTGGGGTTTCAAGGTTGAAAGTCATCCTTTTGCATTTTGTGAGTTCGAAAAGAAAACATCATAATATAGGAGTTGGGGTGATAGCTCAGTTTATAAAGTTCTGGCCTTGAAAGCACCAAGACCTGACCATCCTCAGAATTCACATTTAAAAAGTGAGGTGCGATTCACACACCTATAATCAGTGTTAGGGAAAACTCCCTTTAGTTAGGAAAATTCTACCCAGGAGAATCCCCGGGACTCACTGGCCAACCAGCTTAGCCTGTGAGTTCCAGCCCAGTGAGAAATTCTGTCTCAAAAACCGAGGCGAGGCTATGGGGATAGATCACTGGGTAAATTATTTGTGGTTAAAGCACGACAATGAGAAATTGCATGCCCAGAATGTACATATAGCCAGGCACAGCAGCACACATTTACAATCTCTGTGCTCTGGTGGTAAGATGAACCTTGGAGACTGTAGACCCTCCGAAGCCCAAGGCCCAGCTATCCTGGTAGACAACAGAAAAACAACAACAACAACAAAGAGATCCTGTCACAAACAGGGCAGAAGACAGGGCTGAACACCTGAGGGTGTCCTCTAACATCTGCATGAGTGTAAATACCTGTGTGCGCGCACGCGCGCGCGCGCGCGCACACACACACACACACACACAGTGTCTAATCAGAATACAGATATGCTTCAGAAGAAACCTGCTCCCTTGTCAGATGACCTAGAGAAGACCATGTCTCATGTGGGCATGTCTTCTAGGATTCCACCTAGCCATCTAGATAGGAACATGTTTACTTCAGGCCTCAAAAATTCAATTGCATCTGTAGATATCTTAATAGCATGAAACTGAAGTGGAGAGCAGACTAGAGAAGAAGTAGCAGACCACTTCCAGAATAGAAGAAAACTTCTCTTTATCTTTCAAACTCAGATGACGAGATCATGGAGTTACCAAGTTCAGTAGTGATAATGAACTGGCCACATGGTATACCAGTTAGCATTCCTCAGCTCTTCGCAATAGAAACCAACTCTGGCTGACTACAACATAAAGCCTCTTACTGGAAGACACTTAATATAAGTTAAACTGACTCTCTTGGATCCAATAATTTCCCACTTCTGAAGTTGAGTAGTACTAAGCAACTATCTAGTCCTATCTGTGCCTCAATATCTCATGGATATGCCTTGATTCGTTGACTATTAATTTATAGGTTGCTTTTGAGGCTATATACAGTAAAACAAGACAGGCATTTTGCATCATGGTGGCAAGGGGACAGTCCTCAAAAATAGTAGTGTGGTGGCTCAATAAATCAGTGTAAATTGTTCCTTGTACTGGGGCTATTTTGGGTAGGTACACAGAGGTGAAGTGAACAGACTTTTGAAGCATCTAGATCCTACTCACAGCTCTCCCAATTCACTAGCTGTGTGACCTCCTGTCTGCCAGTGTTTCCTCTTCAGTGTTATGAGCATTACTCAGAGCAAAAGCCCAATGGCCATTGGATGAGTGAGAAAATTCACCTCTCCAGAACCTCGGTTCTCCCAACCATAAATTGGAACTTGCCTGACTATATCAATATAGTTCAAAATAAAAACATACACTTTGCCCGACATGCTCCTTTACCATATTTACTGTGTTTGTCTCTCCACAAATGTACCTTTCTCAAAAACTAAACGTTATTGTAACCTCCTCTCCACCCCATGACAGCACTAATGAAACTCATTGTGTAATCAAAAATAAATAAATAAATAAATAAATAAATAAATAAATAAATAAAAGGATATGAAAGTAGATTTGGAAAGAAGAGATTAGTGAGAAGGGGACAAGAGAGGGTAATGAAGATGAGTCTGATCAAAATATGCTTATGTATGCATATGAAAGTATCACTGTAAAACCCATAATGCATACATAATTAATACATAATAATTTCAAAAGGCAAAAAGATGGTATTATCAACAAATTAAAAAATGGCTCTGGAGTGTGACTCATTTTGAATATTCAGGTTAAATCAGTGAATGGCTGCATTCAATGAAACCCAAGCAGTTCTTTTTAAACTATAAAGTATGAGTCACAAGGGAATTCATTTCAGTCTTACCTGGTGATCCATAGCAAATCCTTCCTCTGTTCCCATTCCCGACTTTCATTACTCCAACAGGTTTCAAATTGCTGATGGCCACCCAAAAGGTAGCCTTGATAGTTAGTCTTGAGAGGCATACAAACAAAAACATACTGTTTAATAAAGCAAATGTCTATGTCTACTTCACTTCTACATCTGCAATGAACAAAACTGAAAAGTCCTTACTTCTACAAGTTTTTGAGAATTCTATCCTGAAAACAAATGTATTCTTCCTTTCAGACAGTGGTTGTCAACCTGTGCGTGGGTCACGACCCCTTTGGGAGTTGAATAACCCCTTTACAGGGGTCGCATATCAGACACCCTGCATATCAGCTATTTATGTTATGACTCGCAACAGAAGAAAAATACAGTTATGAAGTAGAAATGAAAATAATTTTATGGTTGGGGGTCACTACAACATGAGGAATTTTATTAAAAAGGGTCACAGCTCTAGGAAGGTTGAGAACCACTGCTTTAAGATACGGCTAGAAAATAATATCAATGTAATAAGTTGAAATTCAATGTGGGCCCCTGTTTCCACAGGACCCAACTGGAGCAAGCAATTTTCTCCCAATCTATGCTGCTGCACAAACACAGGCACATGAAATAACAGTGTGGGGACTCTGGTTCCAGCACAATAAAAAAAATAAAAGCTCCCTCCTTTCATTTAAAAATCCTTCAATTACCTTTTGCTTCATTTGCTCGTATTTTTGCAGATGTTTTCTTCCTTTCTGATTGTTTTTCATCACACTGATAGAAGGAGAAAGAAGCTGTATAGTTCATATGTCTCATATGATCTCTACCCTGTTGATGAAATGGCTCTCTTACTTTTTCAGTAAAGAGGTGTTTCATTGCATGATGTTTGTCCATGTTTGTAACCAAAAGCATGTGCGTGCATTTGCACCCACTTATGTGCAAACTACAGGAAAAGCTACAGGCTAGTTAAATGATAATTATTCTTAAAAAAAAACCCACATTCCTTTATGAATTTCACATTCTAGCAGATAAGACAAGATAAAAATGAAAATAGAAATTGGGGAGATTGGCAATCAGGAAAGCTGGGCTTTTGGCTCTCATTTTATGGCTAGTTGCTTTGGTGACTGGAGCTTCAAAGATGGCATCCTGTGATCTCTTCCTCCAAGCATCCTTCCTCTTACATCGTTTCCTCCCACATTGTATCAGTGGAGGTGTGTGTGACCAATAACATAGCAGATATGATGACTTTAGAAATGAGATCAGAAAAGACATTGCAGCTTTTCTTCCTCTTCTTTCTCTTCCTCTTCCTCTCCTTCTCCCTTGTTCTGTCTCTTGGATCATTCATTTCCAGAGAAGCCCCTTGCAATCCTGGTGGCATATTCAAACAGACACCTAAGGAGGACTGTGAGGTGAAGATCAGAGGCAAATGGTCACTTCAGTAAGCTTAGAAAGAGAATGTATAGTCTACCAAGCCTCTGATGGCTGCAGCCTTGACTGATATTAGGATTGCAACCTCTTTGGGAGACCTGAAGCCAGAACTACCACCTAAGCAGTGAGATCTCACTAAAAATAGCTCACAGAAACTCTAACATACTATTTACTTTTTTAAGTCAATAGATTGTGATGTAACTTATTACATTGCATTACATACATTACATACTAATACAGTAACCCATCACAAATGACCACTTTATGTTTCATTTGTCAGGTTGTCTTCATTTAATCAATAAATATTTACTGCCTTGGGCTGGTAAGATGGCTCAGTGGGTAAGGGCACTTGCTTCAAAGCCTAGTGACTTGAGTTCAATCTCTGTGACCCACAGGAGGGAAGAAGAGAGCCCATTCCCCGAGGCTGTCCTCCGAGCTCTGCTTGTGCTGTGCTACATGTGCATGTGCGTGCGCGCGCGCGCGCGCGCGCGCGCGCGCGCACACACACACACACACACACACACACACACACATGAATTCACACAAAATAAATAAAATGCGATCTTAAAAATCTATTATGAGAACACTTTACGATAAAATATTTACTGTCTAGAGTGTCAAACATTATTAAAATGGGAGATTCAGACTAAATGTTACTTCCAGAAACAGTAATAGAATCTGAACTTTGCTGAATCAAATACAACTCGAAGTCAATATCATTGATCTGCTAACCCAACAGCAATCCCCTTATCCCTTATTGCTTTCAAATACAGACACTAGAAACACTACTTCTTGGCTTGCCCAGTCTCCCTTGTCACCAGTGGTAGCTGCGTAACATCATGTTACCCAATGAGACAGAATCAGGAACTTGCTTAAAGGGTTTCCAGGAATGATTTTGCCTTCCTGTTAAAATAGACCAATGTGGCTGGCATCACTTTCCTCTATTCATTCTATTCAATATTTGAGGCTGAAGCTTCATGCTGTGGGGATGGGTTTAGGCAATTAAGGGACACTAGACACGATATAGCTCAACTACCAAATCAATGTCTGGAGCTTCCTGCCCATGGACTCTCGAAGCCAGTCAGAGAGGTTATATTTTCTATTAGTTATACCTAAATTTGATTCTAACTGGCACAATGTTTTCATGATAAATTAGGGAAAGCTT
This sequence comes from Uromys caudimaculatus, assembly GCA_028551405.1. Classification (NCBI taxonomy): domain Eukaryota; kingdom Metazoa; phylum Chordata; class Mammalia; order Rodentia; family Muridae; genus Uromys; species Uromys caudimaculatus. Next base: position 21,905,674 of record CM052722.1, on the reverse strand, counting down.
CTCTTTAATACATTTCCTAAATTCCATGAATTATTGAGAAACATTTTTGTTATCATCAACAGTACAAAGTTGTTTCTTATGCTTCTGTTATATCCATTATATAAATTGTCATATGCTGTCTAAACTCACTGACAAACTGGCTCTAGAAGTGGAATTGGCTCCATCTCTCTAGGAATGTTTGTTTCAGAGTGCCCTCCAAGATCCCCTCATCTGGAGGTGGACTGCCCCTTCTCAAGTTTGCGACAGATGGGGAAAGGAAAAGCAAACAGCTCAAGAGTAAAATCATCGCGTTGAATGACAACTAGAAGGTAAACCATTTCCACCACTGCTTATCCCGTGTGAGAATGCCTGCAGTGGGAATAGGAAGCAAGGCAGCAGCAACACTTACCATGTCGGGAGTGTTTCCTGTGTGCTGAGCACAGGTCTATGTGCTGAGCACTGTTCTAAGTGTTCTGCAAGTTTAACTTATCTAATCATCACAAAAACTCCCTGAGATCAATACTATTATTTTCTCCATTGTGCAGGAGTGGAGTTTGAGACACTAAGACATTAAGGAAGCATGTAGGGGTTCATAACTTATTACATTCTGGAGCTTAAATGTAAACCAAGATAATTTGATTTCCATCTCTGCTATTTGCTTCCTTAGAGGACTTTCTTTAATAAGTCTTTTTTGTTTGGTTGGTTTTTTTGGGGGGGGGGAGTTCGTTTTTTTTCAAGACAGGGTTTCTCTGTATAGCCCTGGCTGTCCTGGAACTCACTCTGTAGACCAGGCTGGCCTCGAACTCAGAACTCCGCCTGTCTCTGCCTCCCAAGTGCTGGGATTAAAGGCGTGCGCCACCGCTGCCCAGCTCTTAAATAAGTATTGAGGGGGCAAAATCTATAGCTAAAAAATAATGCTATATACACACCATCAAATTTTACATAGTCATAAAGAAAAGTGAAATTGTGACATGTGCAACTTGAAATCATTACATTAAGAAAAATAAGCCAGACTCACAAATGCCTTGTGCTTTCTCTCATATGTAGAACCAAAACTTAAAATTAGATATGTATGTGTACTTATAAATGGTGGGGTTCCAAAACTAGAAAGCAAATCATGAGGAGAGGAAGACACCTTAAAGGAGGTGGAAAATATAAAAGGTAATGACTTATAGGCAACAAGAAAGCATAATGGGGGAACTACCTGATTGAAGGAGGGAACAAGCTGGAACAGGGACAGGGACAGAGGAGGGCAGTGGGGGAGAAAATAAAGAATAGCACACAATGGCACATATGTGGGAAGATGCTAAGATGAAACTCACTATGTCATTTGCTAACCCTAAAAAGATCATAAAAAGAAAGGAATCTCTCTTTGTCCCTGAAATGCACAGGATCCGCCATTTTGAATGGTTAAGCTCCTTTGAATAATTTTTTTTTCTTTTCTTTTTTTTTTTTATTTTATTTTATTTATTTTTATTTACATTTCCGATGATTCCCCTTTTCTTTGGAAACCCCGTGTCCCCTCCCCCTCCCCGCCTCTGTGAGGGAATTCCTCCTCCCACCCACCCGCCCACCCATTCCCATATTCCCACCTTGACATTCCCTTTTACTGGGGCCACTAGCACCCTCAGGCCCAGAGTCCTCTCCTTTCTCCCTGGTGG
>CM052722.1:21883684-21903534 GCA_028551405.1 Uromys caudimaculatus | reverse complement strand
ATATATATATATATATATATATATATATATATATATATATATATATATATATATATATATATATTCACCATACTCTATCTTCCCAAACTTTTGTATGGCTTATATATGTTGTATGCACAGAGTCAGAAACTAAGATTCAATTGGAATGCTGGCAGATATCTAACTTGGATAGTCTTCATGTATGTCTTGTAGGAGTTTCATAACCTCCAATGAAATCACAGACACATTCACTCTTTGAATTCCTAGGAATTCCTCTTCTAGGAATCGGTGGAAAAGATACTTCTGCATAGTCATGAAGAGATAGAGCAACAAGATTATTGGTAGTAGTGAGACTTAAATAGCAAAAGATTGAGATGGGTCAAAATACATATGATACAGATACCAGTTAAAATAATCTGTGGTCTGTTTATAGCATGGCATTAAACATGTATTATTATGTGTGTAGGGGAGGATTTGTGTGTGCCACTGCATGCTTGAGGATGTCAGAAGACAGCTCTATGGAACGTATTCTCTTATTCTACCTTTATGTGGCTCCCAGGGATCAAATTTGGGTTTTCAGGCTTGCAAGGCAGCCTTGCCCACTGAGCCATCCCACCTGCCTGTATATAATGGAGTTTTGTGTGTAATGAAAATGGGTTGAGAAAGATACCAATTTAGAGTGAACTCAGGCTGTTTGTTGTCATAAGACACAAGATGCAGTACTGATGCCTTGTGCAGCAAAAGAGTAAGAGATGAGTATATATGTAGACATTTGGCTTCTATTTGCAGGAAGACATGCTGGAAAAATAATTTTAAAAATTTATTAAAATGCTTGCCTCTCAGGAATGTGAAGTTGAAGGGAAGAGAATGGAAGGAAGACATGAGACTTTTCTGAGATGTCTTTTCACATAGCTTATATATGTTGTAACATAGAGAGAAACTAAGATTCAATTGGAATGTTAGCAGATATCTAACTTGAGAACAAAGGGTAATGTATATTCTATATATATCCAATTGTAAGCAGAGTCACACATAGTAAACATAAATTTCAAGGGACTTTTTTTTTCTTTTTTCAAAATTTATTCTTTAATCTTTTTTTTTTTTTTTTTTACAGTTCAGACTTTATCCCCCTCTTGGTCTACCCTCTGACTATTCCACATCCAACACCTCCTCCCCCTGCCACCATATCCAAGAGGATGTTCCCACCCCTCCACCCCCACCCCACCAGACCTTTCCACTCCCTAGGGCCTCAAGTCTCTGGAGGGTTAGGTGCATCTTCTCTGATTGAGTCCAGACTCAGCAGTCCTCTTTTGTATATGTGTTGGGGGCCTCATATCAGCTAATGTATACTGCTTAGTTGGTGCTCAGTGTCTGAGAGATCTCGGGGGTCCAGGTTAATTGCAACTGCTGGTCCTCCTACAGAGTTGTCCTCCTCCTCAGCTTCTTTCAGCCTTTCCCTAATTCAACCACAGGGGTCAGCAGCTTCTGTCCATTGGTTGGGTACAAATATATGCATCTGGCTCTTTCAACTGCTGGTTGGGCCTTTCAGAGGCAGTCATGATAGGTCCCTGTACTGGCTGGTTTTGTGTGTCAACTTGACATAAGCTGGAGTTATCACAGACAAGGAGCTTCAGTTGAGAAAATGCCTCCATGGGATTCAATTGTAAGGCATTTTCTCAATTACTGATCAAGGATGGGAGGGCCCATTGTGGGTGGTACCATCCCTGGGCTGGTAGTCTTGGGTTCGACAAGAGAGCAAGCTGAGCAAGCCAGGAGAAGCAAGCAAGCCAGTAACATCCCTCCATAGTCTCTGCATCAGCTCCTGCTTCCTGACCTGCTTGAGTTCCAGTCCTGACTTCCTCTGGTGGTGAAAAGCAGTGTGGAAGTGTAAGCTGAATAAACCCTTTCCTCCCCAACTTGCATCTTGGTCATGATGTTTGTGCAGGAATAGAAACCCTGACAAATTGGTACCAGCATAGTGGGATATTCCTGTGACAACCTGACCATGTTTTGGGGAGGACTGTGGAAGGACTTTGGAACTTTGGGCTAGAAGATCCATTCGATATTAAGGGCTCAGCGGGATGTTGTGTAGGAGCTTGGAAGATAATGTTGAGAACAGAAGATGGAGGCCTGGCTTGTGAAATTTCAGAGGGAAGATTAAAGACTCTTATCAGGACCATTGCTATTTTGATTGTGAGGATTCTGTAGTTTTGGTTGGCTGGGGCTGAAGAGTCAGCTGTAATTGACAAGATGCCAAAACTACTAAAGCAAGGACTTTGCATTGCTGGGACTATTGATGCTGGTTGGCTGGAGCTGGGAAATTGGCAGTGATTTCGAGGAGACCAGCATCATTGAGGTGGAGTCTTCTGGGAGGTGTTTTCTGAGAGCAAGAAGGCTGGCTGTGTTATGGAGATGGCCAAGGTTGTGCCTTGTGCTGCAGCTGGACTTGGTAATGTGTAAGAGTCACCCATGGTACTGATTTTGAAGGCATGAAGGGGTCATAAAGAGAAGCTGAGGCTCAGCACTGTGAGAGGGGCTGTGGAAAGCCATTAGTAAAAGTGCATCCTTAGTTGCAGTTGATGTTCCAGGACTGAAGAGATCATGCAAAGGAGTTGAGGCTTAGCACCATGAAGAGAACCTATGAGAGGCTATTGGTGAATCCTAGTTGCAGCAGAAGACAATAGTGTTTTGGAGATGCCAATACCATGAGATGACCACCAAGAACAGCAGCAGCAGTGGAGTACAAGCATCTGGAGCCTAGAAGATAAGGTGTGTGCTACAAAGGACTGGGCTGGAGAAGTGACTTAAGCCCTCTGAGGAATCCAGAAGATCGTGAGTGGATCCCAGACATTGGATGGTTGGAGTTTGATTTTTCTTTTGATTGTGACTATGGCCTGATATTTTTCCCTCTTGAAGAAAAAAGGTAGCCAAAGTTAAGAGACTTTGAATTTTTAAAAGACCTTGAATTATAAAAGATATTGGATATTTTAAAGAGATTGAACTTTTAATAAGCAAGACTGTGGGACTTTCAAAGTTATTTAGGTCTTGGGATGAATAAGAAAGTAAGGGTTGAGGCTTAATGGTGATGTGTTTGTGTGTCAAGTTGACAAGGGGTCAATTGTACCGGCTGGTTTTGTGTGTCAACTTGACACAATCTGGAGTTATCACAGAGAAGGAGCTTCAGTTGAGAAAATGCCTCCATGAGATCCAGGTGTAAGGCATTTTCTCAATTAGTGATCAAGGGGGGAGGGCCCCTTGTGGGTGGTACCATCCCTGCGCTGGTACTGATAGTCTTGGGTTATATAAGAGAGCAAGCTAAGCAAGCCAGGAGAAGTAAACCAGTAAGTAACATCGCTCCATAGCCTCTGCATCAGCTACTGCTTCCTGACCTGCTTGAGCTCCAGTCCTGACTTCCTCTGGTGATGAACAGCAGTGTGGACGTGTAAGCCGAATAAACCCTTTCCTCTCCAACTTGCTTCTTGGTCATGATGTTTGTTCAGGAATAGAAATCCTGACTAAGACAGTCCCCTTCTGTGAGCACTCCATAGCTTCAGTAATAGTGTCAGGCCTTGGGGCTTCCCCCTGAGCTGGATCCCACTTTGGGCCTGTCACTGGACCTTCTTTTCCTCAAGCTCCTCTCCATTTCCACCCTTGAAGTTCTTTTAGACAGGAGCAATTATGGGTCAGAATTTTTGACTATGGGATAGCAACTACTTCCTTGAAGTTAACAACAGTTCCTGGAAGGAAGCACACTGTCCTTCGGTGATTACAGTGAAGGAAGATAGAGATTGCTAACGTTTGTAGGGGCCGAAGTACAAGTCCAACAGTGACTACATACCATGTATCTAAATATTTAAAAGTGCAACTAGTGTTGTCAGACTAAAAACTAACGACGAAAATAGGTCTTCTCTCCCAACTTTAACAGATTCATCTTTGTCATGATTTTGAAGGCTGGTCTGATCCTTAGATTCATTGTGTTCTCCATCTTGGACTCTAGACAACACAGAGGCAACAGAACCAACCTGTCCCTTAACCACATATACTTCCTGCTCCACTGTGCTATGGGCCAATGGGCTGAATCTCTAGCCCCAGTTGACTCACTGAAACACTAACTCTCAGTGTGGCTATACTTGGAATAAGGAAGTTGTAGGCATACATTTTTCTCAACTTACTTTAATTAGGGTTCAACCTCACCTCCAGTCCACTACCCACTAGAGGCAGTGAAAAAGAAAGGTGATTAGGACACGGGGGTAGTGGACCTGTTTAGAAATAGTTGTTTGGGGTGATTCTAATCTTTGTTGTTCTCAGTTCAATCTACTAGCAAATACCAAACACAAATCAGCAGCTGCGGTCCAATCCACTCGGCAGACACCACACATGAATCAGCAAGGGCAGTTCAATCTAGAAGAATCTGCAAGGCTAGCCAACCAGCCAGAGTCGGAGGAAGTGGCAAGAAGCTGCAGGAACCTCATGAGAAGTTCTTTGGTGAGTTTCTCTCTATGAAGTCACCACAAGGAAAGCTCAGCAATGCAATGTAAGGGGAACCAATACATGTGTGTCTCAGTGAAGACTAGCAAGGTGGAACAAGGCAAGCCAATGCTTGGGCTCCCATTGTCTGTGGGGTCATATTTATATTCCTTCTAAACATCACGTCTCCTTTCACGTGTTCACATAGCAAAATATTCTTTCACCTGTGTCTGCTTCAGCAAAACATTCTTTTACCTGTGTGCCACAGGAAAACATCACTTGACATAACTGCCTTTCCAAAGAAACCAGAAGTTTCCACTTCAGGAAGTAATTAAGGTCAAATGATATTGTAAAGGTGGAGCCATGATCCTATGGGATTAGTGTCTTTGTTTTCTTTTTGTGAGATTAACTTTTAAATTGTGTGTGTGTGTGTGTGTGTGTGTGTGTGTGTGTGTGTGTGTGTGTGTATTCATGTGGGATTTCAGGTGACTGTTGAGTCCAGAAGAGGATATCAGATTCTCTGGGGCTGGAGTTCTAGGAGGTTGTCAGCTACCTGATGTGGGTGCTGGGAGCTGAATTTATGCCATTTACAAGAGCAGTTCTTAACAGCTAAACTGTCTCTCTAGCTCTTCCCACATTAAAAATTTTATTTATTTATTTATTTATTTATTTATTTATTTATTTATTTATTTATTTATTTATTTGTGTCTGTAAGTGTTTATGTGTATGTGGACTGGTGTGCATCATGGAGTGTATGTAGACATTAGGGAATTTGGTTCTGTCTTTTCACCGTGTAAATTCTGGGGATTGAACTCAGGTCTTTGGGTCTGGCAGCAAGTGTTTTTACCTGCTGAACCATCTTACCAGCCCAGATTAATGTCCTTATAAGAGGAAACACCAGAATTTAGAGTTTTGTCTGTTTCCTCCCCAGTATGAAAATGCAACAAGAAAGTAGCCTTCTACAAGCTGATAGACACACACTGGTTTACAGGTCAGTGGGATGTCACTTACAGATGGCCCCTGATGTGCTTTGTATTCTTGGAAGCCATTTTGTTCGAGGCTGTGTATGTGAGAACAAAAGAATAGTTCAAATCTGGGTGATTGAAAACTGAAGTGTCTCTGAAATGGTTTTCTCCTAACTTTCGTGGGAGAAAAAGACAAGGAGAAATCAAGGAGATTCATAATGTTTTAAATAGGGGAACTGTGCTGTTGAATAAGGATGTCAACGCTAAGTAGAAGACATGAACACATTGTAGCCCTACAGGAAGCTTGTTACCCTCAGTCTAACTAGTGCTTACAAAGGCTGAAACAGTGAGCTTTTATGTGGGTTGAATGGAAAGCAAAATTATTATTGAGAAATTGGTGACAAACCTAGGATAAGACATATGCTATTATGTATCACAATGAAAGAAGAAAAGAACCCTTTCTATTTTGATCAAAAGACTCAGGGAACTAAGAAGAGATTTAATCTAACTCTATACTTGGTGCATTTGATACACAAAATTGAATGTAAAAGCTTCTTTTGGAGTCATTTTATAGTGATCCATTCAAACTCCAGAGACTGGAGACATTGATGACCCAGAGAAATAAAAATGTGCAGGCCATTGTCTGTTAGGTTGTCCATAGAGTTTGCTTCCTGAGTCAGACCAAGATTTTGGGGTTTTGTTGAGCCACTTCCTCTTCCATCCTGGTCCAACCTGTGACTCATTGCCAGCACTCAGAAGACATTATATAGGATCAGAAGTGGAATCTGTAGACAAGAGATTAAGTACTTAGTTCACTGTTGTATAATGTTCCTTCATGTGATGTTTCTGACTTATGTATCTCATCTATTACTGAGAGGTATTTGAATTGGTTTCCTTATTTCTCTATTTGTTCCTAACATAAACACAATCCTATTTATATGGTTATAAATTTCTCCTAGTATAAGCATGTAAGAGTTTTCTAGGCTGTATTTCTAAAAATGGAATAAACTGATAGTACATTGGGCACATATTATTTTTCTGTAGGTAATTCTGAAGATTATTCTAAAGTGGATACTCAATAGAATGAGCATTAATTCTGTTAATTTGTATACTATTTTCAATTTTCTTATGAATAACAATGTTTTTCTCCAGTTCTTAGATGTTTTGATTTGTTGGTCTTAAAATTCAAAAGAGTATTCCTAGTCTTCTGTCTTTTTTTCTAATCTGTCTAGTCAATGTCCTGCATTTCTTTAGAAATTTTAGAATGAATTTATTAGCATCTATCAAAATCATCAATGTGATTTTTTTATTATCATGATGAAATTTCAGGTTACAAAGTTTAGACAGTCTTAACAATATTGAGTCTGTGATACGTGACACATAGAGTCCATTCTACTTGCATGTTGGCTAGGCTTCTGTGAAAACAATGTATCAAGAGAAAGCCACTTCAGTGTGTTTCCCCTTGGCGTGCAGTGAAGAGAGCTATGTGTCACATATCTATCTGGTTCTGAAAATTCTGGGCTCCTTCTTGTTCAGGGCCTCTAAAGCCTCATGCTGAACTTTGTTCCCCACTGCCTTCCCTAAACCCTTAGGCTGGCAGCTTGGAACTAAGAAAGGGCCAGATGTAAGGATTTATATGCATATTGTATGCTGGCTTAGGTTTCCTTTTCACAGACTTTGGAGATTCAATTAAAGGAATTTTGAGAGTTGCGAGGAATCCTCTTAATACTAAGGTTACCCTGAACTATTGATTTTGCTCTTTGCAGAAAATAACACGGTGAGAACACTATCAGAGAAGGAGGTGGTAAGAGGTGTGCAGCATCTATCTGGATATGATTTTCTATCTTTTAAGGTGCAAAGCATAGAGATGTGAAACCAAGTGTTGTTTGGATGTGTGGTTAAATTTTGTCTAATCTGCCCCTGGGAACATACTGATCTACTCAATGCAACGGGCCATTTCCAAATTTTCAGACTGGGCTGAGGAGTAGCTCAGTGGTAGATCTCTTGCTTAGGATATTCGAGACCCTGGGTTTAATACTCAGTACCTCAAAACATTGTTGAAACACCAAAGATTTAACCCATGCTTTGTAATATTATGGGTTACAATCTGGAGCTATTAACTTAATTTTCACATTTATTTACTTATGAGTATGATTGCTAGTCAACTTGACACAAGTGGGAAGAGAAAACCTCAATTGAAGAATTGCCTCCTGTTGCAGCCTGGAAGTACCGGCGAGTGGCAGCAGCTGGCTGGGTGGTGGCCATGGACTGCTTCATGTAGACCTGCAGCCTCCTGGAGATCAATGAGACCCTGGTGATCCAGCAGCACGGGTTGCGCGTCAGTGATGGCGAGGAGAAGATAAAATTTGATGCTGGGATTCTTCTCAGTACACACTGGCTGATTTGGGGAGACCAGAAAAATAAAGAGCGCTGCATGGCCATTCCTCTGTCTCAGATTGTGTTCATTGAGGGGCAGGTGGCTGGAATTGGGAAGAGCACCAAAATCGTGGTTCATCTGCACCAAACTCCTTCTAACAAAGAGCCTGGTCCATTCCAGAGCAGTAAGAACTCCTACATCAAGCTCTCTTTCAAAGAACATGGGCAGATTGAGTTTTACAGGCATTTATCAGAGGAAATGACACAGAGGAGATGGGAGACTGTGCCAGTTTCCCAGTCAACTACAAACAAATGAAGGACCCCAGCCAGGAAGAGTAAGAGCTGTTGAAATTGTAGGTATTGAAAGCAAACTTGAAGAAAAAAGAAAAGAAACCGACAAAAACACTTCTGAGGCCTTTGAAGACCTGAGCAAGCTGATGATCAAGGCTAAGGGAATGGTGGAGTTATCAAAATCAATCGCTAATAAGATTAAAGAGAAGCAAGGTGATGTCACAGAAGATGAGACCATCAGGTTTACTTGCTGAGTATGGGAACAGATAACCCAGTTACCAGAGAAACCTATGGCTCAGGCAGGCACACAGTACCACATGCAGCTGGCCAAACAGAATGTGGGGGAATAATGTCACTCACAGAGGTGTACTGTTTAGTGAACCGAGCCTGAGGAATGGAGTTGCTCTCACCAGAAGATTTAGTAAATGCATGCGAGATGCTGGAAACACTGAAATTGCCTGTCAGGCTCCAGGACTTTGACAGTGGTGTCAGGGTAATTGAGCTTCAAACTCACAAGGAAGAAGAAATGGTGGCCTCAGCCCTGGAGATAGTTTCAGAAAGGGGATCCTTCACATCAGAAGAGTTTGCCAAGCTTGTGGGAATGTCTGTCCTTCTGGCTAATGAAAGGCTGCTTCTTGCACAGAAGATGGGCCACCGTAGCTGAGATGACTCCATGGAAGGCTTGCGCTTTTATCCAAATTTATTTATGACACAGAATTAAGAATTTTGTACCTGAAATACCTTTTGTCAATATGCATACATTATGCCAAGGTCTCATGACATTGAGCTAAGAGATAAACCCAAATGAACCAAGAACGTGTTAGAACAACAACAACACACAAAAGAATTGCCTCCTCCTCCATGGATTCTATGTGTAGCATATCACAGACTCAATATTGTTAAGACTGCCGAAACTTTGTAACCTGAAAGTTCAACATAATTTTGAATTATGAACAGTTTTAAAAACTGTTTTTAAAAATTTGCAAATTGGTGTAGGATGGCCCAGCCCACTGTGGGCAGTACCATTCCTAGGAAGGTAAGTCTGGTTATATAAGAAGGGTAGCTAGCTGAACATGATCTTGTGAGCAAGCCAGTAAGCATCCTTCCTCCATGGTTTCTGTTTCAAGGTCCTGTGTTGACTTCTCTCAATGATGGACTATAACTTGCTAGATAAAAAAAGACGTATTCCTTCCCTAGTTGCTTTTGGTCAAAGTGATTTGTCACAGAAACACAAAAGCTAAATAGGGTTGTCTCTCTCTCTCTCTCTCTCTCTCTCCCCAGAATTGTGTATGTTTGTGTCTGTGTACTTGTTCATACATGAGCATGCCATAATCCATGTGTGGAGGTCAAAGGACAACTTGCAGGACTCAATTTTCACCTTCCACAATGTGGGTCTCAGAGAACAAACCCAGATTGTTAGGCTACACCGCAAGCATCTGTGCCCTGGAACTGTTTCTTAGAAATACCTAAGATTAAGCCTTAAAAAAAAAGTTTGGAAAGGTCCTATGTAGCTAATTGTACTAAAACTTGTGAAATTATAGAGAAAGCAAAAAGTGGGTAAGGGCCAAATATATTTGAGAAAACTTGTATCTGTCATTGTGTTAGATGCTGGGGATACACTGCTGAATGAGACATGCAGCGTTCCTCTCCCTACAGAGCTTATAGCTCTCAGAGAAGATGGATAAGGAACAAGTGTGAGAACACTGCAGAGGGAAAACACAGGTGCTTTGCTGAGTAGCTCATTGGAAGTCCTGAGTTTCCTTGTCTCCTTTAGCATTAGGTAACCCAATTACAACCTAACCTAGCCGGGCAGTGGTGGCACACACCTTTAATCCCAGCACTTGGGAGGCAGAGGCAGGTGGATTTCTGAGTTCAAGGCCAGCCTGGTCTACAGAGTGAGTTCCGGGACAGCCAAGGCTACACAGAGAAACCCTGTCTCGAAAAAACAAAACAAACAAACAACCTAACCTAGCTCGTTAAAACATGTCTAGGTTTCAGTCATGGTGACTACCTCATTGGGCTAAATTAGGTTGACCTTCTTTTGGTCTTAGATCTCTCCTCTATAAGATAGTATAAGGGAAAAGGCTTTCTCTTATTATTTATTTATTTTAAATTTTATTATTTGTATGTGTTCATGATATGTATGTGTGTGGTGGTGATAGTGGGGGACATAGATGCCACAACATATCTTTGGAAAAGAGAGGACAACTTTGTAGAATTGATTATCTCTGTCTGCCTTTGCATGGTTCCAGGGTTTGAACTCAGGCCATCAGACTTTATATAGCAAGAGCCTTTACACACCTAGCTATTGCCCCAACTCTGTTTATTTTTGTGGTGCAATATGATGTGCATATATCTGTATGTATATGCTGTGTGTGTGTGTGTGTGTGTGTGTGTGTGTGTGTGTAGTGTGGGCACACATGAGACATGGCATGTGTATGGAAGTCAAAGGAAAACCTCAAGAATTACTCTTTGTTTTCCACCTTATTTGAAGAAAGGTCTCCAATGTGTTTGTCACTAGCTGGCATGAGTTTTGAGGAATTCTCTTGTCCTCACCTTCCATCTCATCATAGGAGCAATGGGATTACAGATGCATGCTACTGCATCCAACTTATCATGGCCCTGGGGATTTGAGCTCCAGCCCTTATACTTGTATTGCAAGTGGTTTACCTAGTAAACCATCTCTGCAGCATGGGAAGGGCTTTCTTTTAAATCTCTGAAGTACACATGCCATTGGAGATCACATTATTTCCTGTCAGAATTACAACAGAGAATTGCTTCTGGACTCTCAAGTTAATATCAAGGAATGTAGATTTCTTCCCATCCAAAGTTGTTTACCTGAGTTCTATCTGCTGTGGGATAGAAAGGAATCCTAAGCCTTTGCATGTATGCATACAGACTGAAATATCTCAACCCTGATTTTATAGTCAGCTCATCAAGGGAGCCTTCTTAAAACCATTGAAACCATTGACTAATTGAATCAGAACCTAGCAGATTGAGCCCTATGAGATAGCATTGTGAAAAGTCTATTCACATGATTTTACTATGTCACCAGAGGTAAGGAATCTGTGCTACAAGTAGTAAAGCCCTTCATCACTGACCTGCCTCTGAAGCTGGGTGGCTGATGGGACTGCCAGACGAGGGAGGTTCATTTCTTTCTCACATATTTTAGATCCCATAACTACTTTAATCTGGAGCAAAACCAAGGCACTGGCTAAAACTAAAAGCAACCATCACTTAGGCTAAAATTTGTGTCTTTCACTTTCTCTTCTGCTGTTTTCTGTCTCTTAAAGTGAAAAGGCTATCTGAGTGGGTATTGGTAGGTCTTGGCCTCTGGCAAGCCACACTTGTTTTCATTTTTATTTCACTTTCTTTCATCGTTTTCCCCATGGATATGTGGTTTCGTTTGCACATTCATATGGTTGATGGGCACAAATATACATTAGATAGAGGAATTCTAATGTATTTTATCTTCATGGAGGAAGATTCTGTTCTAGTATCACTGTCAACCTCTTGTATGCCTATGTAAGTAGAGAGTTTTTGATGATGTTAAGTAGTGCCTGGGGATTTTTTTTTCTGGAATAATGTTAGATACAATAAATGGCTGTGCATGCTATATTCAAAGTCCTTGCAACAGCACTGTCAGGTAAGAAGTACTAGTGACACTTTCCAGATTAAGCCATGACCTGTCTATGGCTAGGTTGGATAGGGATGGCTGGTCTCATTTGACAACTGAAGCATGTAAAATGTCACTTTCTTTAACACTAACAGCTGTTTTTTGTTTATTATGAGCCTCATATTCTACTGGGTAGTAGAAATACAATCTTAATTTCCTTGACATTTCCTTCTTTCCCCTAGGTTACATCATTTCTTTTACATGATAGTGAAGGAACAGATGGACTAGGAGCCTCTGTATCACTAGGTGTTCCTTCCTAATCTGCAGAGACATAACTGGGTACTCTTGAGCTGCTGTTATGGCACTTGTTCTCAACCTGTGGGTCGCGATCCCTTTGGGGGTCCAATGAAGACCATTGGAAATCACCACTATTTACATTATGATTCATAGCAGTAGCAAAATTACAGTTATGCAGTGGCAATAAAATAATTTTATGGTAAGGGGCCATCACAACATGAGGAACTGTATTCAAGGGTTGCAGAGTTAGGAAGGTTCACAATCACTGTGTTATTGGTCCGTGGACACTGTTCTGTTCCTATTTGGAGGACTTTGCAGGGGCTTCAAATTACAGTGCTATGTCTCAGCATAGCACTTGGTTCTTGGTTGCAAAGACAGCATTCTGCTCTTCACTCAGCACTGCACAGACATTTCACACAGTATATTTTTGGGGGGTGTAGTTCTTGCCATTTTATTATGTTTTTACTTGTAAAATGAGGGCAAAATCTCCTTTATTCTCAGACTACCCCCAAATAACCTTGTTTCTCTTATCTTTCTTTTGGACAGCCATAGAGATGGCAGGTGGAAGACTGGGAGCTGCTCTCCTTTCGGAGAATATGACCATGCCCAACAAATAAGCCAGACTCTCTTCCTTATGGATTCTCAGTTTAGGTCTCAAGGAATCTTTGACTTTAAAATATGCTCACTGAAGTATAACTTACATGAATAAAAATATGCACATTAACTAGGCAGCTCAATAAACTGTAGCCAATGTTTACAGGTGCATAATTCATACCAAGTGAAGATATAGGACATTTTTCATTCACTGCAGAAAATGCCTTCCTGTCCCCTTCAAGTTACCTATCCATTCTCACATACTCGTTTACTGTTTATCAATACATATACATTGTGCTTTTTCATAATTATGTGTAGGACTAGGTGAGGTCCTCTGTCACTCTCTAGGTGGTTGGTTTTTGGCAAGTCTCATTATTTTTCCAAGCCTCCTTTTCAGTGATGCTCAAGTGAGAGGATTCCATTGACCTGTCTTTTTCTTCTAACTTAAAATCATTAGGAATCGATGTTTGTAGTTTCCAGAAAAGGAGCAAAGCAGTGTTTGTATAACACAAAGATCCTTGACAAGCATCCTGGATCTGCTATCTGCCTGAATCACATGGAGGATCATGATTGTCTTTACTTTTGCTTTCCTGGGAGTACATGCTCACCCTGAATCTCATAGAAGCAGGGAACAAGAAGAGAAAGAAGTGACGTCAATGCATTTTTTCTAGGCAGTCTTGACTATGTAGTAAAAGAAAGGAAGCTTGTGTCCCATGTGTATAAGCATAGTAATGTGAGTTTTGAAATAAATTCACCTTTGGTGACAATCTCAACACCAACCAATAACAAAATGATAGTATGCATTGGCATGGAATGGTCTAATTCTTCCAAAGAATATGAGTACACTCAAATTTAATTATGAGGTTTTATAAACGAGACTACCATGGCTGTCTGTGGTGGTTTGAATACGCTTGGCCCATGAGAAGTAGCACTATTAGGAGGTGTGGCCTTGTTGGAGGAAGATAGTCACTGCGGGGGTGGTTTTTGAGGTCCTATGCTTAAGCTCCTCCCAGTGCTGGAGAGACCATCTTCTTCTGGCTGCTTTGGATCAAGATCTAGAATACTCACCTCCTTCTAAATCACCATGTCTGCCTGAATGCTGCCATGCTTTCCACCATGATAATAATAGACTGAACCTCTGAACCTGTAAGCCAGGCTCAATTAAATGTTGTCCTTATAAGAGCTGCCTTGGTCATGGTGTCACTTCATAGCAATGAAACCAAGACATTGTCCAAGTTCCAATGTTAACAAAAAACCAATATGCATTTAGAATATGTTTATTATATTTTAGAACATTTCAAAAATGCCACTATTGTCATATTACAGTAAGTGTTAAAGTGAAGGCAGTCCCTAAGGAAGATAAGTATTTTATTTAGGGTCAGAAAAATAGCTAGTAGAGCAGTTAGCTGTGTCCTACAAGAGTTTAATTAGATGTTATTTCATGATTCATCTTTTTTTACAGCTTACTGGTTCTGAATGCAGTCTATAATTTTGGGTTGCTTTGCTTATACAGTTACAAAGATTTTATTTGATGGAAGTTTTTGTTTCACTGATAACTTTTTGAAAACTGTCAAAGTTAAATTTTTTTTCCTAAAAAGAATTATGGAGAGGACACAGGGAGGACTTTGCTTTATGGAGTCCTAGGGGGAAAATGACCAGAGTTAGCTTATGCTGAAATCTTACCTTTGACACTCTGAAGCATGACATGAATAACAAATGAAAATCTTTAGAATCTTATGATTCCTAGTGATTCTATAGTGTTGAGTATATTAGTCTACTTGAGTCTCTGTCAAAATAGCCTCAACTGGCTAAATTAGAAATAATAGAAATCTATTTTTAATGGTTCTAGGATCCAGGGAGTCTATGATAGTTGCCACTTGATATGGTGCTGTAAAAATTCGGTATATGCTTCTGCTGTGGCCTGATATTGCAGAGGGACAAACAAAAGCTCCTGGGCTGAATTGAAACCATAGTCAAGAATTAAGTGTTTTTTTTCTTGAGTAGTTTGGACTAAAAGTGAACCCAAATTTGAATTTTCTACTTTGCTCTCTCCCTGTGTCTTTCATCTGCCTGTCGTTTGTGATTTCAGGCCACAAACAAATGTCTTGTGTATGTCTGCCCCATTGTCTGTTCCTAACAAAGATCTTAGCACAGGAAATACTATATGGAAAAAGAATGATAGATAGCTTTTTTTAAAAATGGAAATCTTAAAGTTTTAAAAGGGAAGAGTTGCTTTACTGACCTCCAACTGACCCAGAATAGCATTCAAAACCACAAACACATGTTGTCAACCTCTATCCACATGCTGCTTACAACTTCTGTGGCAGGTATTTATTTTATTTAAAGTCACTTTCTAGATATTGGCTGCTTTCAGCAAATGATTACCACAACACACACACACACACACACACACACACACACACACACACACACACACACACACATGCAGACATACATGATTCTGGGCCAGTTTAAGATTAAAGTTACTATTTAGCTTAGGCATAATAATGTTGGTTACATTGTTTTCTGAAAGGCAGCTTAAATAGGCCAAGCACACAGTAGGACAGCAGATTGACTACATAGTTTCAAATAGTCTCAAAGCACATTGTTAACTTGGTGGCAACGTCTGGCAAAAGTTTGGTTTCTAAAGGCAAGAGACATTTTCAGGAAAAGCTATTTTCACACTGGGACTCATGTTTAAGGATAGTGATCTCATTCATGAGGGTTCTGCCTCACAACTTAGACATGTCCTGAATATCTCACCTCTTAATAGAGTACAACAGGGATTGGATTTCTATCTGTGGATTTCTGGAGGACACAGACATTGAGACCCTTCAGGGTGTTACTTTGTCATTTGTTTTGTGTATTGTCTTCTTCTATTATTATTATTATTATTATTACTACTATTATTGTATGTGTGTACATGCACATGTCACAGAATGAGGGTACAGGTTGAAGTACAAGTTTGTGGAGCTTGTTGTCTCCTTTCACTTTTACAAGGAACCAAGGATTGAACTCAGGCTGCCACGCTTGCAAAGGGCTCCTTTGGGTAAAGCCACCTTGCCCACCCTAGACTTCTTATTTTTAAAAGGAGTCTAGTGTGTTAAATGATTACTTAAGTCTTTTCTGGCCCCATAAAATTGCCTGAGGCTTGCTTCTGTTCCCTTGCCCTTCTGCAAATGTCTGCAATGTTTCTTTTTTAATGGAGACACCTAATAGTAGGGTATAAATTAACTCACAGAGGGAGAAGCTGTCTTAGGGGGAAAATTGCTATAAACATATCACCCATTATTAACACATGAAACAGAAAAATGTCTTTGGAAGGCTTGAGTTGGAGTCTTAAGTTTACCACTTAGGAGCCACATGACTCTAACATTTCTTAGTTTCTTCATAGGTAAATTGAGACAGCCCATTTCACATCCTTCTTATATGGGTGGTCTCAAAAATATGCCTATGAAGCACCTTGCAGGTTACAAGGAGCAAGAAGAGTCTAAGTGCAAAGAACAAACTGCAAGCAAGGCTTAGGAATCAGGAAACAGGGCGTGGAGGTAAGGGCTAGTTTCAAGGGGATCCATAAGAGGCCATGTGGTTTACTACAAGCACCAGGGGTCTTTTTTTTTTTTTTTTTTTTTTTTTTTTTTTTTTTTTTTAAGCTTTGCACCACTGTGTGTCCACAGGAATGTCTATTCCATGCTTCGTTAAGCCTGGTCCAGAGAGGAGAAATTGGAAGTCCATAACTGTATGAATCATAAAACCAGAACCACTGCATATTTTAGAAGGAGAAATTTTTACAAGAATTGGGTATTATTGATGGAAGAGGAGCTGGGAAATCGAAGGAGGTGTGAGCTGAGGGGTCAGAAGAAGGTTACACACCACCCCTGGCTGTGGCTCATGAGTCAGAGCTTCCAAGGAACTCTGGAGCAGGTCTGGTGACTGAAGACCGACCAAGGATTGGGGGTTGGGAGGTGGGCTGGTGACGTTGCCCTCAGAAGTTGTGGCTCTCTGTGACAGTGGCCCTGGTAAGTTTGCAGAGAAGCATTCAATGGTGAGCTCGGAGTTGCTGGTGATGGGCAGGAGTTAGAGTGCAAGATGTGGAGGTAAGGACCGTGAGGAGCAGGCAAGAGCTGAGGCTACCTTTGCGTCTGTTTCACCATCTCTAATGACCTTGCCTTTGGAGAGTGATGGGCTGCCCTCCTTCCACCCCCAGCCTTTGTATAATCTCATCTTGGCCTACTTAAACTCAGAACTAAAGAGGAAATGGGACTCTGCTAAAGTTCACTCCTAGTGTGACAAACAATCCACCACAGTTATCCGGGCAGCACTTCCTGAGCACACACTGACTGACTAAGGAGGTCTTTTATCATCCTGGATGTGAGGAGCCAAGACCCTCACTTCATAAAAAGAGCACTGGAGACTCACAGGCAGTTCATTTCATGACCTTGAAAAGCTGAAGTCAGCCTCCAAAGGCAGGCACTCTGATTAAGCGCACATAATAGTCTTCACGGGCCCAACACAAGCCCCTTCTGCCCATCCCTCTTCTAGGTGCTATCCTTCCCTTTGGCAACTCCCGTTTGTCTTCTTTCCCAGCAACGCTGCACCAAACAAAACACATTTACAGGTTATTCTTTAAATTCTACAACCATTTTATTTTAAATTGAATATTATGTTACATATATGGATATTTTGTCTACATGCATGTCTGTGTACCACTTGCACACTTGGTGCCTAAAGGGAACCAGAAGGGGGCTTTGAATCCCCTGGAGGTGGTGTTGCAGATGGCTGTGAGCCACCATGTGGCTGCTGGGAACTGAACCCTGGAAGAACAGCCAGTGCTTTAACTGCTGAGTTATCTCTTTAGTCTCCACATCTTTTTTATTTTAAGACTTGCCAGACAAATAGCTTTGTCCTGTCAGTAGATAGGCAAGCTTAGCTATTACTAATTTTCTCCTCTAAGCTTCTAGTTTAGGTGGTTTGCTTAGCATAGTTTGGGGGTGTGTGGCAGGTGGATAGCTTTAGTAGCTGACTTGAGCAGGGGTCCAAGGCCTTCTGTTTATCTACACTTGGGCCTAAGTTGGTTCAAGGCACTTTTGATTTTTTTCTCACACTAGGGACAAGACATGGAAACTTGAACCTGTCCCAGAACGTGTCCTCTCTGAGTAAGCAAAATCTTAAGTAAGACTCTTCCAGAGAAAGATGGTCACTCAAAATCAAAAACAAAAGGCTGCCTCAGCTTGTCAGTACCTTCTGCAGCTAGTTTATCCAACCATTAATTTCAATGGCGACTGGCCTCTTACGGGGATGAACACTATGGCCATAGAGGTACTGACGGCAAGGTTAAATCTGCTCTGTTCAGACACCCAGAGAACAGCTTTTGGCCTAAGACTCAGGTCACAAGAGAGCATTGTTTTAATATTCAACAAGAAGTCACAGTATGTGTTTCTCACTGGAAAAGATGTCTTCATCTCATGACTTGTTAAAGATAACCATACATGCAGAAAGAACCTCAGGAAGGAATTTCCTGTAGGTAGATTCTGACAACTGAAAAAAAAAAGTAAGGCTCTTTCCATGTGTTTCTTCTGTGTGGATGGCAAGTGACAACTTGTTTTTTCACAGAAATGATGACTGGAGAGCTTGGGTCTGTGGACCTTTCCATAAACACCTTTATGTCCCAAATTTAACTATTGGTAGGATTCCAGATGCAAATGGTGGCTAATGCCTTTAATCTGAGCACTGAAGAGTAGAAGCAGGTAGGTCTTTGTGAGTTCAAGGCCAGCCTGGTCTACAAAGAAAGTTGTAGGTTAGCTAGGGTTGCATAGTGAGACTCCAAGGAAACAGAAATTACCTAGTACCCTGACAGGTAGACAGATAGGGAAAGAGGCCATAAATAAACAGCAGAATGGAATTCTTCTGGCTTCTTCAACCAGGACAAAGACATGGTAGGTGTCTTCACGTCACTCATGTGGACCCCCTTCTAGTTAACCTTCCCAGATATGTAAATGGGCCCTGGATATGGGCTATAAGTCAATAAACCACTTTTCATTGTTTAAGCTAACCAATTCAAAATGAAAAGGGGAGCTCCCAGGCCACCCAAAACATTAAAACAAACAAACAAACAAACAAACAAACAAACAACCTAGCCTTCTAGGCAGAGGTGGATTTTGATTTCTGAATCTCCTACTTGTGGGTAGTGTGTCTCTTTGTGTGTGCCGTGTGCTGTGCTGTGTGTGTGTATTGTTACTACTTTTATATAAAACTTGTTTGCTTGCCATGACTGTGATTTACTACCTGCCTTTTAATTTTTCAGTTGTCTTAGAAAATTAGCCCAACCCAAGACTGATAGCCATGTCTTAAGAAAAAAATCCACATCTTTTTTCCCTCTCTCTTTTCCCATTCTCTTCTCGCTGCCACCTTGACCCTCCCCCCTTCTAATAAACTCCCCACGTGGAACTGTTAAAAAAAAAATCCAGATCCAATGACATTTCAGATTTTAAGAACAACTGTAACTTTGTGCATTTAAATCCCTGATGTGTATTATTTCTTTTTTTTAAATTTTTAAAATTTTTTTGATACTTTATTTACATTTCCAATGTTTCTCCCTTTCTAGGTCTCCTCTTTGGAAACCACCTATCCCCTCCCCCCCACCTCTATGAGAGAATTCCACCTCACACCCACTGTCCACCCACTCCCATATTCCCACTTTGACATTCCCCTTAACTGGGGCCTCTCCTCCCCCTGATGGCCAACAAGGCCCTCTTCTGCCACATATGTGGTCCGAACCATGGGTCCCTCCATGTGTATTCTTTGGTTGGTGGTCCAGCCTCCAGGAGGACTGGGGGGGGTCAGGGCCGTTGACACTGTTGCTCCCTCCATGGGGCTGCAGACTCCCTTAGCTCCTTCAGTCCCTTCTCCCACTCCTCCATCTGGGACCTCACTCTCAGTCCAGCGGTTACTGTAAAGTGAAACTTGGGTATTCCGAACTTTTGGGCTAATATCCACTTATCAGTGAGGACATACCATGTTCATTTTTTTGTGACTGAGTTACCTCGCTCAGGATGATATTTTCAAGTTCCATCCATTTGCCTGCAAATTGCATTAAGTTGTTGTTTTTAATAGCTGAGTAGTACTCCATTGTGTAAATATACCACATTCTCTGTATCCATTCCTCTGATGAAGGATATCTGGGTTGTTTCCAGCTTCTGCCTATTATAAATATGGCTGTTATGAACATAGTGGAGCATGTGTTTTTATTACATGTTGGAGCATCT
>CM052722.1:21867064-21883184 GCA_028551405.1 Uromys caudimaculatus | reverse complement strand
GGACCCTCAGAAAAATGGACATAATACTACCTGAGGACCCAGCTATACCACTCCTGGGCATATACCCAGAAGATGCTCCAACATGTAATAAAGACACATGCTCCACTATGTTCATAGCAGCCATATTTATAATAGCCAGAAGCTGGAAACAGCCCAGATGTCCCTCAACAGAGGAATGGATACAGAAAATGTGGTACATTTACACAATGGAGTACTACTCAGCTATTAAAAACAATGATTGAATTAAATTTGCAGACAAATGGATGGAAGTTGAAAATATCATCCTGAATGAGGTAACTCAGTCACAAAAGAACGAACATGGTATGTACTCACTGATAAGTGGGTATTAGCCGAAACGTTTGGAATACCAAAGTTTCACTTTACAATAATAGCTGGACTGAGAGTGAGGTCCCAGATGCAGGAGTTGGAGAAGGGACTGAAGGAGCTGAGGGAGTCTGCAGCCCCATGGAGGGAGCCACAGTGTCAACTGGCCTGACCCCCGCCCCCAGTCCTCCTGGAGACTGGACCACCAACCAAAGAATACACATGGAGGGACCCATGGTTCGGACCACATATGTGGCAGAGGATGGCCTTGTTGGCCATCAGGGGGAGGAAAGGCCCCAGTAAAGGGGAATGTCAAGGTGGGAATATGGGAGTGGGTGGGCAGGTGGGTGGGAGGTGGAATTCCCTCATCGAGATGGGGGAGGGGGAGGGGATAGGTGGTCTCCAAAGAGGAGACCTAGA
The DNA here is from genome assembly GCA_028551405.1 of Uromys caudimaculatus. Classification (NCBI taxonomy): domain Eukaryota; kingdom Metazoa; phylum Chordata; class Mammalia; order Rodentia; family Muridae; genus Uromys; species Uromys caudimaculatus. The sequence continues at coordinate 21,882,440 of CM052722.1, read as the reverse complement.
AAGGGGGAAACATTGGAAATGTAAATAAAGTATCAAAAAAAAGAAAGAAAGAAAAGAAAAAAAAAGAGAGGCTACAATTACATCAGGCAAACAAAAGTTACTTTTACAGAAATGCTTAAACCTGTACACATAATAAAGGACATTCTGAGCAGGGCTCCAGTAGCATGGGCATTAAGACTGTTAACAAATGGATGTCATGAAACTAAAAAGTTTCTGAACAGCAAAGGTCACTATCATTTGAGCCTACAAAATGAGGAAAATATTTATTAGCTATACACTTGGCAGGAGGTTAATGTCTAAAATATACAAAGAACCAAAATAAAATATATCTAAACATCAAGAAAACAAACAACCTAATTTAAAAACTGGGTCATAAAGCCAGAGTTCTCAAAAGATGAAATACAAATGTTTGAGAAATATTTTTTTAAAGTGTATTAACATCCTTAGTCATCAGGGAAATGCAAATTAAAACTACTTTGAGATGTCATTTTTTTGGATATTTACTTTATTTACATTTCAAATGTTTTCCCCTTTCCAGGTCTCCCCTTTGGAAATGTCTTATCCCATCCCCCTCCCCCTGCCTCTATGAGGGTATTCCCCCACCCACCCACCCACCCACTCCTGTCTTCCCTCCCTTGCATTCTGCTATACTGGGGCATCCAACACCCTCAGGCCCAAGGGACTCTCCTCCCACTGATGGTCAACAAGGCTCTCCTCTGCCACATATGTGGCCAGCACCATGGGTCCCTCCATGTGTATTCTTTGGTTGGTGATCCAGTCTCCTGGAGCTCCGGGGGGGTCAGGCCAGTTGACACTGTTGCTCCCTCCATGGGGCTGCAAACCCCCTCAGTTCCTTCAGTCCCTTCTCCAACTCCTCCATCCTGGACCCCACGTTCAGTCCAACTGTTGGCTGGGCGCATCCGCCTCTGTATTTGGTCAGGCTCTGCCTGAGCTTCTCAGGAGACAACTTATCATGCTTCCATCAGCAAGCACTTCCCAGCATCCACAATAATGTCTGGGTTTGGTGGCTGTATATGGAATGTATCCTCAGTGAGATGTCATTTTATCTCAGTCAGAAAGTCTAATATAAAAAATACAAATGACGGCAATGGCTGGCATGGATGTAGAGAAAGAGGAACACTTATTCACTGTTTTTAGGAATGTAAACTGGTTCAGCCACTATGGAAATCAGTGTGCAAGTTCCTCAAAAGGCCAGAAATAGACTACTAGTCCTAGTTATATTCCCAAGGAACTCTATATCCTACTACAGAGACACTTGTTCATCCATGTTCATGGATGTTTCCAAGGAATGAAATAACCTGGATGCCCACTAACTAATGAGTGAATAATGAAAATGCAGTCCAAATACATAACATATATTATTCAGCTGTAAAAAAATAACGAAAGTGTAAAATTCAAAGGTAAGTCGATGTAACCAGAAATAATCATTCTGAGTGACGTAATTAAGACACAAAAAAGACAAATGCTGCGCCCTCTCTCTCTCTCTCTCTCTCTCTCTCTCTCTCGTGTGTGTGTGTGTGTGTGTGTGTGTGATGGTTTTGAATCTTTAGATAAGTGTGTTTAAATTGAAGTCCCCATAAAAGCCAGAAAACTAGTAAATAGCTATGAAGAAATTTCAATGGAAGCAAATTAGAACACAAGTGGTATTAAGGGAGGGATAGAATAATGGATCTGAAAGGGTCAAAGAGGGTAAGAAATGGAGGGTTGAGTAGATGAGGGAATATAGGGAGTGATAATTAACACTAAAGATCTTTGAAAAAGCCATATGAAAACCTTCTACTGTAGAAGCTTCCTAAAATATACATATGCATGCATATACATACACACATATACATATGCAGTTTAAAAGGACTTACCCTATGATGTGGGCAAAACACCGCATCCAGACACCATAGGCTATCAGATAAAAAGCCAATGCCATGTAAGATTTTTTTCAAGTTGCCAGTCAGTGGGGGTCCCATAGACCCTACCTCAAGCATTATCATGTTCTTAATAACACCCCAGAACTCAATGGTAGGCCCTATTGCTGAAGATACCACTTACTTGAGTCAGAACATGGAAAAATCAAGCTGGTACTAACGTGGAAGCTTCATCTTTACTGGCTAGCTTTTATAATGCTAAAAGATTCTATGCATGCTACCAGGAAATAAAAAGTAAACAACAGCCTTACCCAGCTGTGAACCCTGTGAGCCTCAATAATAACTGGCTTGGCAAGATTTGTCCACTAGCACAATAGTGGTAAAAATGGTATGGGAGTAATTAACCACTTTCTGATTAGATTTAAAGCCTGCTGCACAAGACAGAACTCATGCCTGTTATTGTTAACTGGGCCAACGTGCCTGGCTAAGTCATGGGCTCTGAAAGAGAACTCAATACTATTATTCTGCTAAATGGACATAATAAAACATAATAAATTTTTATCTTATTCATGGAAATTACTACATCTCTCAATCCTCATCAGAAAAGCTTGGTTTTTTGCCATAGACAGTGATTAATAGTGTCTTAATTAGGGTTTCTATTGTTTCAATGAAACAGCATGACCAAAGTAACTTGGGTAGGTAAGAGTTATTTGACTTATACTTCCACATCTCTGTCCATCATTAAAGGGAGTCAAGACAAGAACTCAAACAGGGCAGAAACCTGGAGGCAAAAGCTGATGCAAAGGCCACAGAAGGGTGCTGCTTACTGGTTTGCTCCTCATGGCTTGTTCAGCCTGCTTTCATGTAGAATCCAGGGCTGTTAGCCCAGGGGTGGCACCACCAGATAGGTTGTGCCTTGCCATATCAATCACTAAGAAAATGCTCCATAGGCTTGCCTCACAGTCTAATCTTATGAAGACAGTTTTTCAATTGGGGTTTCCTCTTCTCAGATGACTCTAGCCTGTGTCGTTGACAGGAAACTAGACAGCATACATAGAGACCCACAACTGCAGAAAATAAGAGACCATGGAACATTTCCTGAAATAGGACATCAATATCACACCCTCTCCCATCAAGGTTCAGATATTATAGCAGAAGAAGGAGTAGAAAATGGCAAAAGTTAAAGGCAGTGAACATCTGCAGTAAAACAGCATTTTCTGGACATGACAGAGGTCCATTAACTAACAGCATTAACTAACAGCAGCTGTGACTTCATACAGAAGACCTGCATAGGACCAAGCCAGCAGAATTACAGCAAGGGGAAGTCCCACACTTAGCTGAGGAACTATTGGTAATTGATGGCTGCTAGCATGGATGGAAGACAGTCCAATTTCTTCAGGGATGTGGCCCCTGAGAAGTTACCCATGCTCCAGTAGACAGTCCTACACCTAGGCACATCCAGGAAGCACTTAAAGGATAGAGAAAGAGTTGGAGGGAGTAGGTTTGATCAAAATACATTCTATACATATATGAAATTCTTAATCAAAAATGGTAGCAGCCTTAAGGTAAGAGAAAATTTCAACTCTGGTCCCATGTCACTATGTCAAAAGGGTTGGGGACAATGAACAGTGGCACTTCTAACATGACACTATTAATTGACTTGCAACCATCTCTGCTCTCCAAATTTACCTTAATTCTTAAAGAAGTTACTTGCACTGGTTGCCTGTTTCCAAAATCAACCGGCAGAAATAATTTTCTTAGTTTTGTCATTAAACTATTATCTCTGATAAAAGTTGTGAGTGACCATTTTAAAAATTTCAAAAGAGCATAGAAATTTAACCTGAGACAAAAGGTCCCTTTTACATCAAGTCCATTTCTTGCAAATACCTATTCTTAATAATTTAAGCATACTTTTCAGAGTTTTTAGTTCAAATTAATTTCTATGAATGTATTACAAACTAAGATAATACAGATTTTAAAATCCACATTGTATTAAATATAAAAATAAAATAGTGATTCATAGCTTTCTCATTCCCACTCTTCCTTGTTTGCTTCCTAAAAGGTAAACAGTTTAAAATCTTTAAACACATTTATTAAATCTTATTTATGTTGTGTGCATGTATGTAGGGTTTTGTGTACACATGGCTCTTCAGTTCATCGGTCTTGGTGGCAAGCTCCTTACCCATTGAGCCGTCTTAGCAGCCCCACTCGACATTATTTCAGTGGCTTCGTTAAGTACTCATATGTAATTGTGCTTTTCTAAACAATACACATATAACCTCGTGCTTTATCAGTTGTAGATAGTATCTTTTTGCTACAATAATAGGTCATTATGGAGTTCTTTAACACCTCCATTCCCTCTGCTTCCTCACTCTCACCCCCAAGTACTGTTAGGCTGGAGTTTTAGGTTAAATCAATATATGCATTTTCATTACTTTGCCTAAGCAAATTTAACTTGATAACTGAAGTTGATAGCTGCAGCATAAAAATATTATAAATCCTCCCTTACTTTTGTTTTACCTAAAAGTAATAATTGCCTTTGTTTGATTTTTTCAGTTTGCTTGAATTTTTCTATAAATGTTACTCATTGCAAATATTATTCTCTGTAGGTTATATTACTACTGAGTTTTCCCTTTAAATACTTTCTCAGAATGGTTTTAGGGTGCTCTCTCAGATCACATTTTCTCTTCAAGTCCTCTTTCTTGGAGCCTTTCAATCACATTCCGTGTAGACTAGTCATTTTCCTGGAAATTTTTTCCTTCTCATTCTAAGAATTCATGTTCCTTCCTCCAGAGTTGAGATGTGTATTAAAAGAATTCATTTCTGCCTCATTCTTGGCTTGCTCACATGTGACATACACAATGCAGTAACTAACGTATGTTAAATAGATCTGTCCAAAATATTGATTAACCCAGCTCTTCAGTTTACAAGTCCTCCCTTTCCAGGGTTTCACTGACGCTATTCTCATGTGCTCACCATTGGCATCTTTGTTGCTTACTCCAGAGAACAGCTTTGTGTGTGTGTGTGTGTGTGTGTGTGTCTGTGTGTGTGTGTGTGTGTGTGTGTGTGTGTGCGTGTTATTCTGTTCTGTTCCTATTACATGGCAAATGCCAGGCCAGTCAGTTACACCTATCCTAGGCCAGAACTCAGCAATAAGTCACAGAAACACAATCTCCATGGAGTTTATAGATATTATATTTTCAATAAGTTTCCTGGCCATGGAAAAATACAGTTGGTCCCAACCTGACGACCTGCTGTGGCTCCTTTTGCACACTACTATACTGCCCATCTATTTTTTTTTTAAAAAAATTGATTCTGCTACGCACCATTTCTTAAGCTTGTCTTCCATTTACAGCCTTTAGAAATGGTTCAGTTTTTTCCTTCACCTGAAGTTCCCTGAACCCATCCATGTATCAAGAACTTACTCATTCTTCAGCATTCATTTCCTTCGTAAGGTCTTTTATGGTTTCTGTATGTGCCATCATCATCAATAGAATTAATCTTGCCTCTTCCCATTTCATACTTCAAATTACAGAACTCTCTGCATTTTGATTTTAAACAAAAATCATAGCTGCTCCCACATAACACACTGGGGTTTGCATTGTTTCATGATCATTTCTGACAACAATGAGCTTTTACCACCCAATAATTCAGTCAACACATATATACCATGTCTCTGTCAGTGCTCAAGCTAAGCCTGTTTGATAAAATTATATCATATTACATTGCTTAAGGTCAAGGTAAGGAAGCATAGACCAAACCAGTTGTTTTAGCACATATAGCATTCTGTTGGGGACTTTGGATTGATCGTGGTGAGAAGTGGTAGCAAAATAGCTAGAATAGATTGCTTATATGTTGTTAGCAATATTTCATCTGTAATCCTCTTGTTCTCCTTAGGACTCTCATAAATAACTATTATTATGCCTTGTTTTTTAAAAGGGACATTAATGGTAGTATTTCTATGTTTCTCAATTACTATAGTCTCTGAAAATGTTGATAATGGACATGAGTTCTTTTTTGAGTAAGAGACTTGTTTTAAGTACATCAATTATAATAAATTCAAGTGCAGGTAATATCTTTCATGTACCATCAACATCAATGAAGACAAATTGTTTACTTGCCTTTTGTGTTTCTCCTTATGATAGTTATTTGCTCCAGTGAAGAACTAAGTAGTTTTGCCTTTTTGTTTAAAGATTTGGCTATGCTAAAGCATATATATATTCCACTAGCTGGAGCCAGATTTTTTGTGCAATACACAAATAAATGTACATTAAAATATTAAACAGGTTTTCAGTATTTGTGGGGGAGGCTGGAGAGTTGGTGCAACAGTTAAGAACACTTGCTTCTCTTTCAAAGAACCTGAGTTCTGTTCCCAGTATTCATGTTGGTTGGCTCACAACCAGCTCCAGGGCAGAAGATCCTCTGCCCTCTGCTGATTACTATGGGCACTGTAGTCATGTACACACACCCACAGACAAGTACCATACAAGTTCATATAATTAAAGATTAAATAGTCACCAAGGGCCAGGTATGGTGGTGCATGCCTCTGATTCCAGCACTTTGGAGGCTGAGACAAACAGATCTCAATTTCATCTATACAGAGAGTTCCAAGCTAGTCAGAGCTACATAGTAAGACCTTCTCTCAATGAATGAATGAATGAATGAATGAATGAATGAATGAATGAATGAATGAATGAATCTACCTAAACTAAAAAACTAAGTATGGAAAGATAGACATCCAGATGGAAGGGAAATTAAGAGTAGATGGAATGACAAGGTGAAATTATAGTCCAGATATAAATAAAAGGAGAAAAATCTATAATGTGACAGTCTAAGGGCAGGTACACTAGCCCAAGGAAGCATCAGATGCTCTGGCCATGAAGTAGCAACAAAGTAAGCCTTGAGGAGCAATAGGAAGGTGCTGAGGCCACAGCAGAGTGAATGAGATAAATACTAGAAATGAGGTCAAAGTTGTTGGCAGGCCCCAGTTAATGTAAGGCTTTTCAACCAAGGGAGCAAGTTGAGGAAGATTCAATCCAAAATGAGAAGGGAAGCTATTAGAGTGGTGGGCATATGTGTGACCACATGTACACACACATATGTATCCATTCAGAGTTATGCATATGATACTCTCAGTGCTATATGCAGAATACTATTGCTGGACCAGAGGAGACATAGGATGATGTGTTAAGAGGCTATTTTGATTGCTGCATCAATAAATTGGCCTAATTTGGATTAACAACAGAAGTAAAAAAAAAAATAGTAAGATTTGGGTTATATTTGCATAGGGTAAACTAGAATGAGAGGACAATTAAGGATCACATCTAGATTTTCTTTTTCTTAAGCTATATTATTTTTATTAATTTATTTATTCACTTTACATCCCAATATCAGCCCTGCTCTCCTTCCAGTACCCCCTCAAACAGATTCTCCCCCACCCCACCCCCCTTCCCCTCTTCTCTGGGAAGGGGGAAACCCCCTGGGTTGTGTCTTCATCAGTCATGTGTTCCTCCCATCCCCCATGTCCCCCACCCCTACACCTGGCACTCTAGGTGCATCCTCTCTCACTGAGGGCAAACAAGGTGGCCTATTTAGGGGAACGGGATCCATAGGCAGGCAATAGATTCAGGAACAGTCCCCACTCCAGTTGTTGAGAGACCCACATAAAAACGAAGCTGCATGTCTGTTACACATCTAGATTTTCATGCAGAGTAACAGAATGGTGGTGCATTTAACTAAAATGAACACCCTTGGAAAGCAATGGTTGGTAGGATGCCAAGAGCTTGGACAGAGTGAATATGCTGAGCCTATCAAAGCACACATGAGAGTGTCGGCTAGGTAACCGAATATACATGGCTGAAGCACTGAGGAGACTTGTGATAAAGACAGAACTTTGAGAGTTACTGATTTAAATGGCATTTAGATCATGGGATTACCCAAGACATAAGTAGTAGCCTGTAGAAATGAGGCTTGAGAAATGAGTCCCAGGGGTGTTCAACGGATGTTCTTTGGACACTGAACATAGCTAGAAAGAGTCACGGAGGAGGGGCATCTGGTGAGGCAGAAGGAAAGCCAGGCTATTGTTATTAAAATTATGAGAAAGGAGAGTTTGAACAGAGGGGAGTGAATAATGTACTTAATGTCACTGAACTGTACAGGCAAAAATTGTTCAAAAGATAAGCTTTATGTGGAGTATATTTTAACACACACACACACACACACACACACACACACAGTGATTGACTGCTACACGTGCTGGTAAAGGACAGTAAGGTGCGTACCTACTGTGCACTGGCCAGAAGGTAACATCTCTTCTTAAGCCTGACTAATCTGACCCCACATACATTCCTCAAAGCCTGAAACTATCTCTGATTATCACTATTGAGACAATGCTAGTAGCATCCAGTTAGGGAATGTCGATAGCACCTTACAAGGAACGGGGCAGCTTGCCTTAGCAAAGGTTTGCTAAGGCCCCAAATGTCAACAAGGCCAAAACTGAGAACTCTGGGATATGGCAGGATGGGGATCACTGATGATAGCAGAAGAATGGTTTCCTGGAGAGGCGGGAGAGGAAATGTCGCTGGGGTAGAATCATTGGAGGTGACTCTTCCGTGAAGATTGCCTCTCAGTAAGAGGAATAAGTGGGTAGTTAAACAGGGCTTGGGGGCTTTAAGGAGCATTCTCATTTTAAAGATGGGGGATATGTCCATTTGTTTCTATGCTGATGGGAATGACCAACAAGAAGAAAAATTATGAGGTGATAGAAAGAAAGGATGATATAACGGCACTGAATTCGGTGTGTAAGGGTGGTTTGGGGAGGGTCAGGATATAGATCACTTGGTAGAACACTCACCAAGAATGCATAAAGTCAAAAAAAAAACAAAAGAATGCATAAAGTCCTGGGTTTGGTGCCCAGTACTACATAAATCAGACATGGTAGAACAAGCCTGTATTCCCGCCATTCCAGATGTGTCTCAAAACATTTTAAGAGTGACTTGATCTAGGAATAAGGATGGTTATTCATTGAAGGAAATCAAAGAACAAATACGTAAGAAGAGCCAGGAGTAGATGGAAAACTGCAGTTCTCTTCGTGCTTCTGAAAATAAAGTCAGCACATTTCTAAGATGAGTTATTCATCTAATTCTACCTTCCCACCAACTAGACTACACATGTTTTCTGGCACTCATGCCTTCCTCTCCATTATAAAAGATGCCATCAATAAACCCAATATCGAACGAATATAAGCACTTAACAAATATCTGTGGAAACCAAGCATGTAGCAGCATTTGGAGAGGGGCTGAGGCAGAAAGATCCCAAGTTTGAAGCCAGCCTAGACTATACAGTCTCTCTCTCTCTCTCTCTCTCTCTCTCTCTCTCTCTCTCTCTCTCTGATAAATGAATGAGAGCAATAGCACTGACTGTTCATTTGAAGCAGACAATATCTTTCCACTGCTCATCTATTATGTTATGGAAGGCTGTATATGTATTTATATATTCTGTATTATAATATGCTGTGTATATCTATATGCATTTATATATATAAAGATTGTATGCATTTTAGTATTGCCTTTGTTCATTTCTTTGTTTATTCCATCTCATTATATAGCCCAATTGGCCTGAAGCTTACTATTTAGCCCAGATTGGCTTAAAACTCAAAATCCTCTGACCCCAGACTCCTAAGTACTAGACTGATGAAATCTAAAGCCTTCACACCTGGTGTTGGAAAGATATTTGTTTCTACTCATGGAAAAGTTATCATTTCTGATGACCTCCAATCATTTTCACATGCCCTTTGTGGGTCCCCAATATCCCCTGCTCAAATGCAGGCTTAACCTAGTCATTTGTTTTCAATGAATGAAATACAGCGTAAGATATGGACAACAATTTTAGTCTACATTTAAGACTGTGATTCCACTTTGAATCTTGAATCTACTTTCATGTGTTCTGATGAAGGTACTTGCCCTTATTTGATCTATCCCATGGGCAGGACCATTCAGAAGGAACTGATCCCTCTGACTACCCACTGGCAAGGATCTGAATCCTGCCAGCAGTCACATAAATAAATCTGGAAGCAGACTTTCCCTGATTTGAGTCTTGACATGAATGCATCCTCAGGCTATACTTTGATTACACCCTTACCAGTACCAGGCCCTTAAGCTCTAAGATAAAAGGCTTCTGTTTCAAGGGGTTAATTTGATAACAAAACAGTAGTTAACTCAGCCCTCATTGCAACTTATTTGCAAGGTTTTTCAGAATATAAAGACTTCTGCGTGCTAGTTTCATTCAATCTTTGATAGTCTTTATGCCCATTTTAAAAAGGATGTATGTATGTATGTATGTATTTGTGTGTGTGTGTGTGTGTGTGCGTGTGCACATGCGTTTGTGTGTTTGCATGTATATACATTCACCATCTGTGTTCTGATGTCCATGGAGATCAGAAGAGAGGAGGAGATCCCTCTGGAATGGAAGTTAGAGGCTGTTGTGAGTCACCAGGTGTGTGCGCTGAGAATCAAATCCTCTGCAAGAACGCAAGTGCTCTTAACCACTGAGCCATCTCTCCAGCAATCCCCACCTTGTGCCCATTTTACAGATGCAGAGGGATGCTCATCTGGGTTTATAATTAGTAAATTCTAGAATAGTGGCTAGGTAGATCTTGAACATTTGAAATCCCAACCTGGGACTAGTTACCTCTAATGCCTGCTATCCATTTAGACAACATCACTTTCAATTTTCTTGTCTTTTGTCATTATAGCAAATTTCTTATTCTCAATATGCAAAATATGTACCAACATGATTTTCTCTAAAATACATAGCCATTAATTTTTTTCATAAAATATAACAAAAGAGTCTAAATACAAACTGTCTTACCCTTTCTAAAATCAATTTTTTGCTTTGTAAAAATAGAAGTATTTGGAAATCAGCTTGTTTTCCCAGCTACTTAACCTTAAATTTTCAAAAAAAATCGAGCTGGAGAAAATATGAATTAAATATGTTTGTCACAGATAAATTTTGGCAGCAATTTCCTAGCTCATCATGGTAATGGTGTCTTATTATGAAAATGTTCTAATAGAGCTCATTATATTGGGCACTCAAGTAACTAGGCAAATCATTTTCTCAAATGTCTTCAAATCTCTAGGTAAACAGACAAACCAGTATAGAAATCAGGAGTTCCTCTGTAGCATCTTACTGGCAGGCCTGTTCATCCAGTTCCCCATCACAGACCTGCTCCTCTGCCTCATGAGGCTCCTGAGAATAGAGAGCCGACTTCATTCTTTTGTGCTTATCGTCAGCCATATCGCCTACTTAGCACATAAAAGGAGCTCATTATAAAATTTTAATCTAGTCATTATTTTGTGGTTTTAATCAAATTTTACTCAACTCACCGTGGGATACTTTCTCAGAAAAATACTTCATAGAGTAGCAGAGGAAAACTTAAAAAAAAACAAAAAAAAAAAACCCTCCCTAACATTAGTGTGAGGGAAATGCAAAATAGTTTGACTGATCTTTATGAAAAGACATAATAATATATGTGTCTTTTGTGGGTTTTTCTTTTTATATTTATTTGTTTTCTCACTTGTGTATGTATGTGTATGTACATGCGTGTGTGTGTGTGTGTGTGTGTGTGTGTGTGTGTGTGTGTTGGTACATGTGAGTTTGTGGAGGTCAGAAGACATCTTGCAAAAGTTGTCTTCCCTCCCCTATGTGGGTTCAAGCGATGAGCTCAGGTCATCTGGCTTCGCAGCAAGTGCCTTTACCTACTGAACCATCTCACCACTCCCTTTGAAGACAGAGCTCCTATTACTCTTTTTTGTCACTATCAGGTAACACCATAGTTTCAATAGTTGATAAAAAGTACTACTTTACAGATCTGAAGGCTGAGAACTATAGGGTTAGAATGCCAGTTGATTCGATGTCTGATGAGGCTCTTCTTTTCTTCCAAGACCACATTGTCTAGATCCTCACACGGCAGAGGACAGAAACACAACAGAGTCAAAATGGGGGCTGAACTTGTCCTTTCTATTTGTGTGTGTGTGTATGCGCACTTGTGTGTGTGTGTGTGTGTGTGTGTGTGTGTGTGTGTGTGTGTGTGTGTGTGTTATGTGACTTTTGCTGCACCTCACAGCCACAGTTAATAAAACTTGAGGTCACTAAAGACTTAAGACTGCCATCCTACTGCATACTCAAACTGTTTGTTTAACCTGGTTTTAAAGGAGCAATGTAACAACCAACCTACTTGCCTTGGATTTCTCCTGTGATCAGCTTTTACAACCTAAGCTAATGCATAGCTATGACTTAAATTATGTATTCTTCCATGCCCCGATCAAGAACAGTGTATGTGTATCATTTGCCGAAAGCAGCAGATACAGAAGTTGAAAGTATCGTCTTAAAATCTTCCATAAAGGTTAAAAGCAACTGTTATGAATATTGGTTGATAAACAGTAATTTTTGTTGTCTAGGTTATTTGGGATCAGTTGGAGCCAGTGAGTTAATCCCTTGTAAAACTCTGTTAAAGATTTCTGTAAAGCATCCCATCCCTTCCCCCATGTGATGCTTTCTGTGCTGTTCAACAATACAGAGCAAAGTACTTTATTAGGGACACAGAGAGACACCACTCACACAGCAGTCACACACAAGGCAGCCTTCAGGCAGGTCCGGATTCAGATTCTCACAACACACAGGATGGAAGACACAGGGAGCATAAAGTAGAGAGTTCAAATCTGGACTCACTCTTGGTTATTTCTTCCCTCGAGTGTTTACTTTTTTTTCTTTACGTGACATCAATGTATTATTGGTGACACAGAGTTAATCACTAAAATGTATAATGCACATCTTCCCCATACCATTTGTTGAATGTAAGGTCTCTCAATCAAACAAAGAACTTACTGATACTCTAGTCTTGCTAGCTAGCTGATTACCCTGTCTCCACTCACTAAGGCTGGGCAGCTAAACCTACCCAGCATTTACACGGATACTGTAGATTCTAACTCTGGTCCTGATACACTCCATGGCAAACACATTGACCCCTTTAAGCCACTTCCACATCTTGAACTTGCCCTTTTACAGTGGCGCTGATCCTACCCATGATGTAGCCTCTATAGCTTCAGTATCTCTTAGAAGTTCCACCAATAGTATGTACTCACTGGTAATTGGATATTAGCCCAAAAATTCAGAATACCCAAGATTCAATTCACAGACTATATGAAGCCTAAGAAGAAGGAAGACCAAAATGTGGATGCTTCAGTGCTTCTTAGAAGGATGAACAAAATATCCACAGGAGGAAATATTGAGAAAAAGTGTGGAGCAGAGACTGAAGGAAAGGCCATCCAGAGACTGCCCCACCTGGGGATTCATCCCATATACAGACACCAAACCTGGACTCTATTGTGGATGCTGAGAAGTGCTTGCTGATGGAAGCCTGATATGGCTGTCTCCTGAGAGGCTCTGCCAGAGCCTGACAAATACAGAGGCGGATGCTTGCAGCCAACCATTGGACTGAGCGTGGGGTCCGGGATGGAGGAGTTGGAGAAGGGACTGAAGGAGCTGAGGGGGTTTGCAGCCCCATGAAGGGAGCAACAGGGTCAACTGGCCAGACCCCCCGGAGCTCCCAGGGACTGGACCACCAACCAACGAATATCCATGGAGCAACCCATATGTGCTGGCCACATATGTAGCAGAGGATGACCTTGTTGGACATCAGTGGGAGGACAGGCCCTCAGGCCTGAGAATGTTTGATGCCCCAGTGTAGGGAAATGCCAGGGCAGAAGGACTGGAGTGGGTGGGTAGAAGAGCACTCTCATAGAGGCAGGGGGAGGGGCAATGGGATAGGGGTTTTCCAAAGGGGAGACCTGGAAAGGGGAAAACATAGCAGATACTCTTAGAAATATTAAAAACACAATAGTGGAAAATTTCAATAACATAAAAGTGTCACATTGACATATAGCAAAAACATCATGCAGTTATGCCTGGTGGCAAAGACCCACTGACCACTACTGTGTATAAATGAGGCTCTAAGGATGGTTGCACAAATTGTGCCGTGAACAAACTATGACACAGGACAACCTATGTAGCTCTGGGCAGAAGCCATCGTGAAAGAGCACAGGAGGGTGTTTGAAGTGGAGTCATCTTTCCTGACTGAAAGAGATAACACAAGTTAGAAGGAAATCTCTAGAATTTTAATTAATGACCTCTTATACATTGTTTTTAGCTACAGAGAAAAATTTCAGTACATTGTTGTAATGATGATTACAATAATAATTACTAAAATTTCTATTCATCATTTATAAAAACAAACTAGGGCCAGTGAGATGGCTCAGCAGGCATAAGTGCTTCTTGCCAAGCCTGATGACCTGAGTTCAATCCTGGGGTCCTACCCCCCCCAATAGAGGAAGGAGAGAACAGATTCTTGCAAGTTGTCCTCTACCCTCTACACTAGTGTCATTGTACATAAAGAATACACCTTCCTTTTGGTATATTGGGAAAAGGAACTGCCTATTAGGCCATCAAAAAACTGTGCTAACTTTGAAGACAGAGTTGGCACAGAAATCACTTTCTGAAAGCATTGCAATAAAACCTGAAATCGCAAATTTTAAAAAATCTTTTTCATCTGGAAAAAATTTAAAACTAACTCAAAAATTCTTGAGGACATTTTTAAAACTATCTAGCAAAAAGAAATGACAAAGAAAGAGCTATCAGTACTTAGAATCTAGAGCTAAATTGGAGCTCAGAGAAAAATTCTGTCATAAATAATTAAAGAATAATAGAATTTAATTAAGCATCCAGCTAAAGAAAAGAAGGGGAAATTAATTAAGTCTAAAAATAAAGTCAGAACCAAACAGTATTATTAATAAATAAATCACCCAAAATGTTTTGTTATTTTAAAAACACCAAAGTGAGTAAATAACAAGTTAATGTAATTAAGGAAAGAAATAGGTGATCACAAATCTACAAAATAGAAAATGAAAAGTTAGAAACAACTACAGAAACCACAGATGAGAAGGCATGGGGAGATTAAGAGAATGCTTTGCAAAACACTCTGCAAATACATTAGTAAAACAAAACAAAATAAAAAAAGCTAATACTATCTACACAAAACCTACATTACTGAAAACTAACTCCAAAAGAGATATTTTCAAACTAAATAAATGGGTGCCTGAAAAGATGACTTAGGAATGCTTGTTGCTCTTCCAGAAGACCAAAATTCAGTTCCTGGCACACACATCAGATTGCTCACAATGACCTGAAACTCCAACTTCAAAGGATCTGTTGCCATCTTCTGGTCTCGTGGGGCATCCCTAAACACAGATGTGCATGTACACATGCACACGCAACACAGACACACACACGCACAGACACACACACGCACAGACACACACACACACGCACAGACACATACACACACACACACACGCACAGACACATACACACACACACACAGACACACACACACACACACGCACAGACACATACACACACACACACAGACACACACACACACA
>CM052722.1:21842266-21866564 GCA_028551405.1 Uromys caudimaculatus | reverse complement strand
GCTTTTGGGATCCAGGGGGGTTTCTAGGCCCACCTACCTCGGTCCCTGTGTCTCGCGGGTTCGGGGCAGTCCGAATCCTACTTTTAATGATGGTTCTTAAATGCTTTAACCTCCCTTTTAGCCCACTACCCACCAGAAGTAGTGAAAAAGAAAGGATACAGGGAGAACTGGACCTATTGAGAAATGGTTCTTTGGAGTAACTCCCATCTGTGTTGTCTGGAAATAGGCAGTTCAGTTCACAGATTCGAAGAGGCAGTTCGATCTACTCAGAAACACTTCATGGATGATATATCAGCAGTCCAGTTCGGTAGAGTAAAGATAGCCAACACGAATCAGTAGTGGTGGCACTGCCTAACAGAGACAGCCAGGACTCAGCCTCCTCATGAATCAGCAGGAGGGACCAGGGCCAACAGGAAAAGTTCTCAGCTGTGCCTCTCTCACTGAAGACAAAAGACCAAGAAGCATTTGGCTATATAAACAAGCCAAGCTCAGCCTCCTTTCCTTTACTGTCCATCGAGTTCTATTTATACCCTCCAAACGTCACATGTCCTCCATAGGTCTTGTCTCAGCATGTGTGTCTGTCTCAGCTGACATCACTCTGCCAATCAGCCCAAGTCCACAGAAGGGGCAAGAAACTGCAGCACACCACCAATTCTTTGGTGCTTTTCTCTCTATGGAGTCCCAACAAATGCGGCTCATCTACACGATGTAAGATGGACCAATACATGCGAGTTGTTGGCAAAGAATCCTTCATCACATGTTCTTTCACATGCTTGCTTTAGCAGAACATCTTTTCTCCTGTGACTGCTTCAGGAAAACACTCCTTCACATGTTTTCCCCAGCAAAACACCATCCGACACAACTGACTTTCCAGAGAACCCTTAAGTTTCCACTTAAAATGGGCTTGGTTAACTAATGTGTGATCTACGCCTGTGGCAGTAGTAAGAAAGGGGATGGGGGTTCTTCCCTTGCTTGCAACACTATCAGCTTAGGGCCCGTTTAACGGGAAAGTCTGGACTCAAGAACAAAGAGAGAATGTAATCTTTTGACCCACAGGCTCTTCCTCAGCACACTGGAACAGCTCCTATCTGGCTTTGCCGACTCCGTTCAGGCTTCAGCTCTCTGATAGGAGTTCCACACTGCTGTACTTGCCAATAGTTCTACAGTTCCGGGGTCCTGGAAGCTTGCCTGTTCCTACATACAACAAGTTTTTGCCTGAGATGCCAGGCATCACTCATATTCTTTAAAACTCTAGGTAGAAGAAACTATACCTCCATGGGTCCTGACTTCTGTGTGCCAGCAGAGTTGGCAACGTGTGCACACCATGAAACGTTTATGTCTTGCACCCTCCAGAGCAACAGCACAGGATGCACTTGGGACTGCTGGAGCAGGTGACAGAGCATCCAAGAAGCACTGTGCCATGGTGCAGAGAGCAGAGAAGCCCTGAGAAGCAAGCCTTTTCCATCAGCAAGGCCCTAAAATTCTGAGCCCATGATATAAAGGGTCAGCGTAAAAGATTCCTGAAATGACTTAAGGACCTTTCCCCCATTATCCGGATGAATAGTACCCTGATGGATGGCTCCCTTCCTTTTGAGCTAATCTTTTTAGGAAAGAGTTGCTGGGCAGAACTCTTGGACACATTTTCATTCTTTCCATGAATGACCAGGCTGGTCATTTTCCAAATTTTTACACTCTGCTTCCCTTTTAATTAAACTCTGCCTTTAGGTCATCCCTTTCCTATCTTATTTTAATATATGTAGTCAAAAGCAGCCACATGACTTTCTGAATGCTCTGCTACTTAGATATTTCTTCCACCGGATAGCCTACCTCATTACTCTTAAGTTCAGCCTTCCACAAAGCCCTAAGGCATAGACATGATGCAGCCAAGTTCCATGAAACTGCGTGACAAGCTTCCAATAAGATACTCTTCACTTCCACTTGACTCCTTATCAGTATAGGCTTACTCTCCTTATTTCTAGGCAAGCACTTTAAACAATTCTAAGCCCAATCATTTTTTTCTTTTTTCTTTATTTTATTTTGAGTCAGGGTTACATGTAGCTCCAGATCAGCCTCAAATGCAGTATGTAACCAAAGAGGATTTTGAAATTCTGATCATCTTGCCTCCACTTCTAAAGTTCTAGGATTACACATGTGTGCCACCATAACTAGGTCACAAACTTGGGCATGCCAGGCAATCACTCTACCAACTGAGCCACAGCCCTGGCCTATTGGCCACATTTTTATCAACACTCTACTTAATGCAACTACTGGATCTTCTAGTCTTCTGAGACTTTGTCAGACTCATCACTGACACTGACTATAAAATTCCAGGCTTTGGCCAAATTTTTCTTCAGATCTATCCCCATCATTACCTGTTACCTGGTTCCACAAACACTTCTGTTAGAACAGGGGTCTGCACCCATAGGCTGGAACCCATTCAGGTGTTCTTGCTCTCCCCCCCCCCCCCAGAGAGTTCAGAAGCAGTCTGAGCTGTGACTTCACAGCTTTCAATCTATCTTAACAAGCTCGTCCATACTCTTTGTCATGTAGTCTGTGTTGAATAAATCACATAATGGAAACACCCTGCCACACCCCAAAGGCTTAGGAAAATGACAGACCTTTCACTTTTTCTTGGGATTTGCTGGGAGAGATGCCCTTAAGGCTGCTCTCTGAAGAGGCTCATCTGTTACCCCCTCTTCCCCTCCATGTCAATTCCTTTCTCTCTTTCTTCCCCCCAACAACCCCCACAATAAAAGTCATCTCCAGGCTTTAAAGGGAAGGTTCTTTTTCCCTTTAAGCTCACACTATGTTTAGATCTCCATATATTGTATTGTCTGTGTCAGAAGGTCCCTGTACTGGCTGATTTTGTGGGTCAACTTGACACAAGCTGGAGTTATCACAGAGAAAGGAGCCTCCCTTGAGAAAATGCCTCCATGAGATCCAGGTGTAAGGCATTTTCTCAATTAGTGATCAAAGGGGGAGGGCCCCTTGTGAGTGGTACCATCCCTGGGCTGGTAGTCTTGGGTTCTATAAGAAAGCCAGCTGAGCAAGCCAGGGGAAGCAAGCCAGTAAGTAACATCCCTCTATGGCCTCTGCATCAGCTCCTGCTTCCTGACCTGCTTGAGTTCCAGTCCTGACTTCCTTTAGTGATAAACCTTTCCTCCCCAACTTGCTTCTTGGTCATGATGTTTGTTCAGGAATAGAAACCCCAACAAAGACAGTCCCCCTCACACTCAAGAGTCAATCTTGGCCTTTGAGGTTCTTTCACCCTAATAAACCTCATTGAAGGGAATGTATCTGTCACCTTCTTCAAATTGACCACTGCTACTCAATTTCACATTTTAAGCTATTGCTACAGAAGCATAACACTACTTGGTATCATTTTTCTTTCTTAGTCTAGTTCTTGTTACTATAACAGAATATCTAAGATGGGATAATTATTTAGATTATAATTAAAATAGTTGGAATTCCAAGATCAGCTGGTTATATTGGGTAAGTGCTTCATGATATATCACAAGATAGTGGAAAAGTGGAGAAAGAGGTGGCCACACATAGGAGAGAGAAAACGTGAGACATTTCATTCTGTAGCACAATCCACTTTGAAAAGAACAAGTCTACTTCTGCAAGAAAGGCATTATGCACTTTTAATGACCTAAGCATATGTTAAAGGCTCTACTTCTTGACACAGTCATGACATCAAACAAATTTCAACCTAAGTTTTGATGAAACAAATCATATTCAAGCCATAGCACGTGTGTTTGTGGACACTACTCTTCACAAAAGGTTTAGTCTTCCTCTTGAACAAGGTAGGACAAAGAGAAAAGTGAATAAACCCTGGTTCTTCCTGGCTGTGCTGGCTACTTTTGTGTTGATTTGACACAAGCTAAAGTCATTTGAGAAGAGGGAACCTCAATTAAGCAAATGTCTCCATAAGATTGGGCTGTAGGCAAGCCTATAGGGCATTTAGTGGTTGGTGTGGGAGGGTCCAATCCACTGTGGGTGGTGCCATCTCTGGAGTGGTGGTCCTGAATTTTGTAAGAAAGCAGGGTGAACAAGTCATGATGAGCAAGCCACTAAGCAGCACCCTTCCATGGCCTCTGCATCATTTCCTGCCTTCAGGTTCCTGCCCTGTATGAGTTCTTCTCCTGACTTCCTTCAGTGATGGGCTACAGTGTGGAAGTGTATGTCAAATCAACCCTTTCCTCTCCAATTTGATTTTGTTCACAGTGTTTCATCACAGCAATAGTAACTACAACTAGAACAATGGATCTTCTCTATAGTCATAGAAGGTAGATGGCTCCAATAATGGCTACTTTTATAAATTAAAGGTGTATCCTATTAAGTCTCTTTTGTTCACAACTATGAAACTTAATTTTCAAGACAGGAAAATAAGCAAAACAGAAGGAAGTGCTGTATTTTAACACCTAACACCACTTCTTTACATGAGTAATATAACTTGAACTCCGGTGATATGTTCATAGAAGGAGGGCTGACATCTACAGCACGGGTAAGTGAGTCTTAAGGTCATGATGTGCACAGTTTATAAACTCTTCCTGAGCACACAATTTCTCCTTAAATATCCCTTCCCTCATTTTTTATAACTACTTTAGCATCTACATATCCTGGATCTAAGACAAATAAAAGGCACTGGGTTTTTCCCTTTTCCGAGCTTATAACTGTCTTCTGTTCAAAAACGATTTCTTAGATCTTTACATTTAGATAATTTGCCTCAAGCTGGCTATTTCGCTGTTTAAACACTCATCCTCTAAAACATTCACTACAAAAGCTTTTTTAAATTATAGAAGATTCTAGAACAGAAACAATACCTAGCATAGGCCAATGCTATCCTTTTTCAAAGTGTTCTAAAATGAGGCCTTCAGTTAAAGTGAATTCTTTTCATTACAAAAGACCTTATCAAACACAAATACAACTGGGCAATTGATGTTGCATTTCTGCGTGTTACTGGTGGATTTATTATTTGTGATTACTTGCATTTACAAGCATCTCATGCAACACATTAACAAGTTGAGAAGCTTCAAGTTTCCTTTTGGGTCCTAGCTTATTGCCTTCAAACCCACTGGTATTACAGCAACATAATAAAACCTCTCTGAGGAAAATATTCTTCAATAAGTCATTCAACTGAAGTATTTTTTTTTCTTTTACTGATCCTGTTTGGCCTGTTTTCACAAAAAGCACTTGCCTAGGGGCTGGAGACATGGCTCAGTGGTTAAGAACATTTGCTGCTCTTGCAAAGGACCCAAGTTTAATTCCCAGTGCTCATGTTTGATGGCTCATAACTGCTTGCAACTCCGATTCCAAAGACTCTAATCTTCTCTTCTAGTCTCTGGGGGCAACTGTACTCATATGTACATACACAAAATAAAAAATAAAAATAAATCTTATACAAACACTTGCCTAAGTATTTCAAGACTTCCTTTATCCATGTTGATCTGTTAACCAGACATCATATGTTAATAGTAGCAATGACTAAAATAAGGACTGTAGTTGATCTGATGATTACAGCTTCTCTTGAATCTCTATCAGTCATATTCAGCCTCATGTCTCTTCTGATATTGCAGCAACTCTGCTTTCCATAGTGTCTGAGAACTGCGAAGCCATGTTGCCTACTCCAATGTGCTTTTGAAATTCTGATTTCTATTTCCAAAGTGATTCTCAATCCAATTGTGTAGGCTTCTTTCATTTTAATTGACATGCATTCATTGTACATAGTGTTGGGCTTTATAAAGACATTTCATTCAAGTTATATCATGTACTTTAACTATATTCATCCTTATACCTTTCTTTCTCCCCTTCTAGTCTGCAACTAGTCTTCTTCCCCCACAGTCTCGGTTTAGCTCTCCTGAAAAAAAAATATAGATATATATCACATACAGGTACATCTTTTATGTTTTGGGTATCTGCATATAGTCTAGAATCTTCAACTGAGAGAAAAATGTGGTATTTGTCTTTCTGTGTCTTTTGTTAACACATAGCTATTTTTTCCGGCAAGCAATGTGGTTTTATTCTTCTTTGGGTCACAATAAAATTCCACACTGTACATATGTTACATTTTCACTCTCTATTCTTCTGTTGGTAGATGTGCATGTAGGCTACATCAGTAAATTGGTTCTTATGAACATTGCTGAAATAGCCATGACTATACAAGTAGTTCTATAGTGTGCTGAGCTAAACTCCTTTGAGTATAGTGGTACAACTGAGTCATATGATATTTCTAAATTAATTTTGAGGAATCTCTACACTGATATTCCCAATGGCTATATCAGTTTACATCTCATATATATGTATATATACGTATGTATGTGCACACACACAGTCACACATACACACACATGTTCCCTCTTCCCCACATCTTTCCTATCAGTTGCTGTTGGTTGTTTTCATGATGATAACTATTCTGACTGGTGTGAGATGGAGTTGAATGTATTTTTAATTTCATGAGTTTCACTTACAAAGGCTTTAACAAAATTCTACAGATCAGTGTGCCTGTTTATACTAGTTAACAATTTTCTTAAAATGTCATTCATAAGAACTGGGTCCGATGGCTTGAATGCTTCTGTACCACCTCAGATCCTGGAGAAAAGTTTGGGAGGATGACAGTCTGAGAATCTACAGAAGTGATCCTTATGAATATCAATTCTAAAGTGTCAGGGAAAATCACTGTGTAGTCAGTTTTCTGCTTCTATAACAGAATAGTTGGTGAGAGATAGAAAGGCAGGAAAGAACTAAACCACTTCCTGAGAACTGGCTTGTTATTGTTGTTGTTGCTCATTTGTTTGTCTTGCTTTGTTTGGAGCAGCATTAATCCATTCATGAGGGAAAGCCCTACATAACTGAAACACTTTCCAAAGACTCTGGATGTCAACTTTCTTGTGCTGGGGATTATTAAGTTTCTAACACATACAATCTGTAGCTCTAGCCTAAAAATCAGTCTAAAATAATGAAGAATGCCTAGGCAGTCATGAATAATGATATATCTCTAGGACTCATGTGGAAAATACATATTTTTTTCCCTCTGGAATGACAGTTGGCAGCACTGAGCTGGATTCAATAGGCTACGTTTTTATAAGAGGAGGAACTAGTTCTTGTTCATTTCTGTGTTACATCCTCTAAAGATACCTGATGCAGTTGTGTTTGTTTTGGGGTATACATGACAAACAATCAATAGAAAGTTTTAAAGTGAATAAAACTAAATATTTTATAAACTATTGCATTTTTATAATATTTATTAATTTATTCTCTCATATATTACATCTGACCACAGTTTTTCTTCTCTCCCTCTACCTCCTCTTCCCCATCCCCCTTACCTCCTCCCTTCCCATCTACTCTGTCCTCCGTTTTGCTTCAGAAAAGGGTAGGAGTCCCAGGGATATCATCAAAGCATGGCACATCAAGTTGCAATAAGATTAGGCACCCCCTGCATATTCAGGCTGGACAAGACAACCCAGTAGGTAGAGAAGAGTTCCAAGAGCAGGTAAAAGCATCAGAAATAGCCCTCACTCCCACTGTTAGGAGTCCCAGAAAAACACCAAGCTACACAACTATAACACATATACAGAGGGCATAGGTTAGACCCATGAAGGATCACTGATTGTCAGTTCATCTCTGTGAACCCCTATGAACCTAGATTTCTTGGTTCTGGGGGTTTTGTTGTGGTGTCCTTGACCCCTCTGGCTCCTATAATCCTTTCTCCCCATCTTCATCAGGATTCCCTAAACTCTACCTAATGTTTGGCTGTGGGTCTCTGCATCTTTTTCCATCAGTTGTGGATGAAGCCTCTCTGATGATAATTGGGGTAGGCAGTAATCTATGAGTATATCATTAGGCATCATTTCATTGACATTTTTTGCCATTCATGTTTGGTACTATCCTTGGTCTCTTGGCATCAGGTCTCTGGTTACTGGTCCTCCAGGTAGTGTCAAGAGTGGGCTTCTTCTTGTGGCATGTGTCTCAAGCTGGACCAGTCATTGTTTAGCCACTCCCACAATTTCTGTACCACCTTTACTGCAGCACATCTTGTAGTCAAGACAAATTGTGGGTTGTACTGGCTGATTTTGTGTGTGAACATGACACAAGCTGTAGTTATCACAAATAAAGGAGCTTCAGTTGAGAAAATGCCTCCATGAGATCCAGCTGTAAAGCATTTTCTCAACTAGTGATCAAGGGGGGAGGGCCCATTGTGGGCGGTACCATCGCTGGGCTGGTAGTCTTGGTTCTATAAGAAAGCAAGCTGAGCAAGCCAGGGGAAGCAAGTCAGTAAGGAACATCCCTCCATGGCCTCTGCATCAGCTCCTGCTTCCTGACCTGCTTGAGTTCCAGTCATGACTTCCTTTAGTGATGAACAGCAGTGTGGAAGTGTAAGCTTAATAAACTTACACTTAAAAGCTTTCCTCCCCAACTTGCTTCTTGGTCATGATGTTTGTGCAAGAATAGAAACCCTGACTAAGACAAATTGGTACAAGCATTGTGGGGTTTTCCTATGACAACCTGACCATGTTTTGGGGAGGACTGTGGAAGGACTTTGGAACTTTGAGCTAGAAGATCATTCAGTGTTAAGAGCTCTGTGGGATGTTGTGTAGGAGCTTGGAAGATAATGTTGAGAACAGTGCAGAAGATGAAGGCCTGACTTGTAAAATTTCGGAGGGAATATTAAAGACTCTTATCGGGGCCATTGCTATTTTGATTGTGAAGATTCTGTGGTTTTCTTAGCTGGAGCTGAAGAATCAACTGTGATTAACAAGACACCAGAACTACTAAAGCAACAACTTTGCATTACTGGGACTATTGATGCTGGTTAGCTGGAGCTAAGAAATTAGTGGTGATTAAGAAGAGACCAGCATCATTGGGGTGAAATCTTCTGGGAAGTATTTTCTGAGAGCACAGAGGTTGTGTTCCAGAGATAGCCAAGGTTGTACCTTGTGCTGAGGCTGGACTTGGTAATGTGTAAGAGTCACTCAGGTTGTACTGGTTTTGAAGGCATGAAGTAGCCGTGAAGAGCAGCTGAGGCTCAGCACTGTGAGAGGCTGAGGAAGGCCGTTGGTGAAGGTGCAGCCTCAGTTGCAATTGAGAGCCCAGTACTGAAGGGGTCATGCAAAGGAGGTGAGGCTTGGCACCATGAAGAGAGGCTATTGGTGAAGCCTAGTTACAGTGGAAGACAGCAGTGTTTTGGAGATGCCAGTACCATGAGATGACCATCAAGAACAGCAGCAGCAGTGGAGTACAGGCATCTGGAGCCTAGAAGACAAGGTGTGTGCTACAAAGGGCAGAGCTGGAGAAGTGACCCAAACCCTTGGAGGAATCCCATAGATTGTGAGTGGATCCCAGACATTGGACGGTTGGAGTTTGATTTTGCTTTTGACTGTGTCTGCCCTGATATTTTTTCCTCTTGAAGAAAGAAGGTATTTTAGTAGAGCCCACAGTTAAGAGACTTTGAATTTTTAAAAGATCTTGAATTTTAAAAGATATTGGATATTTTAAAGAGATTGAACTCTTAATATGCAAGACTATGGGACTTTTTAGTTATTTAGATCTTGGGAATGAATAAGAAAGTAAGGATTGAGGCTTATTAGTAATGTGTTTCTGTGTCAAGTTGACAAGGGGTCAATTGTACTGGCTGGTTTTGTGTGTCAACATGACACAAGCTGGAATTATCACAGAGAAAGGAGCTTCAGTTGAGAAAATGCCTCCATGAGATCCAGCAGTAAGGCATTTTCTCAATTAGTGATCAAAGGGGGAGGGCCCCTTGTGGGTGGTACCATCTGTGGGCTGGTAGTCTTGGGTTCTGTAAGAAAGCAGGCTGAGCAAGCCAGGGGAAGCAAGCAAGCAGGCCAGTAAGAAACATCCCTCCATGGCCTCTTCATCAGCTCTTGCTTTCTGACCTGCTTGAGTTCCAGTCCTGACTTCCTCTGGTGATGAACAGCAACATGGAAGTGTAAGCTGAATAAACCCTTTCCTCCCCAACTTGCTTCTTGGTCATGATATTTGTGCAGGAGTAGAAACCCTGACTAAGACATGGGTCTAGGGTTCTGTGACTGGGTTGGTGTCCCAACTCCTCCACTTGAAGTATTGCCAGGTTGTAGGAGATGGCCAGTTCAAGCTCTGCATCCCCCATTACTAGGATTCTTAGTTAGTGTCACCTTAATAGATTCCTGGGAGTTTCTATTGTACTAGGTTTCTATCTTGTTGCTGAATTACCCTCCCCATTCCAGTTGTCTCTCCCAGTACTCTACATATTCACAAATTTTGAAATATCCCATGTATTTTCTGGGGACAGGAGATCAGAAATATAACTTTTTAGGTTTGGGTAATACTTTCATTTCAAGATAAATAACCTCTCAGTTTATCCCAAAAATGTCTTCATATTATATATGCTAAAAGTTTAAGTCTGCTTCCAAAATTAACACTAACATTAACCTTATTAACATTAGCATTGTGACTATTTAACTGGGAGCAGAGGGTGCTGATATTGGAATATAAAGTGAATACATTTTTTAAAAAACTGGGTATAAACTTTACCCCAATAAAATTATTTTTAAAACAAAAACAGTGAAATTGTGTTTAATGAGACACCTAGAAAAAATATGACTTAACTCTAACAGTGATTGGATTAAAGAAAAAGAAATGTTGAGGGCAGGAGAGATGTCTCATCAGTTAAGAACGCTTGCTTCTCTTGCAGAGAGAAGCTTCTCTTCCAGGTTCTCTTCCCAGCAACCACATGGCAACTTGTCTGTAACTCCAGTTCCAGGAGAGCAAACACTCTCTTCTTACTTCTACAGGTACAAGCCACATACATGGCGCACTGACATACATGTAGGCAAAACACTCATTTGCATAAAATGAATACGTCTTAAAAATAAAATTTTAAAAATTGTCATTAAACAGTAAATTGAGTTGGCCAGGGGGTCAGGACCTAATCTGCAAGCAGGAATATTCCAGGACTATTCTGTCTTCTAAAGCAAAGCTAATGCTAAAAGTTAGTTTGTAATTTATGCAAAAAATTGTAGATAAAAATAGAGGTGAGAATAAGATTTTGGGGATGTACTACAAAATAATGTTTGCTCTACCAGTCCTGGCAGGTCATTCTGACAATATAGTAAAATTAATGCTATGTGAACAATAAGTAAAGGCCTTTGAGTTTTCAGTTAGCTCGAAGTTATTCTTTTGTTATTTGTGTGAAAAGATGTGGCAATTGATACTTTTAAAGTAGAGCCTGAACCCATTCATGTGAATTTGTGGTGCCTTTTCTCGTAACCTTTGACCATCTTTCACAGATGTAGAAAGAAACTACATAAGCTAAGAGTTCTGACTCATTGGCTCTTATTAAATAAGATTTTACTGCAGTTTGAACACTAAATGACTCAATGTTGCTTCAACAGCTCCAGTCAGCAGCCATCTAGTGAAGGCAATACAGTGAGAAAATACTCTGCTTTTGGCTCTTTAAGTGCTTTCTAGTTCTTGATCTATAATCTTTATCTTTTTATCTGATTCAGAGAAATACAGAATGTTTTGTGAATGCTGGGTTTTGCATCATTTCC
Organism: Uromys caudimaculatus; assembly: GCA_028551405.1. NCBI lineage: Eukaryota > Metazoa > Chordata > Mammalia > Rodentia > Muridae > Uromys > Uromys caudimaculatus. Next base: position 21,855,012 of record CM052722.1, on the reverse strand, counting down.
CCTCTATCAGCCATTGATCTCCTGTTTTTCAATGTCATAGCCTTTCCTTTCGTGAAAATTTTAGTTGTTTCTGTTATGTTTCATCAGGTGGTGTGGAAAACTAAAGAATGGGGGCTGAGGAGATGGATCAGTAGGTAATGTGCTCGTGCTGAAACATGAGGCTCTGTTTGCCAGCACCCACAGAAAATCTGTCCATAACCTCACTGTACCTATAATCCCAGTGTTGGGGACAAGGACTAAGCAGATACTGGGAGCTCAATAAACAAACAATCTAGTTTACCAGAATGGGAAGCTCCAGGGTCAGTGAGACCTGATCAAAAAGGAACATGAGGAACAATTGAAGAAGTTACCTGACTTCCAGGTATAACATGTGCACGCATGTGTGCGCGCATGCACGCACACTCACACACACACATACACAAACACACATACCCCACAACACAGAAATGTAGAATTATGTATTTAAATACCACATAGAAACTCCAGTTACTTTGTATTACTTTGTATGCTGACCTAAAGAGTTAATAACAAGAATTAAGAAATATCCAAAAAGGAGAGATCTTTCTTCTTAAATGTTACTTAGGCATGTGTCTATATAGAGTGGGTCCTTGGAGGCCAGAAGAGGGTGTCGGAGTCCCTGGAGCTAGAGTTACAGGCAGTTGGGAGCCAATTAATGGGAACCAACCTTTCGTCATTTGCAAGAGCAGAAGTATTTTAACTGTGTTTTTTGGCCCCCAAACAAGAGATATTAACATAACCACTGGTATTTTGGCTTCGTTTCACAACAATGAAGGATATATTCTAATAATAGGCTTTAAGGGGTTGAAGAGATAGCTCAGTAGCTAAGAGTACTGGCAGCTCTTCCAAAGGATGAACGTTGGATCACCAGCACCCACATCAAGTAGTTCCTTATCACCTGTAACATGAGCTCCAGGGGATCCAATGCCTTCTTCTGTCCTTCTGTGAATCCTGACATTTTTTCCATGTGTATCAGAAAAATATCTCACACTCAGCTTTTACAACGTGGAGCCACTGGCTTTCCTCCCTAATCCTCCCTCTCCTATAGTCGTCCTCAACATCTATCCAGGTTAATGGTGCTACCATCTACCCAGGTGCTCAAACACAAACACCCAACCCATGTTCAAATTTTGCCAGTGGTTTTATCCCTACATGTGTCTCAAGTTCATCTCCTTGATTGGACCTTAAACCATGCCACTATTAGTCACACCAACTATTGTAGTGATTTCCTTCTTTCTCTATCTGCCTTCCAACACCATGTTCACAATTGCAAGAGAGTTCTCCTCAAGTATACATGAAGTCAGCCACCTTCTTAGATCACTTCCTAATAACTCTGCTGTGCATTTATAGAAAGTCTGAATTCTTTTCCTAACACAGCCTCTATGGTCTTATGTTTATGTCTGTCTATATAATCATTCTTCCTATAAACAAATACCAACCACTTTGGCTTCATATTGCTCATCTGTTTCTCTTTCAAGACTTCTCATTGCCTATTCTCTCATCCTGGAATGTATTTCTAACCTCCTTAGTCCTAACAGTACCACCAATCCCCTCTGACTTTCACCTAATTACAGAAGCTGCTGCCAAACGTTATGATTATTTTTTGATACACTACTATATTTTCCATGAAAGTATCAAAAATCAGAGTTGTTATTTGTTTCCTAGATCCTTTGTAGAATGTGAGCTCCTGAAAGGCCTAAATTGAAATGGCCTAAAGTGAGGACCACCTCATGAGCTAATTTGTCCCATGGAGGTGTTTCAAAAAATAATTCATTCATAGTGAATTTGTTTTGTATAGCTTATTGTATCCAATATTCCTATCATCATTTCTGACACAAAGTTTGGCATTCAGTGAAGATTATTTTCAATAAACAAATGATAAAGTGATTAGGAAATACAAACTGAAAAGAAAAGCCAGCTTTAGTTATCATGTGTCCTATTCATGAAAAGTTTAGTCTCCTGTCATTGAACGAAGAGTCCCTTTCCCTTGACCCTTCTCCCATCCTTTCAACATTATGATAACAGAAAAATTGGAGGAAAGAGGAAAGGAGAGCAACTGAAGCGATTGTCCTCTTTTAAGAAAAAGCCCAGTTTACAAGACCACAGAACCAGATGCCTTTTGCCCATTCCTCTGCATCTTAAAAGACCTCTCTGAGATCTCTGTCAGAAGAAATATAGAACTTTCTTTATATGAAATCGGAAGGCCCTCTATAATTAGTACATCTTTTTGAGAAAATTGCAAAATCACCACATCCTTTTAATCTCTACTTCCTTTATAAAAACATTTCCAAGTAATTCAACAAAGCCATTGATTTTACAAAGAAAATGTGTTGTAATTTTTTTTTTTTACTTTTATTAAAAATCCTAAGGATAGAAAGCTTATCCGGTTCATCTCTAATTAAATGCGAATCACGAGGCTCCTAAAAGATTATTTATCACAAGGTCTTCTATTCAAGATCTTGAAGATACTGCATTGCTCTATCCATCTTCCAGAGAAAGAGGCTGTCAGTTTGTTGATAGTATTCACAGATTAATTTCATTGTGATTCCCTTTGAATAATTCAAAAACTGTATCTGCATCTCAAAGCAGAGATTTAAAATGGTGATAAAATGTAGATTGGTTGATTTTTTTAAATATCATGGGAAAGAACAGTTAATAAATAAATGCACAATTAGTTGATCATTTCAAGGACCTGTTGCAAAATAGCAAAAATTTATTTCTTACACAAACTTATCAAAATTTCCTAGAATGGACTTAATTACTTCCTTACAAGAATTTGTTGTATAAAAAGATGTGATTTCAACACAAATTCTTCCCTGTTAAAATGTTCAAATTTCTTGTAGTCAGGTAATTGGCTAACTCAATGCCTAGTTCATACATGATAGGAAATCAATAGTTATATACTAATGACTCTGGGTCAACAAATATCTATTGAGCACATACCATATGGAGGTAATATGCAAATTACTGAAATACAACAATAACTAGGAGAAGGGGAAATCACTTTTGGTAAGTAAAATGATAGTTTAAAAATTAAGCCCCAAGTTCAAATCTTGCTTCTATCACTTAGTAACTGAATGCTCTTGTCAAGTTAGTTTCTTTCTTTGAGCTTCATGTAACCTCATATATAAAACTAAAAGTATTACTTGCTTCATGGGGTGGTTTTATCAAATAAGTGAGATCACCACATAACAGAACTAACACATTACCTGGCAAATTAGAAATGCCCCTCAAATCCTTCTTGTTGCCATTATTATAATTAATATTATACAGTCTTTGTCTTCAATAATCTAGAATCTAATGCAGGACATAAACATGTGCAATTATTAAATAATTAGGCAAAGACTTATGTTTGTCCAAATGACTCAGCCTAAGCTTCAATCTTGTAAACTATTTTTATATATTAGATGAGTTTTATAATAGTCTAATATGTTGGGTTTGTCTACGCATTGAAATCCATTTGTCATCTTAGATTAATTTGAACCATATGTATATCTATACAATGGAGTACTACTCAGCTATTAAAAACAATGACTTAATGAAATTTGCTGGCAAATGGATGGAACTTGAAAATATCATCCTGAGCGAGGTAACTCAGTCATAAAAGAACGAACAGGGTATGTACTCACTGATAAGTGGATATTAGCCCAAAAGTTCAGAATGCCCAAGTTTCACTTAACAGTAACCGCTGAACTGAGAGTGAGGTCCCAGATGGCGGAGTTGGAGAAAGGTCTGAAGGAGCTGAGAGAGTTTGCAGCCCCATGGAGGGAGCAACAGCGTCAACGGGCCTGACCCCCTCCCCCCCGGTCGTCTTGGAGTTTGGACCACCAACCAAAGAATACACATCTATGGACCCATGGTTCGGCCCACATATGTGGCAGAGGATGGCCTCGTTGACCATCAGGGAGAGAGGAGAGGCCCTTGGGCCTGAGGGTGTTAGAGGCCCCAGTAAAGGGGAATGTCAAGGTGGGAATATGGGAATGGGTGGGCAGGTGGGTGGGAGGTGGAATTTCCCCCATAGAGGCGGGGAGGGGGAGGGGATAGGGGGTTTCCAAAGAGGAGACCTAGAAAAGGGGAAACATTGGAAATGTAAATAAAGTATCAAAAATAAAAAATAAAATAAATAAAATAAAATAAAACAACAACAACAAAAAAGAGTGCCTTATCAAAAGGCATGCTTTCTCAAGGATGACAAAGAAGGAAAAGAAATAAAGAATGGTACTTTAACCCATAAAAAAAAAAATTTTGAACCATATGATTAACTCTGAGTATAGAATTTAATCTACTCAGCTTATGACTTAAAAGCATATTATTCTTCCATTTCCTCTAAAAAAAAATCTAAACTATATACATGCATGTGTGCACACATGTGCTTTTACCGGCAATCTACTATCTGTTCTTGAAAAACTCTTAAGAGATGGGGAAATGGCTCAGTTGGTAAGGTGCTTGCTGCACACACCTAAGTACCTAAGTCCTAGCCCCAGAATTCACATAAATAAAGTTAGGTGTGCACTTGTAATTGAAGCACTAGGAAAGTAGAGACAGGAGGATCCCTAGGGCTTGCTGGCCAGTCAGTCTAGCCAACTGGGTGGCTCTATGCATAGTAAGAGGCCCTGTCTTTAAAACCTAAGGAGGAGAATGATGGAGGCATTTGAGGAAGATGCCTGACATCAACCTCTGATCTCCACAGATGTACTCACACATGCGCACACACAGCATGTATAAAAATGCAAGCATATATAAAAAATCAGAAAAGAATATGAAAAGATAGTATATGATTCATACATTTAAAGTATTATTACTACAGTTTGGGATATGACCCAGTTGGTATAGGGCTTCTGTAACCTACATGGAGCCTTGGGTCCAATCCCTAGCACTGCATAAACCAGGTGCAGTGGTGCTAGCTGTAATTCCAGGAGGTAGAAGAAGAAGAATTAGAAGTCCAAGGTTATGCTTAGTCACATGATGAGTTCAAAGCCAGAATAGATACATTGACTGTGTATGTGTGAGAAAGAAAGAAGGGGAGAAAGGGAGAGGAAGGTGGAGAAGAGGGAGAGAGAAAGACATTTAAGCTGGCAAAATGCACAGTAGAAAAAGGTGCTTGTCTCTGATGAGCAGAGTTCTGCCTCTGGAATCCACATGGCAGGAGAGAACTGACTCCTGAAAATTGTTCTCTGACCTCCACATACACATGTGTGCCTTCCCCTGGAAATAAATATATAAAATAGAATTTATATTTATATTATTTCAATTGTAGCTTCCGTTCAGATCTTTCATATTCATAAGGGTCCTGCCAGACCTCTAAAGCAGAAAATCATGTGAAGCCATTGGGATTGCTCAACTAAAAAGAACCAGACTTTAAAAGAAGCATCTGGGAAGCACATTTGACTTCCCCAAGCTATGGCCATGGGCAAACTTTTTCTCCCAAGATTTGTCTCTGGCCAGATAATAAAATTATCTGGAAAATTCAATTCAGCAAACATCGTTCAAATATTCTTATTGGTTGATCACTATGAAGACTCATAACTTTTTTTAAAAAATGACAGTATTGTAGCTCATGGGCTAACTAACTACTTTACCACTCAGTTTATTTCAAAATGTAGAGTACATATTCAGATTTATCATCTTTGAAGCTGAGATGCATCTTTCAATCAATGGCGATTTATAACTGCTATGAGCCAGATGATGCCCATGATGTAGTTGCTAATGCCTGTGTTATTTATTGCCATATAACAAATTATCCCCTAACTGGTACCTGAAAACAACAGTGTTTATTATCTAAAAGAATTTGCAGATCAGTAGTCTGAGCATGGCTTAGCTGGGTCTTTTGGCTACAAAATTCTCACAGGCTACAATTTGAGGTGTTTGCTAGGAATGTGATTATCTTTGAGATTCAACTGTAGCTAGACTGGCTTCCATGCTTGCTCAAGCTGTTGTTGGATAGATTCACTTCTCATGACATTTTGGACCTAATGATCCATGCCTTTAATCCTAGGACTAGATATGCAGCGTCAGAAGGATTTCTGTGAGTTTAAGGCAAGCTTGGTCTACATAGTAAGTTCTAAATAACTCAGAGCTATGTAGTGAAAGCTTCTAAAACATAAAAACCTAGTTGTTTTATTACTGGAAGAAAATGTGTACACATATGTGCACAAGACAAAAGGAGTGGGAGCCAAAAAAGAAGTCAGGGTTTGTTGTAAACTAATCTCAGAAGTATCTTCTCATATTTGCCCAATTCTATCCATTAGCAGCAAGTCATTAGGTCCAGCCCATGCAGTAGAGGAGGAGTCACACGGGGATATCAAGAACTAAAGAACTTTGGAAACAATTTTAGAAAGTATCCACTATGCTTTGCTGAGACTATGGAACTCAGTTTACTTCTAGGGGGACTCAGTTTACTTCTAGGGGTATAACTAGGTCACAGCATCCCTTCCATGTCTCAGTCAACAAACCATTCCAGAACAACTTGAGAAAAGCAAGTGAATACTAAGAGTCTGAATATGTTTTGTTGGCATCTCCGAATAGCAGAATTTGGATTTCAGGGTCCTGGAAGAAAATCCAGACATATTATTGGAAAACACTTTAGAGCTATGTTTCAGCTCTAACTCTGGTAATAAGACAAAACTATGTGGAGAAAGATGGGCAATGATTGCTCCAATAGCAAATGGTATAGCCAAATTAGGTCACAAATGAATGATGTAATAAGAAGACCTCAACCAATGTAGGCCATGTATAGTTTTCATTTTATGAATATATAACAAAACATTTCTAAGTAAATGAAAACAGTTATATTAATTATATTAAAATAGGAGGTAGTGAATATAGTTCAATTGGTAGAGCACTTGCCTAGCATACATGAAGCACTAAGTTCCATCCCTACTACCACATAAAAAGGACATGATAACACTGAACTGCAATCCCAGTATTTCAGAGGCAGAGACAGGAGGATCAGGAGTTCAAGGTCAGCCTCAGCTATAGAGCAACTTTTAGCCCAACTGGGATACGTAAGACCCTATCTCAAACTTTTTAAATTAAGTAATATCAAAAGTATCTTGCCAATTTAAGTAGCAACATTTTTGGTTCATAAATCCTATGTAAAATATTTCTTTATGACTAAAGACACCTTATACTCAATATAATATTTTTTTTAAAAAAAGTCATAAACTGTCTCTCCTTATGGGATTTTCAAAAATGCCTGAGAGTCTACTATCTAGTTGTCTTAGCTAGGCTTTTATTGCTGTAAAGAGACACCATAATCATGGCAACTCTTATAAAAGAAAACATTTAATTGGAGCTGGCTTATAGTAAAGAGGTTCTTAGTCTCTTATCATCATGGCAGGAAGCATGGTGGTATGAAAGCAGACAGGGTTCTTCTGGAGAAGTAACTGAGAGGTCTACATCAGGATCCACAGGCAGCAGGAAGAAAAAGTGAGCCAGTGGCTTGAACTTCTGAAACCTCAAAGCCATCCTCAGTGACAGATCCTCCTCCAATAAGTACACACTTCTTAATCCTTTCAAATAATGCCACTCCCTATGAGCCTATGGGGGTCGTCTTCTTTCAAACCACCACACTAGTCAAGACGTGACATCTGTGGCTCATGCAATTGAAAACTTCCTCACTTAAAATCCAGTAAAGCTCTTTTTTATTGTGCCTTCTAAGCAAGATGTAGTTGAATATCTCCTTCTCAGCCCCTAGCTGTCAGAAACTCATTGAAGGCAAGCTTTGTACGTTCTATGAGAAGCACATGACCAGAGAAGGAGCTGCTGATGTTCTGGGAGAAAAGAAGAAGAGCTCTGTGATACAAGTCAGTGGTGGGAATGACAAACAGGGTCTTCCCCATGAAGCAAGGCATTTTGACTCATGGCAGTGTGTGCATGCTGTTCAGTAGGAGCATTCTTGTTATAGATCAAGAACTAGCAAGGGGAAGCTCAAGTCTATTCATGGATGCATTATGACTGCCAAGTTTAGTGCTCTCAGCTTAGTTAGGGTAAAGGGAGAAAAGGATATTCCTGGATGGACAGATATTGCTGTGCCTCAGTGACTGAGGACCAAAAGAAACAGCAGAATTTGAAAGTTTTTCAGTCTCTCTAAAGGATGTGATGTCCACCAATATGTCAGAAAGCTCTTAACCAAAGAAGGTAAGAAGCCCAGGACCAATGCACCCAAGATTCACTGTCTTGCCACTTAGTACGTCCTGCAACATAAAAGCTGATGCATTTCTCTGAAAAAAAAAAAAACACAATAGAAAAATGAGGAGTCTCCAGAATATGCTATTCTTTGAGCCAAGAGAATAAAAGAAGCCAAAGAAAACTGCCAGGAACTGATTGCCAAGAAATGTAGGCTGTTCTCACTGAGAACCTCTACTTCTAAGTCTGAGTCCAGTCAAAAATAAGTTTTTAAGAGTAACAAATTATCAGACCTCGAAAATATCCAATAAAAATGAATACCTAGAACTTCAGCTCTCTAAGCGGAGGTTATGGTCATGCATAGTCTTGTAGATTCGGCAGCAGAAAGGAACACTTACAGAACTATAAGAATTATTTGTTTTATATCCTGTCAAATGTATTAGAAGTACTATATGAAGTGAAATGAGACCTGACTGTGGTTATGAACAGACCTACAGAACCCATGCACAGGTCCATGAACTCATATGTTCATAAAGTATTTCATGCAAAACAATCAAGTAGCATCTCAAATATTTCTGATTATGTATTCAAATTTGTTTAAAGGTGCTTTGATATTAATTCAGTGTAAACTATATTTAAGAATTTGACATCACCTTAACATTTTATTGTGGTCTATTTAATTAAGAGAAATGGAAAATGTCACTATTATCCACTAGTATCCATGTAGAAGAGAGTATATAGAGCTTTGACCATAAAAATACAAGCTGCCATCCATGGGCTTCCTGAGTCACAAGCCTAAACAGGTCCAAGAATGATTCATTTTCTACACCCACATACCCTTAGGAAAAGCATTTATCTCTCTGTTACTGGGTAAAGACCCATCCCTTGCTATTACTCTTCCTATTTAAAATTTTATACCCCTAGATAAAACTTGTCATGATTTTAGAAAGAACTCCATTTTTATTCCAACATGCTGAAAGGAAATCCATTTTGTTTCTGAGAATAATGAATAGGATCATGAAAGGGTTTACTCTTTTCTCCCTTGATTCCTTAAAGCCTTGCATTTTTTTTTCTTTTAACTAAAAGCAAGCCATATTTCATTTTAATAGAATTACCCTGAAAGTATTGGTTTAATTTTTTCAATTTTATTATACAATTAAGAACTCAGAACACCCCAAATTAGCCGAGATGGTAAGACTATTAGTGCTCTGCTACACTGAAAGTGATTCATGTGCTTTACTATCAAAGATTAAATTAGTCCCAGCTTAGCTACACAGTCAATAAGACAAAAGGAGAAGATTTTAGTAAGTCCACTCTTCTCAAGAAGTTTTCTGTTTCCAAGAAGCTTCAAGTATCTCTGATAAGTTACCTAAAATGTCAAGTACAAGCTCATCTTGGTCTGAGTACAGATCCCATTTGGAGGCCCAGGGGCAAGAGAGGGATCCAATCGCAGTGTGTAGTTCTGGATATAGCAGACATTGGAGGAATCTGGCCATACTGATAGAACGCAAATTATAGCATCTTTCTGCATCTTTATTTGCTTAAATTTCTCAAATATCCCCTTGATAAGGAACATAGAAATAAGGAGCTGTTTCCAATTGGAAATTTGATATTAGGTATAAGAGACAGGCATGGATTTTTAAAGTATGAAATAGGGGTGGATAGCTAATCAAGCTAATATTTAAGTCATAGTTCAGTAAATGTTTATTGAATGACATATGTACTCCCTGCATAGGCTAGAAATGATCAGGCATAGGTGAATGAGAGAGACTTGATGCCCTCAAAAAACATAAAATTTACTGTGAAGACAGAAAGCAATAAACCATTAGAAATAATTGTTGAAGGGATCTGGGATATATCTCAATTTGTAGAGTGCTTGCCTGGGATGCAGAAGGCCTTGGATTCAATTTATAGTATCATATGAATCAGGCGTAGTGGTGTATGCCTGAAATTTTAACACTTAGAGTCCGGAGGATCTAAAGTTCAAGGATAGTCTTAGCTATATAGAAAGATTTTTAGCTAGTGTGGAATACAGGAGACCCTGTCTCAAATAATAAAAGCAGGGGGCTAGAAATATGGCCCAGTAGGTAAGAAAGCTTACTTCACAAATATAAGACCTGAGTTCAAAGCCCCAGAACCCATGTAAAAAGGCAGGTACATGTGCTTGTCACCTCAGCATAATGGATCAAAAACAGACTAATCCTAAAATCTTACTAGTCAGCTTCAGGTTTCCATGAGAGACCTTGTCCTATGGTAATATGATGGAACATGTCAGAGAAAAATATCCTATGTCTTGCTTTGGTTTCTACATGCACACACAAAGTCACACATAAGCACTCTTATATGTATATCACATGTACACACACACATACACACACATCTCAACACATAAATAAATAAATAAATAAATAAATAAATAAATAAATAATATTTTAAAAGAAATTATTGTCAAAAACATAACCAAGAAAAGGTTCATTCAAGGCTCTTAGAATTATTCATGGGAAGGGAACCTCATCAATGAGGAAGGATCATGAAATCCTTCTCAGGAAAAGTTAGCCCAGCAACTGATGAAGGGCTGAGGTAGGGTGGGATAGGGGAATACCCCACATGGAGGGAAGAGCATGTGTGCAATTCCCTGTGACATCGAGTATAGTGGAATATGAAACTAAAAGTAAAGATTTAGGTAATTCGCATTAAGTGAAATAAGAAATTAAATACTCAGAAGGCTAAGTTGACTTTTGTTGTCACCTTTCCATCAGAAAAATGTGGCATAGTCAGTGTAATATCTTCTATACTCATGTGTGTGTGTGTGTGTGTGTGTGTGTGTGTGTGTGTGTGTGTGTGTGTGTGTTCATACATGTATGCGTGCTATGAGGCGCCGAGGATCTGAGAGCAGGTCCTTACGCTCACACATCAGGCACGTTACCCACTGGGCCATTTCCCTAGCCCTTGCAGAGATGTTAAAGTGAGTAATAACTGGCAAGGATACAGAAGTGTATGGCATAGCAAACCAGAAAACCATATAACTCATCACTTTAAAGGACACATCTGTGTGAGGTGCTAGTACATTGGATTAACAACTGGAGGGACTGACATATTCATTTACTAACTAAGAAAAAAGATTCTTTTTTGGAATGCTGACATGTTTCTGTGGACTGTTTTCTAACATTTTTGAGGGTGGGATATATTTTTTGTGTGAGTGTATATGCTTAATAAAATATGATCCAAAGTTCAAATCACTTTTGACACAACAAATTTCAAGAAGAGATTCAGACCCTAAAATGAGATTAGACTGTGGTTAGGGAGTCTAATCCAATGTCAGAGCATCCATCAGTGATGCTTTCACTGAAGATAATATGTCATCTTGTCAAGATATTTCACCACTTGACAGTCCAAATCTCTTTTCCCACTTCTCAGCCCCCACTTCTATTACCAACAAGGCTTTAAACTGAAGATTGAGCCACAAATATGACACATAGCAACAGTCTCCTGATATGTTATTTCAATTTCTATTTGTCAATCCCAACTAACAAGTACACAAAACACTTATTACACTGCCAAGTTCCAGATTCAGTGTGACACAGCAGTCTTAAGGAGTAGCAAACAAGCAAAGGTTGCTTATGCGGTTGTCCAAAAGATGAACATGTGACAACCACACACTCTAGGCTTCCAAGTCTAAACATGGAAAATAATTCTTCAGAATACAAAGCATAAAAATGACAAATAGCTGAAACCACTCAACATATCTGCTAAGAATCTAGTTAAGTTCTAGCAGAGGCATCACAGACCCTAATTAGGATATGTATTCCTAAAAATTAATGTTAGGATAGTTTTCAGGACCTTCCGGTTTCATCTGTGGGTGGAGACCTCTGCCTGGGCCACCAGGAGTCCATAGCGAAAGAGCGCCAGGAGGAAGCTACCCTCCCAGGAGCTTGAAAAAGCTGTGAGTGGAGTTAAAGGGAGCAATACCTCTCACCCAGACCCGTCCGGATCCAGCAGGATCCAGGGCCTGAAAACCCAGGTGCAGGAAACCTCTGAACTTTACGGTTTCCATCTGTGGGTGTAGACCTCTGCCTGGGCCACAAGGAGTCTGTGCCTGGGGACCTTAGCCTGGGCCACGGGACTCCAGGAGAGAGCGGGTATCCCAGGAGTGCTGACACACCTTTGAGCACCAGAAAAACCACCACTTCTGTTCAAACTCACTGGATCAAGAGGGACCCTTGCAGAGCCATCAGGACATAGGAACCAAGGGACAGCTGGGGACAAGAGCCTTCTGATTTCTTTCTGCACACAAGAACTGACCCTGTGCCACAGCTCTCCAAACCCAAACACCTCTCAGAAAGAGCTGGTCTTCAAGGAGTATTGACACAGAGGCCTGCAGGAGGGGCAAGCTACAACCAGACAGAGTAAGATCAGCTAACATCAGAGTTAACAAGATGGCAAAAGGCAAGGGTAAGAACATAAGGAACAGAAACCAACAGTACTTGGGATCATCAGAACCCAGCTCTTCCACCACAGCAAGCCCTGGATACCCCAACACACCAGAAAAGCAAGACTCAGATCTAAAATCATTTCTCATGATGATGATAGAAGACATTAAG
>CM052722.1:21817298-21841766 GCA_028551405.1 Uromys caudimaculatus | reverse complement strand
GTTTCACTGTGTCTCTGTTTAGTTTGTTTTTCCAAGATCTGTCCATTGATGATAATGGGGTGTTGAAGTCGCCTACTATTATTGTGTGAGGCGCAATGTGTGCTTTGAGCATTAGTAAAGTTTCTTGTATGAATGTGGGTGCCCTTGCATTTGGAGCATAGATGTTCAGAATTGAGAGTTCTTCTTGGTCGATTTTTCCTTTGATGAGTATGAAGTGTCCTTCCTTATCTTTTTTGATGACTTTTAGGTGAAAGTCGATTTTATCCGATATTAGAATGGCTACTCCAGCCTGTTTCTTGGGACCATTTGCCTGGAAAATTGTTTTCCAGCCCTTTACTCTTAGGTAGTGTTTGTCTTTATCACGGAGATGTGTTTCTTGAATGCAGCAAAATGCTGAGTCCTCTTTATGGATCCAGTCTGTCAGTCCATGTCTTTTTATTGGGGAATTGAGTCCGTTGATGTTAAGAGATAGTAAGGAATAGTGATTGTTGGTTCCTGTTATTTTCTATGTTAATTTTACTTTTATGTGGCCTTCTTCTTTTGAGTTTGTTGAAAGATTACTTTCTTGCTTTTTCTAGGGTGTAGTTTCCCTCTTTGAGTTGATGTTTACCATCCATTATCCTTTGTAGGGCTGGGTTTGTGGAAACATATTGTGGAAATTTGGCTTTGTCTTGGGATATTTTGGTTTCACCATCCATGTTAATTGAGAATTTTGCTGGGTATAGCAGCCTGGGTTAGCAGTTGTGTTCTCTTAGGGTCTGTATGAGTTCTGCCCAGGATCTTCTAACTTTCATAGTCTCTGGTGAGGAGTCAGGTGTAATTCTGATAGGTCTGCCTTTATATGTTACTTGACCTTTTTCCCTTGCTGCTTTTAATATTCTTTCTTTGTTTTGTGTATTTGGTGTTTTCACTATAATGTGACAGGATGAATTTCTTTTCTGGTCCAATCTGTTTGGAGTTCTGTAAGCTTCTTGTATATTTATGTTCATCTCTTTCTTTAGGTTAGGGAAGTTTTCCTCTATAATTTTGTTGAAGATATTTGCTGGTCCTTTAAGTTGGGAATCTTCACTCTTTTCTTTACCTATTATCCTTAGGTTCTGTCTTCTCATTGTGTCCTGGATTTCATGGATGTTTTGTGTTAGGAGCTTTTTGCATTTTGCATTTTCTTTTACTGTTGTGTCGATGTTATCTATGGTATCTTCTGCTCCTGAGATTCTCTCTTCTATCTCTGGTATTCTGTTGGTGATGTTTACATCAATGGTTCCTGATCTCTTTCCTAGGTTTTCTAACTCCAGGGTTGTCTTCCTTTGTGATTTCTATATTTTTTCTATTTCTATTTTTAGCTCGTGGACAGTTTTGTGCATTTCCTTTGTCTGTTTGATTGTGTTTTCTTGAAATCCTGCCTATTTGATTGTGTTTTCCTGTAATTCTTTAATGGATTTTTGTGTTTTCTCTTTAAAGGCTTCTAGTTGTTTATCTCTGTTCTCTTGTATTTCTTTAAGGGTGTTCTTCATTTCTTTCTTAATGTCTTCTATCATCATCATGAGAAGTGATTTTAGATCTGAGTCTTGCTTTTCTGGTATGTTGGGGTATCCAGCGCTTGCTGTGGTGGGAGAGCTGGGTTCTGGTGATGCCAAGTACTCTTGGTTTCTGTTCCTTATGTTCTTACCCTTGCCTTTTGCCATCTTGTTAACTCTGATGTTAGCTGATCTTACTCTGTCTGGTTGTGGCTTGCCCCTCCTGCAGGCCTCTGTGTCAATACTCCTTGAAGACCAGTTCTCTCTAAGAGGTGTTTGGTTTTGGAGAGCTGTGGCACAGGGTCAGCTCTGGGGTGCAGACAGAAATCAGAAGGATCTTGTCCCCAGCTGTCCCTTGGTTCCTATGTCCTGATGGCTCTGCAAGGGTCCCTCTTGATCCAGTGAGTTTGAACAGAAGTGGTGGTTTTTCCTGTGCTCAAAGGTGTGTCACTCCTGGGACACCAGCTCTCTCCTGGAGCCCTGTGGCCCAGGCTGAGGTCCCCAGGCACAGACTCCTGGTGGCCCAGGCAGAGGTCTCCCCACACAGATGGAAACCGGAAGGTTCAGAGGTTTCCTGTCCTGGAGTTTTCCTCAGGCCCTGTATCCCGCCTGATCCGGGCGGGTCTCGATGAGCAGTGTTGCTCCCCTTAATCCCACTCATGGCTTTTCCAGGCTTCTTGGAGGGTAGCTTTCTCCTGGAGCTCGTTGGCTATGGACTCCTCTGTAGCGTCTCTACAATCTAATTTAGGCCTAGAATATTTTCAGCCTCTAAGGTTTACTACTGAATATGCTCACTCTTTCTAGGTTTTTCTGAACTCTGGATGGCTGGTTCAACTCAGCTATTCTTGCTCAAACTCCTCACTCTGGCTTCTCTCAGTTTCTCACTAAATTACTCTCTTTGGCCTCATACTACCTTTGGCAATTTGTTCTATCTTATGGTTCCTTATTGTTCTCTGGCTTCAACTGCCTCTGCTGATTTTCACTGAACCGCATGAACTCATGAAGACACTCAACCCCACCGCACTCACTGCACTAGGAAGGGGAGTGGTGCCTGGTCTGAAATTGGTTTAGTCTTCTCAAGAGTTATGTTGCTTGGAGTATAGTGTGGCACACCAGGATTATCAGAAAAATTAGGATCTGGGAGAGGAGCCTGAAGGTACATGTACAGGGAACCAGAGGGATAGGAGGAGCCTGAAAGGGAGTCTTGAGTGAGAGACACAGAAGCCAGCTGAAACATGTTGATGAGATGGTACAAAGTAGGTAGGAATGCCTTAACTGTGTGTGTGCTGTTGGGCCTGAGGACCGTTTCTGTCTTCATCAAGGGGCGTGCTAATCATCTTCTATGCAATGCTCAGATCCATTTTTTAAGCAGTCAGTGTGCTAACCCTACTTCTCAGAGTTCTCTTTTGGGTACTATAAACTGGTGCTAAGGACATTTCTTGGCTCTCTGTTGAGGCAGGAGGGGAGGGAAAGAGCTGGAAAACATGAGCTTTCCTGCTTGCAGGTTCACAGTGTAACCCCAAGTCAGTCACTTGTTACTGTCAATTTGATACAACCTGTATCACCTGGGAAGAAATTCTTGGTGGGGAATTACCTAGATTCAGGTTGGCCTGTGAGCTTGTCTGTGGAATTGTCTTGATTGTTAATTGACATGGGAAGACCTACCCTAAATGGCAGTATCTTTTCATGGGCTGGGCCCTGAACTGTGTAAGAGTACAGAAAGATAGCGATCATGAAGCAGGGAGCAAAGATGTGGTTATGCTCTTGACTGTGACTAGCTGTGTTGATCTTCCTGCACTAATGGGCTGTCAGAATAGTGAGCCAAGGAAACCCTTTCCTTCCCTCTTTCTACATTGCTTTTTGGGTCAGGATGTTTTGGCACAGCACAGAAAGTAGAGCAGGCTCCTGCCTGGAGCATCACTGGTCTCAGACCAGTGTTATCAGTAGTGTTATTTGAGGACATCTGGGAAAGAATTCTTTCCTATTCAAACAGCACCTTCCCTGGACACAAAAGTGCCATGAATATCACAATTTCTGTAAAGTATCTTGAAGATGTAAATGAAGGATTCTGTGTGAGACAGGATGTTATACATTAATTAATCAGTTTTCTTTTAAGTGTCTCCAGTATCAAAGTGCTGAGTCAGTTACGTCTCACGCTTGGTCCAAAGCCTTTTTTCCTTTATCCACATTATCCCTTTACCTGCTCAAAATAAAGAACAGGCCTTGAGAAGTAAAGGGGGCCGCTGTCATCACATGATGACATTTAAAGTTGGTTCTGAATGGCATACAGCAAATACTGCTCAGGGTACATCAGGCAGTGAAAATCGGCACTATCCTGGAGACATTTTTGTTTCTACAATTTACTCTATTAATGTTCTTGACTGTTTCCAAAAGGCCCAATTGTCAAAGACTCATGCCCAGAGTGCTGCCATGTGCAAGCATCAGAATCTGAGGGATGGGTACTAGTGGAGGACTTTAGAACTTTGAAATTGGGTTCTTGAAGTGCACTGGGGGGTGGGGCTACTGGCCTCCTTTTGCCTTTGACTGTGAGGTGAGTGGTTTTCCTCTCCCAGATATTCCTACCATTTTGGGGGTGCCTTTTTGTGAGACAGGGTTTATCTGTGGATCAGCCCTGACCATCCTGGGACTTGCTTCTTGAACTAGGCTGGCCTTGAATGTACAGAGATCCACCTGCCTCTGCCTCCTGAGTGCTGAGATTTAAGGTGTGCCCTGGCACCACCCGGTCCTGAAACTTTGCTCTCAATATGTTGGTTTTCTCCTGGGTTTACTATAGTGATAGAGAGCAAATGCACAGCTGGCAAAGTTGTTATTATGTTCTAGTAGGTAAAAGCTAAGGATACTGCCTAGAATCCTACAAGGCATCCGCTTTTGTCAGTGAAGAATTGTCAGGCTGAAAAGTCATGCCTACTGATGTTGGGAAATCTTGACTCGCGCATATCTACAGTGTCAGCTAAATATTTTTCCTATCACATGGTAGAAAACTCTAGAAGAATGGATTTGACACAGGAGACATATATGGGTTTTTTATTTTTCTAGCAACAAAAAGTCCAGAACTAGCTAGCCTACATCTGGTATTTCTTCTAAGAAATTCTTTCAAGATGTCTTCTAGCTTCCTACCCTCCATCTAGAACAGCTGACTACTTCAGGAACACAAGGTGGCTGCTGAGCCTCCAGACATGCCCAAGAATAATTAGGAAGAGCACAAGGCAAATGATACAAAACAGAAGCCTGTCCCACTTGTCAGAAAAACAATTTCCCAGAATCTCTACTTGGAAGCATGCTGCTGGTTTTCTTTTTTATTAGACAGAATAGGGTTTTGTGCAAGGGAGCCTGTGAAAGTTAAAGTGTTAGCTAGGAGTAGTACTCCTGTAAGCAGTAAGACTCTAAGGTACTGTTTCTGTTAACATTAAGGCTCTAGGATATTGTTCCTGTTAATATTGACACTCTAAGCTATTTCCCTGTTAATATTGAGGCTTTAGGATATTGGCCCTATTAACATTGAGGCTCTAGGAATATTGTCCTTATGAATACTGTGGGTCTATAAGGACAACATAAGCATGTGCATATTTTAATAGACAACTGGCAGCTTCTGCCTTACACACTTTGAACTTCATTTAGGAAAGCTAAAGGGTACTCATTTCGTTCAATAGAGGGATATTACGTCTCATTAAAGAGTAAATGTTAATTTTTAAAATGAGGCTGGGGGAGATGGATCAATGGACAAGAACATTTACTGTAAAAGCATGAGAAACTGAACTCAAATTCTAGGCCCTAGATTAAAAGACATGTGTGGCCATACACGTGCCTGTAACCCCAGCAATTTGATATAGAGGCAAGAGGAGGATTGTTGGAGCTTGTTGGCTCCAGGGGCCAGTGAGAGACCTGTCTTCATAGGGTAAGGTAGAGAATGACAGGTCACGACACCTGAGGTCCTCCTGTGACCTCTGCCCATGCAGAGAGATGCACACACATCGATCATTCTTCACGTCAAATACACATACAAATGGACAGTAAGAGACGATAGTATGAGCTGAGTTAATTGCAATTGTGCACGTCAGAGGGGCGGGGAAGCTGATCTCCAAGTTTAGGTTATGTTGTACTTGGGGCAGAAAGTAAACCTTCAAATCTTCAAGGCACAATGGTTTATAGCAGCAAAAATGAACTCTCTCTGGCTCATGTTACCTGTTGGTATGTTACTGCTAATTCTGCCCCCAACTGCAATTATCATGGAACCCAGACTGAAGGAGAAGCCAAGAGCTGTAAAACGACCCTTATTCATTAGGTTCGACTATTGATAGGAACAATACCAACAGCAGCAAACCTAAAAACACAAACCTAAAAACAAACAAACAAACAAACAAACAAAAAAGGAAACAAAAAATCTCATGGTTTTCTTTTCAAAGATTCTGTTTGGGTGTGATCTGTGCATTTTTCCATGTATGCTTTGTTGGCAGAAGCAAGCCTTCTGACCTCCCTGATGTTCACTAGAGTGAGGATTTATAGGCCTTCCCTCTGGGAGAAGGGAAACCACACACAGTTGCCCACAGTTAGTTTCTTCCTGGCCTGTAACACTTTAGAATGAATTCTGTTCAGTCTGTTCCTCAAATTTCTCCTCTTTTAATGAAAATATTGGCTATGAGGATGGAGCAAGTACACCAAAAGCACATCCAGGAAAAAAGACAACCACAATGTGCCCCTTCAAGGACTCATCCAACAGCTCTTTGCCTGATTTCTTTCCGTGTGCTAGATGCCACGTGAGTTCCAGTAACTGACTACAGAAACTATCAAAGCATCCCTTAGAATCTACTATGAATAAGCAACACCTTAGCAAAATGCATGTGTAGAGGCTCAGGCTGGAAGAATGGAAATATTCCTGGGAGAGATGACACTTGAAAAGAGACACAGGTTTTCTAGAGAAGCAAGAAAACTCAGGAAACAACAAGGTGTAATTAATGACGACTTGTTAGGACTTCTTCATGGTGAGTATGGGGGAAAAAGACTAGTGTCAGTTAAGATTTCTGCTCAATACTGTGCAGTGGGATAAGACAAAATAAAGGAAAAGATAAAGGTTTAATAATGAAACGAAGCATTTGTATATCATTGCAGATGACTGAATAGTCTACAACTTATAATTACAGCTTCTAAGTGACTTCACCAATATTTCCATATATAAAAATCAGTATAGAAAAGAAGCTGAGTTTCTATGTTTTGATATCAAACTCTTAGAAAAGTTTTGTCTTTAAGTTTTAAAGTGGTTTCATTGATAACAGGATAAAAACATCAGGTATGTAGAAAAAAATCTAACTACAGATGCCCAAGAATTATAGAGAAACAAATATATGTAAACTGTAGCAACTTGAGTGTAAAAATGGAGCTACTTTGTTTAAATAGTGGAAGACTCAATATTATCATGTCAATTCTTCTCAAATCAACATAGACATTCAATGTGGTCCCAGTTTCCTGGGATTATTTTCAATTTCACACAGCTCAGAGACACCTGGGAAGAGAGAATCTCAGCTGCAGAATTGCCTAGATCAGATTGGTGTGTGGGCGTGTTCATGGAGCATTTTCTTGATTGCTAATTGATGAGGGAGGCCCAGTCCAGTGTAGGTGGTTCCATCCCTAGGCAGGTGGGTCTGTGTTGTGTAAGAAGGCAGGAGTGGATGGGTGGGTTGGGGAGCACCCTCATAGAAGCAGGGGGGAGGAAGGATGGGATAGGGGGTTTCCAGAGGGGAAACTGGCAAAGGGGATAATATTTGAAACATAAATAAATAAAATATCCAATAAAAAAAGGATAAAAAGATACGGGAGGAAAAAAAAAAAAGAGGTTGTGGCCTGTACCAGATGTTCTTTCAAGGAAAACACAAAATAATGCATGAAACAGATATGATAGTGTCTTGAATCTTACCACATTTACTTTCTATTGAAGGGATGCAGGGGGAAAAAAAAGAAAAAAAGAAAACTAACGACAGTAAGCAAGCCAGCAGTAATCCTTCCTGGTTTCTGCTTCAGTTCCTGCAGATGAAGTGTGAGCTAGAGAAACCCAGTTCTTTCCAAGTCTCTTTTTGTCAGAGTATTTTTATCACAGCAACCAAATGAAAGAAGAACACCCAGGAAAATTCCAACTGATTTTTGTTTGTTTCTTTGTTCTGGGAGCTTGTTAAAACTTACTCTAAATTTCTAGAGAATATAAAAAAAAAAAGTAGATCAACACTTTTGAAAGATAGCATAGTACAGATAAAAATTTGTTACTAAGTCAATGGTGCGAAATACCACTCAAACAAATGAAGTGAAACTAGTCACAAAACAACAACAACAACAACAACAACAACAACAACAACAACAAGGTCATTTGAAGGCAATGTTGATGCAAAAAGGCTATTGCATGGCTTCTCCTATGGAGGCCTGAAGTTCGCACTAGACAGGGCACATGTCTAGACATGGCAATTAAGCAAGTTTACCTAAGTCTAGTCTGCTGAATCAGTGGAGTTTTGGAGGCTACACTGCATACATGGGAGCATGGGTGAGGGCTTACTCATAGGCGAGGGGTCACTTACAGGAGTCATTAGTATGGGGTTATTGTAGGTGTGCCAGCTCAAGGAGTCAGGCCCTTTGCTCACTGGGCTGAACTGGAGAGGGAAGCTTAGCCAGTCAGGTGGGTGCAGGCAGGATCTCGGTTGGCAATGAGTGCGCAAAGAACACACACCCAGGACAGCTGGGTACTCAAGAACGGCTTTGGAGAATTGGTTCAGTTTATTGCGAGTGGAGAGGAGTGGAGTATTTATGCCCCTGGGGAGGTAGCCAGGGTCTCTGAGGCAAAGTGTGTGTGTCTGTGTATCATTGGCTAGGGCAGGAGTGTTGGAAGACACTTCATCTGCGTACTCAGGAGCTGTATGTAGGGTGTGTTTGTGGTGGGAGGTTCTTAAAAGGTCAAAGGAAGAGCCTTCCTCATCTGAGGTATCTGGGGTTGAAGTTGTCCTCTCTTCCTCCTCCATAATCCTGAGCCATTAAGAGCCCGCAGCAGAGAATGGGTGAGTGGTTATATACAGGAGTGTGAGTGAGGGGCTACTCAAAGGAGCACTGTGAGTGATCATTAAAAGGGTGAAGGGTTACTTATAAGAGCATGGATGAGGGATACAGGAGCATGGGTGAGTGGTTCTTCATAGGAGCATGGGTGAGAGGCTACTCATGGCTGAAGAGTCCCAGGGGCACAGGTGAGGAGTTACAAAAGTGAGGTAGTCACAAAGGTAGGTACAGCACTAAAAATTGATCCCCAGCAAGGATGATGACTTCTAAGCTGAGTAACTGAACTTTCCTGCCTATCTTGCAGTCCACCTCCATTGTCTCCTGCTAGCTCATCAATTGTTTTTTGCTTCTGTAGCCCAGAGGAGGAGACTTGTGAGTTGTGACATTCTGAATTTGTGAGGCTCCTTCCTCTCTATAGTACGGGATAGTTATCAAAAGGAGGCAAACACTGGGTTAATATTCCTGGAGGAAATAAATAGGTATGTGATCTAGCACGCGGACACGGAATTGTATTAAATGAGACTCATTTCTTCGGATACTTTAAGAAAGAGACCAAGAGTGGCCGTGTTAGAGCAGGAGGTTGGTGTGAATTAAAAGTTGATGAGATTCTCACTTGCTGCTCTGTATGTGGTCAACGAAGTAGGAGGAAAACCTGATAGCTAATAAGAAGGTTAATAGAAAAAATAATGTATTATACCTTGGGAAAAGGCTGTAGAATGTTCATTCAGAAACTGAGGTCAAAAGAAGCTCCATGACTGAGAAAGGCATTTTCTGAGCATCAGCGGGCACCACTGCCTTTTAAGATGTTGATTTGTAAGCTGGGTCTTTCTGTTTGAAGATCAGTATCTATCTAATAATAAAGATTGATACAAGAGTAGGACTATGGCACACCAACCACTGTTCTTTATGTTATTGCTTGTTTAAGATGGGGTCTCTTTTTAAAATACACAACCCTTATTCTAAAAGACCCCTGTTTTATTTCAGTAGTATATTTTATAATAGGTCAGTTTACAGATCATTGTTTTAAATCTCAAAGCAGCTTAAAATTAGGGAATTATAGTTCATCGAGTTGAAGAATGAATCACCATGGGCTATCTGGATCACATAAAGGCCATACACAGACCAACATTGATAATTTTCTGTTCACTTTACATGCCATGAAGACACTGTGTCTTTGGGCTACCTCAATGCCTGAGTTCTCTTTCGACAATTAAAGAATGACAGCAGTGTACTGCTACAGAAAACTGGATTGGGGGAGTGTTTGTCTTCTAAAATGCTCTTGCAGAAGCTCTCAGTTACCTACCCCAAGGCACCCCTTGCCAGTTTGTTACATTAGAAAGTATGTTACTGCTGAGTCATATTCCCCACCCAGCACCATTTTGTCTGTGTTTTAAATTTTTGTTTGTTTACATGCCAACCACAGTTTCCCCTCCCTCCTCTCATCCCAGCCCTCCCCCAGCCCATTCTGTTCCTTATCGACTCTTCTTCCACTTCCCTTCAGAAAAGGGCAGTCCTCCCGTGGATATCAACCAGCTGTGGCACAGCAAGTTGCAGTAAGATTACACACCTCCTCTCTTAATAAAGTTGGACAAGGCAACCTAGTACGAGGAAAGAGTCCCAAACGAAGGCAACGGGGTTAAAGACAGGCCCTGCTTCCATGTTAGGAGTTCCACAAGAATACCAAGATACCCAGCCATATCATATATGCAGAGGACCTAGCTCAGACCCATACAGGCTTCCTGGTTCCTGGCCAACATCTTAATACTATAGTGAAATTAGTGCTGACTTTGGATGCAAGATTATATAGTTTCTCCCTGCTTCTCATCTCATTAATACTTGGCTGACCTATTTGTGGAAATCCTCCTGCCTCAGTCTCTCAAATGGTAAGATTACATGTATGCACCATTATACCTGGGTCAAAAGATCTGTCCTTAAATTGTCCATTTTTCCCCAATTATGATGGAGGCAATGAAGTACGAAACCTGTAAAGTGAATTTTATTTGCCCTGGCTTATAATACTTGCCTTAAAAAATGTGAAATGTGTAAAAATCTTGGTGATGTGTGCTCAGTTTTGATCGCTGTATTTTCTTGGTTTACTGCTTATTGCCTTTGCCTATAGTAGAAGGAATTAATTTTGATTTCTACATAGCAGGGATGCTGTGCGCAACCATTTCCTGTGCTTTATGTTGACTTTATTACATCCTTGACTATGTTAGAAAAGAACAAACAAAGGTTTCTTGTTCCTGATCTGTAAAAGAACCAACATACTTTACTATTATGATAACCTCTTTATTACTTTAAATATTTTCTTGACATTTGATTAAATATATAACCTGATGTTTCTGGGGTACTTTTGATCCTATCTTAATCGTCTCAATCTCCTTTGGCAGCTTTTTTGATGCTTGCCTTCTTCCAATCAGATCCTAAGTATAGGGAAAATTAAATAAATCTTTCAGAATATTTTATATACTTAAAACCATCTTTGCCATAATTTAGAGGGTTCATAGAAAAATCACAATGGTTTGCACACTTTTTTCTCCCTTCCTCCCTCCCTGTCTTCTCTTCTCTTTTCTCTTCTCTTCTCTTCTCTTCTCTCCTCTTCCTTGCTTGCTTTCTCCTTTTTTTGTTTTTGTTTTTTTTGAGACAGGGTCTCACTATTACAGCCCAGGATGACCTCAAACTCAATGAAGCCCTCTTTTCTCAGTTTCTTGAGTATTAAGATTATTTACTGAGGCTATGAAGCACTCACAAAAAGGGACCTATCATGACTGCACTCCGGAAGACCCAACAAGCAGCTGAAAGAGACAGATGCAGATATTTACACCTAATCAATGGACAGAAGCTGCTGACCCCTGTGGTTGAATTAGGGAAAGGCTAGAAGAAGCTGAGGAGGAGGACGACTCTGTAGGAGGACCAGCAGTCTCAATTAACTTGGACCCCCAAGATCTCTCAGACACTGGACCACCAACCAGGCAGCATACACCAGCTGATATGAGGCCCCCAACACATATACAGCAGAGGACTGCCGGGTCTGGGTTCAGTCAGTGAAGATGCAACTAACCCTCAAGAGACTGGAGTCCACAGAGAGGTTAGAGGTCTGGTGGGGTGGTGGGTGGTAGTGGGGACATCCTTATGGAGACAGGGGACAGGGAGGAGGTATGGGATATGGAACAGTCGGAGGGTGGATGGGGAGGGGAATAAAATCTGGAGTGTAAATAAATAAATAAATAAATAAATAAAAGATTTTTTTTAAAAAAAAGATTATCAGTGTGAGCCATGAATGACTGTTTGGCTTTAGTCTTTCATTTTACAAAAGTGAAAAGTAAGTGACGTTAGCAGTAGTAACTACTGTGGTTTAAATAAAAATGGCCCCGGGGCTGGAGAGATGGCTCAGCGGTTAAGAGCACTGACTGCTCTTCTGAAGGTTCTGAGTTCAAATCCCAGCAATCACATGGTGGCTCACAACCATCCATAATGATATCTGATGCCCTCTACTGGGGTGTCTGAAGACAGCTACAGTGTACTTACATATAATAAATAAATAAAAATGATCCCCATTGGCACATATGTTTGAATGCTTAGTCACCAGAGAGTGGTGCTACTTGAGAAGGATTAGGGGCTTTTGCTGTGTTGGAGTAGGTGTGGTGGTGTTGGAGGAAGTGTGTCACTATGGATGGGCTTTGAGGTTTCAGAAGCTCAAGGTAGTCCCAGTGTCTCTCTGCTGCCTGTGGATTCAAATGTAGAACCCTCAGCTCCTTCACCTGTACCGTGTCTGCCTGCATGCTGCCATGCACCCTACAGTGATAATAATGGACTAAACCTCTGTTGTAAGCCAGCCCCAATGAAATGTTTTCTTTTATGGGAATTGCTTTGGTCATGGTGACTCTTTACAGCAATAGAACACTAAAACAGAAGTCGCAGCAAGGACTCATGTATTGCTGTGACAGGCCTGACTATGCTTTGTTGTTGTTTGGAGGAATAGGGAACACTTTGGGACGCTGGACTAGAAAAGCAGTTGGATTGAAGCACCCTCACTTGGGCCTTCCTTCTTCTTTAACTTCTTAGGTCCATGGGGTGTGTTATGGGTATTCTGTACTCTTTGGCTAATATCCACTTATCAGTGAGTACATACCATGCATGTCCTTTTGGGTCTGAGTTACCTCACTCAGGATGATATTTTCTAGTTCTATCCATTTGCCTGTAAAATTCATGATACCTTGTTTTTAATAGCTGAATAGTATTCTATTGTGTAAATAAACCACATTTTCTGTATCCATTCTTTAGTTGAGGGCCATCTGGGTTGCTTCTAGTTTCTGGCTATTACAAATAAGGCTGCTATGAACATAGTTGAGCAACTGTCCTTGTGGTATGGTGGAGTATCTTTTGGAACTATGCCCAAGAGTGGTATAGTTGGGTTTTCAGGTAGAACTATTTCCAATTTTCTGAGGAATGGGGAACAAATAATCATGGGAGGTCGAGGGAGGGAGGAACCTGGATGGGAAAAGGGAGAGGGGGAAGGGAGCAGTATCAGGAATGGGGGAGGGAAGGAGAGAAGCCCAGAGAGCCAGGAGAATGGATGGAAATATGCAGCTGCTGAGAGTGGGGGCATGGGGGGAATTTCTAGAAAGTCCCAGGGACTTGGGATGGGGGAGGCTCTCAGGACTCAATGTGGGTAACCTTAGCCAAAATGCCCAACAGTGTCAATATAGAACTTGAAGAGACCACCTCCAGTGTCAGACAGGACCCTTAGTGGAGATATGGGAACACCAACCTACCTACAAAACTTTCGACCCTAAATTGCTTCTGCCTAAAAGAAATGCAGGGGCAAAAATGGAGCAGATACTGAAGGAATGGCCAACCAGTGACTGGCCCAACTTGGGATCCATCCCATGGGTGGGTACCAAACCCTGACACTATCACTGATGCTATTTTGTACTCACATACAGAGTCTAGCATGGCTGACCTCTGAGAGGCTCTACTAGCAGCTGACTGAGACAGATGCAGATACTTACAGCCTAGAATTGGAAGGAGGTCAGGGCCCCTCTGGAAGAGTTAGGGGAAGGATTTAAGGAGCTGAAGGGAATAGCAGCCCCATAGGAAGACCATCAGTGTCAACTAAGAGCATACACTAACTGGACTGAGGACCCTGGCACATAGGTAGTAAAGGGCTGCCTTGTCTGGCCTTAGAGGGAGAGGATGAGCCTAATCCTGTTGAGACTTGATGCTCCAGAGTGGGGGATAACCAAGGGGGCAACCTCTCAGAGGCAAAGGGGAGGGGGAATGGGAGGAAGAACTCTGAAAGGAAGGACAGGGAGTAACAGCACTTGAGATGTAAATAAATAACATGAAAGACAGTGGCGCTGAGGGCTATGTGGACTGCAGGGCCTGGCTCAAGATGTTTCAAAGGAGAAGAATATTAATAAGTTGCCTAGAGACTGTTCTTGTAATATTTTAATGAAGAATGTGGCTGCTTTCTACCCTTGTCCAAAGATTTTGCCTGAGGCTAAATTGAAGTATTTTGAATTAATACCATAGGCAGAGGAGATTTCAAGACATCCTAGTATTGACTCTGTCATGTGGTTATTAATGGTCACTTGTATGCAGATCTATAATTAAAGTAAACTGGGCAAGGAAAACGTAAAATGCACAGTTTGAGGAGACAAGAAACACCAGGAATTATCGAGCTAAGTCTGGTGCCCAAGGAGATAAAAAAAAAAATTAAGACCTAATGCTAAGTGAAAAACAGGGAATGGTGACCTCAGGGCAAGACCCCACCCAGCTGAGCTTCCAAGTTGTGAAAAGGAATTAAAGAAAAGCTTAAGCAGTCCAGGACAAGGGAAAGCTTATGTAACTGTAATTGTGTGTGTGTTCGGGGGGGGGGGGGGGGGGGACAAGTTCCAGCCCCATCAAGCAGCAGAACTTGGCAGCTTTGGCCACATGGTTCTGGCTTTACAGTCAAGGATACAAGAAGAGGTTGTAGAATCTTCCTCCATGGGTAAGGAAAGCTGCTGAGGCCAGGCATGTGTCAGGGGTTGTCCCTGCATGGAGGCTCGGAGAGGCCATTGCATGAAGCTGTGAAGGTGAAGCCCGGATTGCCTTGGAGACTCCCAAGACTTTGGAGATGCCAGAGTTGTAGGATACCTGCTGAGGAAAGCTGCTAACAGGAAATGGAATCTGCCCAAGAGAGACAAGTGTGCTGCAGTCAACAAAGATGAAAGGAGGTGGAGATCTGAAGAGTGCTTTGACCTCAGACATGGACATGCAGAGTTTAGACTCCCCCCACCCCGCTGGGATTTAGTCTTCCTCCCTATGCTCCCTTTCCTCCCTTTTGGAATGGCAATGTGTATGTATTCTATGTCACTGTATGTTGGAACTATGTGATCTACTTTTTAATTTTGATTTTTACAAGGGATTACAGTTAAGACACTGTCATGAGTCTCAGAAAAGACTTTGAACTTTAGGCTTTTACAACAGTATTGAGACTGTTATAGACTATTGAGGACCTTTGAACTTGGAATGGATGCATTTTTGCATTATGATACGGCTGCGAGCCTATGGGGACCAGGGAGTGGAATGCAGTGGTTTGAATAGGCATGACCTCCTAGGTCACATATGTGAATGCATAGTCATCAGGAGTGGTGCTACCTCGGAAGGATTAGGGGCATTTGCCTTGTTGCAGTAGGTGTGGCCTTGTTGGAAGAAATGTGTCACTGGGGGGTGGGCTTTGAGGTTTCAAAACTCCAAGCCAGACCCAGGGTCTTTCTTTTCCTGCTGCCTGTGGATCAAAATGTAGAACTCTCAGCTACTTCTACAGCAGCATGCCTTCCCAAATGCCTTCATGTTCCGTGCTATGATGACAATTGATTAAATCTCGGAAACTGTTAGCAAGTTCCAATTAAATGCTTTCTTTTATAAGAATTGTCATGGTCATGTCTCTTAACAACAATAGAACCCTAAGACAAACACTTTTCCATATTAGAGTCACATGAAAAGTATAATTAAGGACTATTGGGAAAAGTGCTTACCTTCCAAGCATGAGGATCTGAATTTGAACCTTTTTTTAAAAAAGGCAGGCATGTTGGCATAGTACTTGTAATCCAAGCGCTGGACAGGTAGGAGACATGCAGGTCCCTGGAGATTGCTTGTCGGCCAGCCAGCCTAGCCTACTTAATGAGCTCCAAGCTGGTGAGAGACCCTGACCACAAAGCCGTGCTGAGTCTTCCTTGAATTGGTTGATCTTCAGCCTTTGCACATGTGCATAGACATGCATGTGATTGCACGCGCACACACACACTCTCTCATAGGGATATGGACCTCATATATGCATATATAAGGAAAAGGGTAGTCAAATAAGAGAAAGACAGCCTTTCCTACATAGATTTGTATAGGCAGAGTATAGGTACATATCATTAATATAAATATTTTATGTAGACTTGTGAGCTTTATAAGACTTTCTCAGTGATTCATCACAATCATGATATTTTGTTTGTCACATTCCTCCTGACACATTGTCTCATATTCTCAACACATTCTTAGTGTCGTTTTGGAATATTCTCAGTATATTGCACTTACTATGGACCATTAATGAGGGATGAATATGATCAACATTTTTCTATACATATATGCGATCATCAAGCAATGAATAAAAAATTATATTAAGAATGATTTTTAAGCATGGGTCACTGGAGCTTGCTGATGGCACCTCGCTAAAATGTGATGAGCTTTAGGTGCAACAAGAGATCCTGTCTCAAGTGACTACAACGGGGAGACATACAACCATCATCCTCTGGCTTCTGCAGGCACGTGCACCTTCATACACGTGTATATACTTATGTACACACATAAAGGAAAAAATGAGTAGCTGAATCGGTGAAAGATATTTTATAGTATCATGATTTCTTGTTTGAATATAGTTGAAAGTATTTAGAATAAAATAATTTTAATATTCTTTTTTCTTTTTTTTTTAAACTTTTTTTTTTTGTTTGTTTTTTTTCGAGACAGGGTTTCTCTGTGTAGCCCTGGCTGTCCTGGAACTCACTCTGTAGACCAGGCTGGCCTCAAACTTAGAAATCCACCTGCCTCTGCCTCCCAAGTGCTGGGATTAAAGGCGTGCACCACTTTAATGTTCTTTTTTCATGCATTGCATACCCTCCATATATCTGTTTGTCTTTCTCTCAGACAATTTCAGCCATGTAGCACAAGCTAGTCTTGAACTTGGGAATCCTTTGCCTCAGTCTCCCAAGGGCTAGAAGTATGGGCATGTGCTCCTGTGCTGAGACTTTCTGTTTAAACTATCCATATAAAATAGGTTTATAAGATATAATCTCCAGAAGATATGAGCCATTCATTTAAAACTTATAATTCAATGCCTTTTGTATATTAAAACATACTCCACTCACAATCAACTTTTAGAACATTACTGAGAAAAGACCCCTATAGTCATTAACAGTCTTTCTATTCCCTGGGATCTGAGGGTATTCAGTTCATAGCACTCACTAATCCACTCACAGTTCACATAGATGTGTCTATTTTGGATGTTGCATATAAATGAAATCATGAAACTTTTGACATGAAACTTACATGTTATTAATTAGTGTCATGTTTTCAAAAATGCTCATGCATTTCCAGGTTGATACATGTTATAGATGTATTTTTATTTAGCTTCTTTGAATTGCTGAGTGACATTTCATTGTACCAGTTTGCCAAGTCTCATACCTTAATCAAGCAATAGACATTGTCATATCCACAATATTGAAGTTACTCCTACACTATCTTTCCTTTTCCAACGTTGTCCCACTGAGCTCTAAAATGTTGTTATCCTTATCTTTCTTGGCAACACAGTTATTTGCATAGTTTCATTATGACAAAGTCTCTACAACTTGTCAAAATGCAGAGAATAAGAGACTCTCAGGTGATCAACCCCAACTGATATATCTGTTGTGAAACCTAAGGCTCAGGGAAAACAGATGAAGAGGGGTGGAAATATTGTGTAATCCAGATGCCCAGGACACTTGTTGCCAGAAAGTGACCCCTAGGCATAGAAAATGTACCCATGAAATCTCAACAGTATGGGTTCCTGAACCATAATGACAACATCAGTGACATGCCAACATGGACAAGACATGATCTCATCCCTTGATGAAGAGCCACAAGTAGGTGGTCAAAGGCTGTTGTGAAAGGGAGAATTAGTTTCCTCAGTATGGATTTCCAATCCCAAGTAGTCAGTCACGTGTACATGTAAGAAAAGCTGAATGGACTCAGTAGTTTCTATATGCATATATGCATATGTACAAATGTAACAACAGTAATTGAAGAAGAGA
Source organism: Uromys caudimaculatus (assembly GCA_028551405.1). Classification (NCBI taxonomy): domain Eukaryota; kingdom Metazoa; phylum Chordata; class Mammalia; order Rodentia; family Muridae; genus Uromys; species Uromys caudimaculatus. Next base: position 21,823,882 of record CM052722.1, on the reverse strand, counting down.
CCATGAATTTAGGAAGGGAGGGGGCATGGGAAACATTTGAAGGGGGAAGGAGCTGTGAGAGTGATGGAAGTATGGTGCACAAAAAAAGAGAAAATAAGAAAAGAAAAGAAGTGTATTTTTTCCAAGAAAGCTTTGTCATTTATTTAATTTTTCTCCATTAATATGTTTACTTATTCATTTTACAGCTTGATTGCAGCCCTCTCCCTCCTCTTTTCCCAGTGCCCCCCTCACATAGCCCCTTCCCATATTTTTCCCTCTCTTTCTTCTCAGAGAAGTGGGGGGCACCCATCTTGGCATATCAAGTCACAGTAGGACTAAGTGTATCCTCTCCCACTAAGGCCAAACAAGGCAGCCCAGCTATGGGAAAGGGATCCAAAGGCAGGCAACAGAGTGAGAGATAGGCCTGGCTTCAATTATTACAGGACTTACATAAAGAACAAACTACACCTCTGTTAGATATGTATAAAGGGCCTAGTTCCAGCCCTTGCATACTCTTTGTTTGGTAGTTCAGTCTCTATGAGTGCTCACAGGCCCAGATTCCTTGGTAGGTTTTCCTATGGTGTCCTTGACCTCTGCAGCTTCCTCAATTCCATCCTCTGCTCTTCCACAAGACTCCCTCCCTGAGCTACGCCTATTATTTGGCTGTGGGTCTCTGCATCTGTTTCCATCAGCTGCTGGGTGGAGCCTCTCAGGAGATGGTTATGCTAGGCTTCTGTTGGCAGCATAACAGAGTATCATCAATAGTGTCAAGAGTTGGGTGTCTCCCATGGGATGGGTCTCAAGTTGGGTCAGTCATTGGTTGGCCTTTCCCTCAATCTCTGATCTATCTTTATCCCTGTAGTTCTTGTTGATAAGACAAATTTTGGGTTGAAGGTTTTGTTGGTGGGTTGGTGTCCCCCTCCCTCCACTGGAACAGGCCCCATATACTCCCTTACTAATTGTCTCAGCTAGGGTTACCCCCAAGGGAGTCTTCCCCTATCCCAGAGCTGCATCCCAAACAATTTCTGTTCTCTCTCCCAGCCCCCGCTCCCTCCATCTGGTCTCCATCCTGTACCCCTCCCCATACCCTATTGCACCTATTGCATTCCCTTCCTCTATCTAAATCAGATATTTATCTTATTTCTTCTTCTGAGTGAGATTCAAGCAACCTCCTTAGGGCCCTCCATGCTACTTAGCTTCTTTGGGTCTGTGGATTGTAACGTGGTTATTTTGCACTTTCTGGGTAATATCTACTCATAAGTGAGTATATATCATGCATGTCTTTCTGGGTCTATGCTACTTCACTTGGGATGATATTTTCAGCTTCCATTCATTTGCCTGCAAATTTCATGATTTTTTTTTTTTACTAGTTCAGTAGTCATTTTGATTTGCATTTCCCTGATGACTAATGACAGTAAACATTTCTTTAAGTGCTTCTTGGCCATTAGAAATTTCTCTGTTGAGAATTCATTGGTTAGCTATGTATTTTTTAATTTGGTTATTTGGTTTGTTGGTTTTTAACTTCATAAGTTCTTTATCAATTATCTTTATCAATCTTTATCTTTGAGTTCTTTTCTTTTTTTTTTTTTTTTTTTTTTTTTTTGGTTTTTCGAGACAGGGTTTCTCTGTGTAGCCCTGGCTGTCCTGAAACTAACTCTGTAGACCAGGCTGGCCTCAAACTCAGAAATCCACCTGCCTCAGCCTCCCAAGTGCTGGGATTAAAGGTGTGCGCCACTGCCTAGCTTATCTTTGAGTTCTTTATCTGCCCTCTGTTGGGTATAGGGATGATGAAGATCTTTTCCCATTCTATAGCTTGTACTTTGTCCTATTGATGGTGTTCTTTGCCTTACAGAAGCTTTTCTGTTTCATGAGGTCCCATTTGTTAATTGTTGATCTTAGCGCCTGAGCTTCTGGTGTTCTGTTCAGGAAGTTGTTTCCTGTACCAATTCATTCAAGGCTATTTCACTATTTTCTATCAGATTTAGTGTATCCAATTTTATGTTAAGGTCTTTGATCCACTTGGACTTGGGTTTTGAGCAGCATGATAAATATGGATCTATTTTTCTTCTACATGCAGACATCCAGTTAGATCAGCACCATTTGTTGATGATGCTTTCTTTTTTCCATTGTACGGTTTTGGCTTCTTGGTCAAAAAGCAAGTGTCTGTAGGTGTATGGGTTTGTATCTGTGTCTTGGATTCAATTCTATTGATTGGTTTGTTTTTATGACAATATCATGCAATTTTTATTACTATTGCTCTGTAGTACAGCTTGAAATCAGGGATGGGGATACCATCTGGCCCTAGGCGTTTTTTGGTTGGGAGACTTTTAATGACTAGCTCTACTTCCTTAAGAGGTATAGAACTATTTAAATTGTTTACCTCGTCTTGATTTAACTTTGGTAAATGATATCTATCAAGAAAATCATCCATTTCATTTAGATTTTCCAGTTTTGTGGAGTATGGGCTTTTGAAGTAAGACCTATTGATACTTTGGATTTCCTCAGTGTCTGTTGTTATGTCCCCCTTTTCATTCCTGAGTTTGTTAATTTGGATACTGACTCTCTGTCTTTTAGATAATTTGATTAAGGATTTGTCTATCTTCTTGATTTTCTCAAAGAATCATTTCTTAGTTTTGTTGATTCTTTGTATTGTTCTCTTTGCTTCAAATTTCTTGATTTCAGCCCCGAGTTTATTTCCTGCCATCAACTCTTCTTGTGTGCATTTGCTACTTTTTTTTGTTCTAGAGTTTTTATGTGTGCTTTTAAATTCCTAGTATGACAGCTCTTCGCTTTCTTTATGAAGCCACTTAGTGCTATCAACTTTCCTCTTAGCACTGTTTTCATTGTGTCCCACAAGTTTGGGTGTGTTTTCCAGCCCTTTACTCTAAAGTAATGTCCATCTTTGTTGCTGAGGTGTGTTTCTTCTATGCAGTAGAATGATAGATCCTGTTTTCACATCTATTCTGTTAGCCTGTGTCTTTTTTTGGGGGGGGGGGATTGAGTCCATTGATGTTGAGAGATATTAATAACCAATGGTTGTTAAGTCCTGTTATTTTTATGTTGGTGGGAGTTGAGTGTGTGTGTGTGTGTGTGTGTGTGTGTGTGTGTGTGTGTGTGTGTGAGAGAGAGAGAGAGAGAGAGAGAGAGAGAGAGAGAGAGAGAGAGAGAGAGAAATATTCTCTTCTTTTGGTTTTGCTAGTGTAGGGTTATTTATTTCCCATTCTTTTCTTGGGTGTAGTTAACCTCCATGAGTTGGAGTTTTCCATCTGTGGTGCTGGGTTTGTGGATAGATATTGTTTAAATTTGATTTTGTCATGGGATATCTCATTTTCTCCTTCTGTGGTGACTAAGAGTCTTGCTGGGTATAGTAATCTGTGCTGGCATCTGTGTTCTCTTAGAGACTGCAAGAGATCTTCCCAGGCCCTTCTTGTTTTCATAGTTTCTATTGAGAAGTCTGGTGTAATTCTGATAGGTCTGCCTTTGTATGTTACTTGGCCCTTTTCTCTTGCATCTTTTAATATTTTTCTTTGTTCTGTATATTTAATGTTGTGATTATTAGGTGGTGGGTCCAATCTATTAGGTGTTCTGTAAACTTATTGTATATTTATAGGCATCTCTTTCTTTAGGTTAGGGAAATTTTCTTCTAAAAAATTTTTGTTAAAAATATTTTCTGATCCTTTGAATTGGAAAAATCTTCTTCTACTCCTATTATTCTTAAGTTTGGTCTTTTCATAGTGTCCAAATTTTCTTGGATGTTTTGTGTTAAAAAATTTTAGATTTAGAATATTCTTTGGCCAACATATCAATTTCTTCTATCATATCTTCTATGCCTGAGATTCTCTCTTCCATCTCTTATATTCTGTTGGTGATGCTTGAGTCTGCAGTTCCTGTTCTCTTTTCTAGGTTTTCCATCTCCCGGATTCCCTCAGTTTGTGTTTTCTTTATTGCTTCTATTTCCATTTTCAGGTCTTGAACAATTTTATTCATTTCCTTCACCTGTTTAATTGTATTTTCCTCTATTTCTTTAAGAGATTTATTCATTTCCTCTTTAAAGGCCTCTATCATCTTCATACAATTGGATTTAAGGTCATTTTCTTGTGCTTCAGCTATGTTAGTATATTCAGGGCTTGCTGTGGTACCATAGTTGGGTTCTGGTGGTCCTATATTGCCCTGGCTTTTGTTTATTGTGTTCTTACATTGGCCTTTAACCATCTGTTTGTCTTTGGTGTTGGCAGACCTGGTAGTCCCAGATGGCAGCAGGCCTCTGGTAGTATTTGATGCCAATGGACCTCTGGGCATCTTTCTTTAATAATGGGGTTATACTTAGAAGAAGCATTTATATTACCAAGATCTTGCCTGGGGTGTTATATTTGAACACTATGCTTTTTAAATCAAGTATGACACAACACACTCATAGAACTCAGATTGGCTTTACTTCTGGGCTAAGGTTATACAGGTCCTTCTGGGAGACTTCAAATGGTGCAGGACAGGAACCTTGATACATTTGGGTGGGGTAGGGTGACTTTGGGGCGAATACATAGACAGTGTAAGTGAAATTTGTATGTGTCAAAGTCTTATGTTTTTATTTAACTTTACTTTACTTTTCTATCTCTTAGAGATCAATGTCATCTCCAAGGATACTCATGATCACAAAATAATGCTAGCCTCATTAGCTTTGGCCTAATTATGTACATGGGTGCAGCAAATAATTTTTAACACCTAGGGACATCTTAAATGATTGAAGTTCACATAAGGAAACTCAGATTTCAAAGCTTCTATGCCTTGTTATTTTAAGACTAGGATAACCAATGTTACTAAACACTGCACCAAATATATTTTTATTTTAATCCCAGGTGCGAGGATATGAGCCTGCTTTGGACTGTCCACAACAGCTGACTATGATTTGCCGGTTTTCCAGCTGCAGATAAATTCTGCAATTGTGTGATTTTGGGGATTCTGGGAACTTTTCAGAGGGTATATAGATGCTAGGTCCCCAAGGGGTATGTGGGTGGTTGTTGGCCTTTCAGGGGTGTTGGTTGCAGTTTGTTAGTTGTGCTCAAAGAAGAAACAAAAGGAAAGAAATTAGATTTATGGATCTCTAACTCTCTCCCCTCTATCCTTGTTTCTCTCCTATTTAGTGAGAGGGGGTAAATCCAGGGTCATAAAGTGTAGGAGAAAGAAGAACTCATAAAATAGTAAAGACCAGTTACTAGGTCCTAGCTTCTGTCAAGTTGACATAAAAACTAACCAGCTCATTCAGCCTGTGAGGAAAGGGAGGAAGGGAGCTGTGTTAGGATGATAAAAAATGTTTTCTGTGCTCAATCAGCATGCCTGCCATGCTGGGCAGGCACCTGGCTATGCAAAGTTGTAAAATTAAACTGCCTCACTTTTCCATGTTGTTTATGTATGTCTCCAGTTTGCATATTGTGAACTGAGGATCCATGCTTCTCACCGAAAAGTTCTAGTTTCTATGAAATGCCCTGGGTGAAAGACGAGAGAAGAGGATGGCTGGAAAAGTCAGCCCTTGCTTCCAAAGTCTTCCCAGCATCCCTCAGTGCAAAGTAGTGACTAGGCCAAGATGCCATTGAGAGTGTGTATTACATAGCTGTCAACTCTCCCCCCCCTTCTCCTCTTCCTCCTCTCTCTTCCCTGACTCCCATCTCATTCTCTGGCATGATCTATACTACTCAAACAATATGTAAACTTCAGAATCTTGCTTAATATGCATTCCCAAGCCTCTTCGTCAAATATTCTATGTGGTCTGGACAGTTTACTGTGTTTTCAATAGGCATGCAAGGGCATTCTGATGGAACTAATTTTCAGATTATGCTGAGGAAGATTCTATGAGGCAGTTTAAAAATTACCTTCAGTGATGAAACCCATTATTTTGTACACTGAATATACACTAATAAAATCATTTTCTGGTATGAGCATCTTTTTTTTATTTTTATTTTTTGATACTTTATTTACATTTCCAATGTTTTCCCCTTTCTAGGTTTCCTCTTTGGAAACCACCTATCCCCCCCTCCCCCACCTCTATGAGGGAATTCCACCTCCCATCTACCCACCCATCCACTCCCATATTCCCACCTTGACATTCCCCTTTACTGGGGCCTCTCCTCCCCGTGATGGCCAACAAGGCCCTCCTCTGCCATATTATGTGGTCTGAACCATGGGTCCCTCCATGTGTATTCTTTGGTTGGTGGTCCAGCCTCCAGGAGGACGGGGGGGGGGGTCAGGTCAGTTGACACTGTTGCTCCCTCCATGGGGCTGCAAACTCCCTCAGCTCCTTCAGTCCCTTCATCTGGGACTTCACTCTCAGTCCAGCTATTACTGTAAAGTGAAACTTGGGTATTCTGAACGTTTGGGCTAATATCCACTTATCAGTGAGTACATACCATGCTCTTTCTTTTGTGACTGAGTTACCTCGCTCAGGATATTTTCAAGTTCCATCCATTTGCCTGCAAATTTCATTAAGTCATTGTTTTTAATAGCTGAGTAGTACTCCATTGTGTAAATGTACCACATTTTCTGTATCCATTCCTCTGATGAGGGACATCTGGGTTGTTTCCAGCTTCTGGCTATTATAAATATGGCTGCTATGA
>CM052722.1:21793230-21816798 GCA_028551405.1 Uromys caudimaculatus | reverse complement strand
AGTATTATGTCCATTTTTCTGAGGGTCTGCCAAACTGATTTCCAGAGTGGTTGTACCAGCTTGCAATCCCACCAACAATGGAGGAGTGTTCCTCTTTCTCCACATCCTCGCCAGCATCTGCTGTCACCTGAGTTTTTGATCTTAGCCATTCTGACTGGTGTGAGGTGGAATCTCAGACTTGTTTTGATTTGCATTTCCCGGATGACTAAGGATGTTGAGCATTTCTTTAGGTGCTTCTCAGCCCTGCGAATTTCCTCAATTGAGAATTCTCTGTTTAGTTCTGTTCCCCATATTTTGATGGGGTTATTTGGTTTTCTCGAGTCTAACTTCTTGAGTTCTTTGTATATGTTGGATATTAGCCCTCTATCGGACTTAGGATTGGTAAAGATCTTTTCCCAATCTGTTGGTTGCCGTTCTGTCCTATTGACAGTGTCCTTTGCCTTACAGAAGCTTTGCAATTTCATGAGGTCCCATTTGTCGATTCTTGATCTTAGAGCATAAGCCATTGGTGTTCTGTTCAGGAACTTTTCCCCTGTACCCATGTGTTTGAGGCTTTCCCCCACTTTCTCTTCTATTAGATTGAGTATATCTGTTTTTTTTATTTTATTTATTTTTATTTTTATTTTCTGATACTTTATTTACATTTCTAATGTTTCCCCCTTTCCAGGTCTCCTCTTTGGAAACCCCTTATCTCTTCCCCCCTCCACCACCTCTATGAGGTGGTATGAGCATCTTTATATTGTCTTTTCACCTTGATTTTTCTTAGCAGGAATAACAGTTTGCCAAGCCACCTAAAGTGTAAATAGAATCCAGAGAGCAAGGGTGGGAAATTGTAACAAAAGGAAATGGATGGTGTGCTTCATAAAGTTAAAAAGGATGCATGGAACATTAAATTGGATTAAACACATATGCATTTAAATGATGGTCCCATACTGACACAGATTCCCAAGAATAGGAAAGAAATGTAAAAGCAGACACCTGACCCCAATGTGAGCAACACTAAGGTGGTGCCTCAAAGTGTGGTGCCAGGATCACCAGGTGCAGTTCAGTGATCAGCTGGGAACTTGTTTGAAATGCAGGCTTTGAGGCTGCATCTCAGGTCTCCTAAGCCAGAGCTGCATTTTAAGAAGTATAGGCGACTCATATGCACTTTAAAGGTTGAGAAGCAGTGATATAGAACACAGGCCAACACACATAAATCAGTGAGACAACAATTAAGTATGGGCTGTGTGATGCGTATTGATGAATGGCTCCTAGCTGATGGATGCTGGGCCAGTCACATTAAAATTGCATGAGAAGCTTAAAATGCAGCCCCAGACCCAGAAATTCTGAATTTCAAGTGGAGCCTAGGGAAAAAAATGATTTGAAAGGAACCTTCTGGGTAATGTAATTACAGCTTGCAGCCACGTTTGGGAGGAGGGTATGAGAAGGGAGAGCTCTAGAAAGGGGCAGGACAAAACAGAGGACTAGACCTTGAATTGAACTTTTGAAGAGAAGTGTTCAACTTTTACGGGGGGGGGGGATGTACAGGGGGATACAGGACGGTGTTACTGAATCTTCCTCCAGAAGCCAAAGCTTGAACCGAAGGAACTATTATTCCCTCTGGACTTTCTGCTGGATATGATGAGCTCAGAGTGTCTTGGGGGCCATTTGATTCACGTTTAGAAACGATTTACATGGATAGGACATTTCTCTTTTCAATTCCCACTTGGGACTACTGCATATGGTCTTTTGTCACGTCTAAAAACAATGTTGGATTCTTGCTCTACATCAAGCAGAAATAGTAATCTAAGCTTGGAAAGATTTCAGGAAAAATGAAAATGATTTCTGTGCATTGGCACAATACTTGACTGGGTTTGTTGCAATGAAATGGGTAATGGCGATGATTATAATTTGAAATTGGAAATGTTATACAAATGCCAGATCATGGTGTGGATCCCTCTGTTTCCTCCACAGTTTATATTCCTCCTTCCTCTCTCACCCCTCCCCCTTTAATCTAGCTGCACAGGCAACCTTGACATTCACTATGCATCTTCTTGACCCTTGATCAGATTGGCTATTCCCTCTTCAAAGTTTTCTTTTGGTTAATTTTACTTTGGCTACATATTCTGTGCCTCACTTGATAGCATTATATTATCAGTTATCTGTTGCTTTGTAGGCTCTCTCTATTAAGCTCTTTGAGGCAAACATTGAGGTTTTTTGTTCAAATTTGTATATCTAGTAATGAACGTTTACTTCCCATACATTGGTGCAGTGGGGCTAAAAATGGTTTTCTTCTCCTCCTTTCTGAATTCTCAGTTAAGACATCTATAATACAGATTAACAAGAGAAAATTAAGCAGCAATTTAGCAGCATGTATGCCTCATATACACATGGGAGATATCTAGGGCAAGTGAGTATCCAAAACGTGGCCTTGACTTCCAGCTTAAATACCATCTTCAATTGACACAAAGAAGAGGGTGCAGTACACCAGTATTAGAGAGGGAACTGGGAAAAGCAAGGTTGACCAAGGTTTTGTGTTTGCTTGTTTTGTTTTTGTTTTTAAAGATAGAGATAGCTACTATAAAGACATAAAAGGAACTTGAAACCCTTAGAAATAACCTAGGTTGGGGGAGGGTGGTGGAAGATGGGAGGGAGGGGAGAGAAGAAGAGCAGGAGAGAAGCAGAGGAGAGAGAGAAAGAAGGAGCAAGAAGAGGGGGAGGGAAAGGGGTAAAGACATGAAGAGTAATAGATAGAGATGACAAAGATAGAGATAGAAAGAGATAGAGATAGAGATAGAGATAGAGATAGAGACAGAGACAGAGATAGAGATAGAGGGTGGGTTATGGGATGGCAAGCTTGGAAGGAATGGATGATACTCCTCATGGATGCTTTTATATCTCGTTGGTTATAGCTGTAGTCCATTGCATGGGAGAGCCATTCCCTGGTATTGTTTGGCCAGAATTGGGCCATAGTCATAGGGACACTATGGCTAGTGAGAAGGAACACAGAGGGAGGCAGGATTTCTAGAGTCCACATGTTGTCAAGGTGACATACAACCTGAGACACCTGGTGTCTGGGCTGAGAAGGCTAGAAGAAATCCCTCTGGGGCACAAGTTAGCCACCAGCTAGAAGCCTAGAGTTTTCCAGTGTATATGTTACCAGGACCCTGTCATGAAGGCCACTAACCTGGACAATTTGTGCGATAGGATCACTAATAGATGACACATTCTTGGCACACAGAGGGGCCCAGGGTACCACTAGATGTCCCTGTATACACGTACCATGCAGTAGCAGGGAAAAGGGGGAACAGGAACTGGTAGAGCCAATAGAAGAAAGAGGTCCACTTCCATTTCTTTCTGCTGGCTATGTGGACTTGCACAGGGGATGAGGGCATGGAGGCCAATCTATTGCTGTGGAGTGAATGTACGGGTACTGCAGGAAGAGTCTGAAGCAACGCCTTGGTAATGAACACAAATCTCAATTTCCAATCAATGACTATGAACTGCTACCCTCCCAGGAAAAGAGCATGGTCCCTAAAGCCATTGCTTCCTCAGACTGACTCCTACAGTGTGCAATAGCTACAAACCTTGTGTGACCTACCTGAGGTCATTGAATTAACAGCTAACATATAAACTCCTGAGTTGAGATCAATGTTTATGGTAGTAAGTTATTGCAACTTTTAAAGCTATTTATCATATGGGAAAAATGACTACTACATCCTGTTTTCTTCTGTAGCCTCTGTGCTTGTGGCTAAATCATAAGAGAAACACAATACATCTTTTTCATTGAATCACTATTCAAACATTGGGCCCATTTTCTGATTTGGTAGAAGGTTTAGGGCACACAATGGGCTACATACTGAGTCACCATTTCGAGTACAAAGCAGAGGAAGAATGACAGCATGGAAAATTGGAGGGCATTTCAAAGCTGATTTAAAAACAAATAAAAACCCAAAACCCACTTTAATGAAGACCCCAGACTGAGGGTTTGCTTTTGTAGCTTTTTGAATTGCATAGCTTATTCCAGGTAGATGCAGCCAGGGCATTAGGTTTGGCTTCCTCATTTAAATTGGTACCTTTTGAATGTGACTTTGGGGGAGCAAGGTGAAAGGCAGTCAGAGGACAATTGCTTTGCATGTGTGCCTTGCTACTGCCCAAAGGATGAATTTATGATTGAGGAGAGAAAACAGATAATCCAAACCTGTCCTTTTCTTGTACAGCTGTGACTATGCTTAAGTTTATGTCGTGTTCCAATCTTTTTCTCTAGCTTGGGGTCAGAACACAATCTCATGACTTCATATAAAAGGAGCAGCAAAGAACTAATTATTATGCCAATATATGCTGCTTTTGCTGTGCCAAAACCCATCAACTGCCATTAATACAGATTGTTTGGTGAAGAAAAATTATTTTTGGGGGGTAGGGTAGGGAAGCTATGAATTCCTTTCAAGGACAGTGGCTGGAAACCTAGGTATGGTATTTTGTGTGATTGCTGTTTTGATCCCAACTGCTGGCCACTGCCATCAAGGCACTTGAGACCTTGGCCTTACTTTTTATGTGCACAGAGTAGAGCCGTCCTTTAATTTAAGACAGAATTTGTGTCTGGAGAGCTTGTTAACAGCCACACACTTCAAACAAGTGGCTCTGTGTCTATCGTTACTGTGGACTTGCTGCTGCTGCTACTCATTGCAAGTTAACAGTGCTCATGTCTCTCAGAGCTTTTGATTGACTGTTTTTTTTTTAAATAGTGAAATTTTCTAATTAAATATACCATAAAATCACTTTTGTTTCCTGTCTCCTTCCAAGGACATTTATTAAAATGCTTTAAAAAGTGAAAGTGTGAAATATTTTGGCATTATGTTAGGTCTACAACCTCCCAATACTGTTTAAAGTTTTCTCTCTATCTCTGTCTCTCTGTCTCTATCTCTCTCTGTCTCTGTCTCTGTCTCTCTGTTTGTGCAGCTTCTTGTGTATATGGGTTTGCATGCATATGTGTGAGGAGGTCAGACAACAACCTCAGATGTCACTCCTTGGACAGTATCCACTTTTTCTTTTTTTGAGACATGGTCTATCACTTGCCTGGAACTCAATGAGTAACTGAACATGGCTGGCCAGTGAGCCCCAGGGATCAGCCTGTCTCCAGCTCTTCCCAAATCTGAGATTACAAGTGGATGTATGTATGATTTGTGTGTATGAGAGCATGCCATAATGTTAGTTGTGAAGGTCATAGGGCAAGTTTGTCGAGTCAATCCACTCTTTCCTTCCACAATGGGTCCTGGGTATCAAATTCAGATTGCTAACCTTGCACAGCAAATACTTTTGTTCACTGGGCCATCTTGCAACCCTGATACATATCTTTGAAGGTGGTTTTCTAAAGTAAAATACTATATTCACTTACAAATAGAAGCTACAGATAGACTGTAGACTCGGGTAGAATTTTAAATGTCATTTTCTGCAACACTTTCCCCTGACAATTGAAGTTTAATGAGGTTAAGTGGCAGGGTGCTGGTAGATTTGGGACCAGAATTTAGCCACTCTCTTTTCTCTCATGGTTTTTCTCTTCACAGTTGTGGGAGGACAGGAGGAGGTCTCAGAGATCATTCTATTCAACCATATTATTTTAGAGATACTCAGGCAATGGTGAAGAAATGTGATCATTTGGCACTGAAGTGTTGTTTTTCATGGCCTTCCCATAAGCACATATGCTTTTCAGTAATAAAACACACACCAGCAAAGCTATAGTCCCCTGGAGATGACTCCATGAGGGAATCTGTAGTTCACCCACATGTCTCCTCAGAAGCAGAGACAGCCTCATGAGTGGGCAGGCAGAGCCACACTGGGAAATCTTTTTCAACAACAACAACAACAACAACAAATCGACCAACACATACTCCCTTTGAAAGCTATATTTTTTGGGGGGTCTGAAAGCTTCCTTCCATCTCTCAGAGTTCTCTATTAAAAGGCACACAATCTTAGGAAGAAAATTATTTTGAGTCACTCAGATTGCATTAGTGTACATTCAAGGTTCTTTTGTTGTCCCCACGAGACAAGAGCTTCCTTGATATGCTTTTGTAATAAAGGAAAGCAGCCAGGAGATAGAGTCCTGAAATGAGCTAGCTTTCCTCAAGTACATTGCCCAGATCATGGTTGGGAATGAGGCAGACTTGCCCTTCTACAGAGGCAGCATTTCTGGGCATGCTCAGAAGGAAGCATCCCTGAAAGAGTGTTATCTTAAGCATACAGAGCATGGGAAGGGTCTTGTGACTTCTTGTCCGTCCCAATTCTGCAATGACTGAAAGACCCCACATGGGGAAGGAAAAATTACTGAACTGAAAACTTCAGTAAACTACGTATGTCCTCATTTTAACATTTCTGACATTAAGATATTTTCTTTTCCTCTCCTCTCATGTGTGTGCGCATGTGCCTGCATGCACATGCACGTGCATCTATATGTAGGTTCAGGTTCTCAGGCTTGGCCGCAAGGGCCTTTACGCTGGAGCTATGCTGTTGACTCATCACATTCGGATATTTTTAATGGTTGGTGATGTCTTACAATCCCTGGAAATCCAGACAGGAATCGTCCTGTACCCCTCACATGAATGGGCCACAGCTTGATCACAGGGCTCACATTGTCCTTTCAGTCAATTCACATGTGTCATGTCCGAAGGAAATTCCAATTCTCAGTACTCCAAAAGGCAACCCAAATATGCAGCAGTGAGCTCAACCTGGACCCTGAGAGGATTTCTGGGGTTTAGATAAAAGCCAGAACTCCTCAGGAACTTGTGAAGCTATGGTCCACCTGCCAAGGAGTCATTTCCCTTACCTTTGGCACAATATATCCATATTGCTACCCATCGTGTCTATCAGCATATCAAAGTGATGCTGGCTTCCTGGCTTCATCAGTATTGCAAGTACCTGTCATGCACTTCTAAGTCCATGCTAGCATCTGAGCTCTTCTCACCTCTCCCCTGTACCCTAAACTCCCTCCAGTTCACTGGCTTCCCATCCACCAGCTATTCTTCCTTCTTATAGCCCTGCTATTTTCACTACTCCTGGCTCGCTCTCTATTCTCTATCTCTGGCTAGCGTCTCTTCTCTCTGGATATTTTCTATCTCTTATCTACAATAAAAAACCTTTCCCCTAACCATACCATGAACTGGTCATGTCAGGAGTTGCTTTACTGGATCCCTCTTTCATGTTGCATGCATTGTGATTGCTCTGTCTGTTACATTGAACTTGTTTTTTGTGTGTTCATGTTCCACCCCACTACAGGGCAAGTCTGCTTGGGAGGCGAAAGGCCATGGGGTGGGTGCTAGGCTTCAGGGAAGCACAGAGACACCATTCCAGGGGTGGGAAAGCACAGTCTGAGATGTGAGAAGACTGAAGCTGGTATTCCCTGGTTTCCTGGCTCCAAGTTGCCACTGGAGAACCATAGAGAGAAGTCAGGAACAAAGTGTCGGGAGTCCATGGCCTGCAATGAGGCTGGGACAGGGCATTCCTAAACTCCTGGACTTTCAGGCGTCTCTGAGTGGCAAGGAGTTGAGAGCAGAGTTGGGGCCTGGCAGGCTGAGGACAGCAACTAGCCCAGGGTTTGGGGAATGGGAGTTTTGCTTTGCTCATCGATGAAGGTCCTTAGCTTGGCTGCAGTTGTGGCTGGGAGCACAGAGAGGCCTCCTCCACAGAGAGGAGAATTAAGCAGTGACTTTGTAGGTAAAAGCCTGTTCCATGCTTCCCCATGGTGGTTCTCGATGAAAGAAATAGTCTTTGGTTTCAAACTCTTTAGTGGTTGTTCATTGTGGAAAATGGATGTGTACTGACTTTTCAGGCTGGACTCAAGACTAAATTACCTTTTTCAGGGAGGAATGTCTGGGAAGGAGAGCTTATTGGCTAAACCCTTAGGGCCTCTAGGTATCTCATTAACACGGAGACCTCTATTCTGGGCCTATATGACCATAGCTCATGTTTCCTTATGTGGGAAGTGTGGCACTTGTTTCAGGCTAGGAATTTGGAAGGGAATGGGGAGGCACCTACCATCTCAGGTGTGTATCCATTGAGTTTCCAGGGTCTTAGACCTGCTCTACACACCAAGATCCTGGCATGGTTTACTGTCCCACAGGTTTTAACCTGTCTTCTGTGGATTATTCATGTTATGGTATTAAAACACTAAGATTGAGAATGCAAAGAAATAGAGATTTGACATTTGTAAGAGGAATACTTATTATTGAAGGGGAGTTGACAGTTTTACACTTTCTTCCATTGCACTCACCCAATGCTCTATGAACTCTGAGGAAAATGGTTCCATAGGCAAACAGAGCTCTATACCCATTTCACCAAGCATGTTTTGTAATACCCTTGCTCAGAACTCTCCAATGGAAAGTATGCCAGCATTAGCATGTGCAGATGATGACAGCAACATGGAAGAAGATCTCCATAGTGCCATTGTAGCCCTCTCTTCAGAATATGTCACAGCAACTTCACATGGCACATAGGACAAGACCATATTTCCTTATGGCATGACACAGATGTAAACATCAAAACATGGGTGTAGTCATTTTCTTCCTGCTGCTGTTATACATACCATAATCAATAGCAACTCTGGGAGACACGGGCTTATTTGGCTTATGCTTCCATATCACAGTCCATCATTGCGCAGAACCAGGAGATAGGAACTGAAGCAGAGACCATGGAGGAAGTCTGCCCATTGGCTTGCTCCTTGTTGCTTGCTCAGCTAGTTTCTTATAAAACCTAAAACCACCTGCCCAAGGATGGAACAGTGCCTGATGGGCTGAGCTTTCCCATACCAATCATTAATCAATCAAGAAAGTACCTCACAGACTTGTCCACGTGCCAATCTGATGGAGGCAACTTCTCAATTGGTATCCATTCCTTCTTCTTAGGTGATTCTAGTTTGTGTTAAGGTGACAAAAACAAACCAGCATGATGGGCATGGAAATTCTGTGAAAAAATGACTCAAGACTGGGAAATGGGTAAGTAGGTAAGAACAGTTGTGAAAGTTTGAAGACCTGAGTTCAAATCCCTAGCACCCAAGGAGAAGCTTAGCATGACCCCGAGTACCTTTAATCTCAGATTTTGGGGAAAGAGATAGATAGATCCTGGGAGTCTGCTAACAAGCCCCAACAGCTAAAATGTTTAGCTCCAGGTTCAATGAAAAACCCTGTCTCAAAAGATAAGATGGAGCAATAGAAGATACCAAACATGCTCCTCTGGCCTCTGCAGGAGCATGTTCAGCCACACCTACATGTTTGCATATATTAGACACACATACAGTTTTTAAAATGATTTGAAAGAGTTAGACAATAACTTTGAAAACTTTTTAGCAGCTGTATTAACTTATTCTGTTCATAGCTCTGTCTTGTGTATGCATAGGGGTGAAATATTATTAAAAGCTATGCTTCATAGTGTCTGATCCTAAAGATTATACAATAGACTTTTAAAGTAGTGAGGAGGAATCATTCCATGATTTAATTTACCTTCAAGCATTTTCTCTGTCTCTGTTTCTCTGTCTGTCTCTATCTCTCTGTCTCTCTGTCTCTCTCTCTGTCTCTCTCTCTGTCTCTCTGTCTCTCTCTCTGTCTCTCTGTCTCTGTCTCTGTCTCTGTCTCTCTCTCTCTCTCTCTCTCTCTCTCTCTCTCTCTGTGTGTGTGTGTGTGTGTGTAGGATGTAGAAATTCCAGATGTATCTCTCCATTTCTCTCCATTGTGTTTGTTTTTGAAACAGGGTCTCTCATGGAACCCGAACTTCACCATTTCAGTCAGACTACCTGGCTAGAGAGATCCTATCTCCAAGATAAACCTGTCTGCTCCCCACAGTGCTGTGATTACAGGCCAGCTTTTACACAGGTGCTGAGGTTTGAACTCAGGTCCTCTTGCTTTCACAGCAAGTGAATTGACCCATTGACCCATTCCCAGGCCCTTCACGTAGTTCCCTCTTTCTTAGTGTTATATAATGATGCATGCTATAACTGATGAGGTCTTAGACTCTGTTAAATGGTAGCCACGCCTGAATAGCATCCAGATCTTCTGTCTTCTGACCTCACACAATGTCCATTAAGTGAACAGAAGAGTGTTAAAGAAAGAGGGAGGAATAACAACGACTTCTCCAGTAGCAAAATGGAAGCCATTTTTTGAGCAGAATTTTTGAGGTGTTTTGACCTTTCTGATTCAAACTCAATCATTTTGTTTAATTCTGGTATCTGAGTTTCTTGCTGAAAAAATTATCAGTGGCATGGACTTGGAAGACCTTTATTTGCTGTCTAGAGCAGAGGATAATTACCGCAATGGTTTTTAATCACACCTATGAAGACTCCACGGGAGGCCAAATATAGTTATGCGGTTAATCTTTTAAGTAGCTTGGTTGTTTTAAAAAAAAGTGGTGAATCAGTTAAATTGCAGAGGGCAAAGTGATGGAGAAGAAGCAAACAGTGTGGCTGAGGGGCCAGTTGACACTATGAGGCAGGCACAGGTTGTTGGAGTCTCTCCACTTTGGGTTCTCTCCAAATGCACTATGCATTATGACTAGTTTTGTGAAATTCAAGTGCTAGAAAACTTGGTATAATACTGAATGGAGGGGCAGAAGCCAGGAACTCTGTCCTAGAGATACAAGAAATTGTACTCTCCTTAGATTGAGAGTGCTCTAGAGATAATTGGGCATTTATGTGATGCTCAATTAGGTTGTTACTGAATATTCTATTTTTTCCAAATGGAAAGAATGACAGCAATTGTGATGCCACTACTGACAATCCATGCATAATCCCACTTGATCTCCTGGAACAATCTTGCAAATAATGCGTGATGGTGATGGTTAACTTTCATTATCAGTTTGCAGAAACTGAAAATTACCTAAGATGAAAACCTTTAGGCGTGTCTTCGAGGGTATTTCCGGGGTCATTTAACTGAGGTTCAAAGAGCCAACCAGAATGTGGGCAGCACTCCTGGCTTCCCATACTCAATGACAAGGAGGAAGCTGTCTGAATACAAGCATCCATTTCTCTGCTTCCTGACTGTGGTGCAATATGACCAGCCACCTCCCACTCCAGACACCATGTCTTCCCTGCTATGAGAGACTGTACCCTTAAGCTACAAGCAAAATAAACTTTCTTTTCTTAAGCTGCTTTTGTCTGGGATTTTAGTTATAGCAATGGGGAAAGGAAGTCTTTCAAAATGCATTCTTATTCTATTTTTACATGACAATAACTGGAGCTTGGATGTTACTCTTGGTGTCACAGCACATGTGACAGAACCAAATTGGGAATTGGAAAACCCATGCTGTTATTATAAATTCAAAATGCTTTCATTTAAAATAGGGATGTATGTCAGGATATACAGAAATGAACAGTATAGAACAGTATAAATGTTGTGTGGACCTGAAGAATTCCATTTCAGTAACAATTTCAGGGAAGCCATTTCTTTTATATTTAAATTAAAACAACCATAGATTGCTATACTCATAGTACATCGGTTAAAGGTAAAAAGAAAACAGAAAATTGCAAGGCTTGGCTTGGATTTAGAGCAACTGGAATTCTCATTCACTGCAGGTTGGAATACAAATTGTTAAAACTACTTTGGAAAATTGTTTGGCAGTGTGACAAAAGTTGGTTATTTGTCTAGTCTTTTGAGTTTCAATCCTTGATCTATAGCCAACAGAAATGTGCACATGTGCTCCCGAGAAGGACTCACAGAGGAGTGCTCATAAAGTACAATATTAGAAATTGACACCAAATAAATATACGCCAAATGGTGATCAGCAAAGGGAAGGATAAATTTGGGAATGTTTGCCAACAGAATGCTAATTTATTGTTACATACTGACAGAACATAGATGCATCTCATGAATATTATCTAAAGACAGGAGCCAGATACAAGTTTGTTGAGTATGGTTCCATTTGGTTAAAAGCTAGGGTCACTACCAGGATATGGGAGGCAAAGGCAGGAGAATCAACTACAGCTAGTGTGTTCAAATGGTCTTCATAGCAGAGAATAAGACACTGTGTCCGTAACAAGCTGGAAAGTGAAGACCAACACCTCCAACACCTGAGGGCTTTCTTTTTTCTAACCTCCACAGCTTTACCATACCACACTCACATACTTGCACACACACACACACACACACACACACACACACACACACACACACACTGGGCAAACACATGTACAATCTTAGAATTTGCAATAGTGATTGATTTTGAAGTAAGGATGGAAGAGTGTACCCACTGAAAGAGGACACAAGTGGACACTTGGACATGGTAATGTTCTGTAAGCTAATCATACGTGTGTCTACAGCTTGTGATGCTTTAACACTGTGTGAGTTTAAGACTTGAGCAGTTTCTGATATGCATTCTGAAGAAGAATTTGTATAAAACTCTTGTGCAAAATAAGGGTTCAAAGAATGTTGTTCTCATGTTGGATTGTTCTGTGGTTTGAGAAGTCTACTAGCCTGATGCTTGGCTTAGGGTTATGTCTTTGGAACTGAGAGAAGACGTGGTCCCTTTCCTAACTTTCACATCCATCATCAGTGTTATGCATGATCCATATTAAGCAGAGAACAATGAAACTTCAGATGTTTCTAGTGCCTGAGAGGTTGACTTTCTAAAAGGTACTTTCATTGACTTAATGTAATCAAAGAAATTTAGTATTTTTTAAAAATGATTTTTATTTGTGCACGCGCACACACACACACGTGTGTGTGTGTGTGTGTGTGTGTGTGTGTGTGCGTGTGTGTGTGCGTGTGTGTGTGTGTGTGTATGTGTATGGCCAGAAGAGGAAGTTGGGTCCCCTGGAGCTGAAGTTACAGAAGGTTGTGAGCAGCCTGATATGGGTGCTGGGGACCAAACTCTGCTCTGGAAAAGCAGCAAGTGCTCTTAACCACTGAGTCATCCCTCTGGCCTCTGAAATTAAGGATTGGTAATAGAATAACAATGTACAATGGAGGGTTGGATATCAGTATTTAATAACAAGTTTATATGATGAGAAAATTGATTGTTTAAAAAGGAAAGACTAGGGACTCATTGGCTGGTTAGAGTTCTTGCCTAGCATGCATAGAGCCCTGGGTTCCACACATGGCATGACATGGGTGTAGGAGTGTATGCCTGTAATCCTAGCACTTAGGAGATGGAAGCAGTAGGATTAGAAGTTTAAGGTCATCTTTAGCTACATGACAACCCGAATCTTCCCATTGAAAAAAGTAAAGAAGGAAGGAAGGAAAGAAGGAGAAATCCAGGAGTTCTGGGTCGTTCTATGAAGCAAGTAAAGTGTTCTATTTTGAATAAGAAGTTGAAACCTTCCAGAGGAGCTGACTTGAAGAGCCTCACTCATCAAGATCTTCATAGGCCTTTGCTTTTTCATTCCCTTTATTGAATGGTGCTTTTTAATGAATTTCTTTGTAAAAGCTTCATAATTATGCATGGACCAGTAGTTCAATATAAGGTTAGAAACCTAAGTCTTGTGATCAATCATGTGTGGGCTTTTCCATCTTGTTTTCTGGGATTGGGGCAGACATTAGGAGCAATGCAGACAGCATTGTATTGATCTTCATTTGCATAGATCTTGATGGAACTTGTGCCTGGACTCAATGCTAAAGGTCTTTTGGTAAATAGGATCAGGTAACTTATTTTTAACCGAAATAGAGTCAACATATGAATCGGGAGTCTAGACACATGGGGCCAAGAAAGAGTTTCTGAGGTCTGAGAATAGGAAGTACAGAAAGAGAGCAAGAAGGGCTGATAGATTTCATGTGGCTGCCCTTCTGCCTGGTTTTGATAAAATGACTAGGTTCATCCTATGAAATATGATCAAGAATTCCACTGAAAAGATAAAAAACTTTTGCTGTATGGAATTGCAAGGAGATTGTTTAAATTTCAGGAAAGCTAGGGGATAGTGGCAATGGATGGCTTCTGGGGAAAGGAGTGTCGGTTTGCTTCAGGGATATGACCTTTGAGAGGCTTCCTATATTCCAGTGGCTCTAGGCACATACTGACAGCACTAAGTAGACCCCATGCATTTAAAAAGAATACATGAAGTTGGGAGGGATAAGTGATGGTGGTGGTGATGGGGAGGTGGAGGGTGGATTTGTTCAAAACACGTTATTTGTATGTATGAAATTCTCAATGACAGCTCAGAAATCCAAAGAACCATGGTTACTTTTTACATGCTTTACAGAGTGGGAAAACTTGCTGTTGGTTTCTGTCCATGATCCTGGGCTGTTTTGGAATTCAGTGTGTAACTATGTAGCCTAGGCTGGCCTCAAACTCATTTTCAGTACTTGCCTCAGTCTCCCAAATGCTAGGATCACAGGCTCCAGTCAGCACACCTGGCTCCAAACTTGTTTCTTGTCTACATTTCCCTCTAGCTCCTAGGAGTCAGAGATCTCATGATCCTTAAACATGGACAGATAGATGATATATAGTATATATTTGTAAAGTAAATAAATAGGTAAATAGATTAGTACATAATACAATAGCTTACTCTAAGGCATTCTCTTCTTTTATTAGCTGGATGTAAATCTTAGTTTTTCGAGACTCTATAGAGTGCACAAGTGGGAAAGATGTATGCTTTTACACACACACACACACACACACACACACACACACACACACACACTGTCTTCCCACACTAACTAGGGACATGGATCACTCATATTATTGTAGGAGGAACATTCAGTTAAGGGTGTTTGTTTTCATGGCAAGCATCACCAGGAATGAGATCGTTGCTGTGTGTGTTTACTGCTGAATTGCTTAAGGGGCAGCTGAAGATAATTTGAATTTGTGCTTTCAGATCACAGCAATCTGCAGTCACTTTGCAGAGAGCAATGGTTTGTTTCTGTTTGTTTTAGTCTTGCACCTGAGCGTTGCTTGCTCCACTGCCATATTCATATTGCTTCCTTGCCAAGGTCTGCAGTGAGAGCCACCTGGTCTTGGGATCTGAGTTGAATCAAAGGCACAGCTTTCTCTCTTGAGGGGGGGTGGAGAGCAAGGCTGCTATTCACTATGCAGGCATCTGCTGTGGAGCAGAGCAATGGTCTCAGCACTTATTTGTTGCTTGCCCAGAACACAGCAGCCTAATACAATAAATAATTTGTCATCTCGAGATTTCTGTGAGTTAGGAATATGGGCAAGGATTAGCTGGGACTTTTGGCTCATGATCTGTACAGGGTCACAGACAGAGACTACATTCATCTCAAAGTTTGATGGCTTTGAAGCTCACATACAAGATCATTGGCAGGATTCAGTTCTTCACAAGCTATTGGACTGAGGGCCTGAATCTTTCTCTGGCTGTTGACCAGACAGCAGCTCTTAGTCTCTCTCTATGTCAGCATTTTGGTAGGGCAGTTTACAACATGGCATCTGCTTCATCAAAGGGAGTGAAAAGGAAGACTGATCTAGAGCTATAAATATAGAGAGATCAATGTCATAGTGTTTTACAATGTAATCCTTAAAGGCACCGTGCATTGCTTTTTGTTACATTTAGTTGACAGTCACTAGATCCAGCCAGAGTTCAAAACAAGGGGATTGCACAAGGGAATGGCTAGCAGGCAGTGAGATTGTTGGGAGCCATTTTGGAAACTGCCACCATAGGAGACTTAAGATTTCTGACTAATCTGGTGGTTGTTAGATGCAGGATGCTGCAATCTGTTTTTTTGGTGTTGAACTTCCAGTTATCTCATTTGCAGAATGAGGGAGTAAAACTGACTGGTGAATTGCCATTTATTCATAGGATGTTAATAACTGCTGTACTTCTGGGCTTGATTTGTTGGACTTTAGTATAGGCACTAAAAATTCTTCATTGTGTTGCTTAACCTTTTTGGCTTCAAAAAGTAAGGGCTTCCTCAAGGAAACCAACCTTCCAAGGCTAACTCAGGTGGTGTGAAGTAAGCAGGAGGCAGAAGGGTATGGTAAGAATTGGCTTCTGAAAGTCTCTTAGAGGAGGCTTTGTTTTGGCTTTTATTTCCCCATTAACTCCATTTTGTTCTGTTGGAGTCTGGCTCCATTCTGGCACATAGCCTTTTATTATTCAGTTTCTGTCTCCCTGCTATGTTCACTGGCTGTACTCCTTCGGAAGCTGGATCCTATCTCTCAACAGTTCCTACCTCCCATCTTTTTGAGAACTCAGGTATGGCTTGTGGTTCACTGGAAATTCCTAAATAAATAGACATTCTTATTTGCTCTGGGTCCTCATTTCATGTCAGAATTTCTGGGGAGTGTGCAAGACAGGCTCGCTGTGAGTAACTGTACACCCCGAATCTGGTATTTTGAACTTCTTATGTTGTAAGGGTCCGAGAATTGCTGAAAGAAGACCCCAGACTTGAAAAGTATGCAAAAGACAAACAGCATTTATTCAGCCAGCATGCGGGGTTCAATCATCCAAACAAAATGGCGACCAAGAGAGAAGCTCGCAGGCCGATTTTAAAGCCAGATAGGGGTTTTCCAGGTGCGGTTGGGTCATCTTCATCAGGATTGGCTGAGTTTATGTTATGGGATATTTGTACACTTCTGATTGGTTCGTACCTCGAGGGAGAGAGCATTACCTTATAGGGACTTTTTCCATATCTGTTGTAAGTCCCTGGCCAGATGTTGGGGTAGTTTCTGATTGGCTGCCCTTTTTCTGTGCTTGTTTTAAGAAGCCTGGGGTGTTCTGGGAAATTGAAGCTTAAGGCTTAACATGGCTGCTTGTTCTAAAATGGAGTGAGTTAGATCCTCTCATTATACAGAGGAACGAATTCAAGCACTACCTCTATTGAATCTAAAATGTTTCTTTATTAAGTGTGAGGTACACATCCAAAATGGCAGCAATGCAGAACCTGAATTAGGATTGTGGATTTGAGACAAGCCAGGGCTACACAGAGATACCCTGACTCAACAAAACAAAACAAACAAAAACTAAAAATTCCAATTTCTTCTTTTAATTTTAGCCATTTTCTTACTTTTATGTATGTATGTATGTATGTGTGTTCATACACATACATACATACATACATACATACATACATAAAAGTATGTGTTCATACATATTCTGGTACAGGCATGTGGAGAGAGATGAGAGAGAGAGAGAGAGAGAGAGAGAGAGAGAGAGAGAGAGAGAGAGAGAGAATGAATATGATATGAATGATGAGAATAACAGCTCCAGGGGGAAATCCTGTCATCTGGGAGAAGGGAAGTCTGGGAAGGTAAGAAGAGCTAGGATGCTACCTAGGACTTCGAGAAGTATAGTACTTATGAATAGGGACTGAGGAAGCCTGGAGGCTGATATGAGCTTTGATATGTAACCACAGCTATATATGTCAATGACCAATATGTCCCTTTTGCCAGAGGTAAACATCCCTTCCTTTGGCAGAGGAAAACCTGTTTCACAAGTTCATGAGGAAAGCTGGCTTTTGTCTAACCACCAGAAATCTTCCTATAGACCAGTTCGAATTCATTTCTGTATATATGAAGTGCCTGTGAGACCTAAAATATCTATAGTTGGCTATGAATATATGATGTGTCTGAGACACTAAAGACAGAAATATGAACAATAAAAAAATTAACTCAAAAGTCTTGAGATTCTTTTCTATTGACAAATTTCTGATCTTTTCTCTTTCCTCTTTCCCCTTCTCCCACCCAAAAGTAAAGTAGGCAAAGAACTAAAGAACTATTTAAATTACATTCAGTGAGAAGGTTTTAACAAATGACAAACATTCTGATTGATTTCAGTGGAACTGCAGCTTGCCCAGTCCCTGCTGACTTCCTAGCTTAGATTGGAAGGAATAAAAGAGAATCTGGGTCCCTGTAAACATTTTTTTCTAGAGTAATAGAGAACCATGCCCTTTGTTTCCCCATTCCACTTCCTACCCCCCCATGACTCCTCTCCAATTAGGAATCAATCTATCTTTCTGTTTTCCTATTTTTATTGAAAACAGAAGTTGTAGCCTGCAATGCAGTTTCATTGATATGCCATGTTTGTCAGCAAATGAAGATTTATTGATCCTTTCTTTTTCTATCTTTGTTTGGTGATATTTATTTTCTTTTTTTAAAAAATAGCCTCAATTGTAATCCTAGCACTTGGGAAACAGAAGTAGGATGATCAGGAGTTCAAGGCCATTCTCAGCTAGATAATGAGTCCAGCCTGGGCTATATGACACCCTGTCCCAAACAACAGCACTGCAGAAAGCCTCACTTCTTTCATTAATCTTTTGCAACCTGATTCTTTAGTATAATGGACTAAGTGATTTTGAGTACAAGGTAATTGAAAAAAATTAATTCAATCTATATATTATATAGTTGAGAAAAGACCAAGAAAAACTAGTAGTGTGCCCAAAAGCACACAAGCAGTTATTGTTGGAGCTGTGGTTGGAAGCTGTTTCCATAGTCTCAACTTAAAGACTTTTAAATGCAAATTAGCAAACAAGATATTCTTAAAAATTTTCAAGAATATTTCCTTTTATCAATTTTGGCATGGAAACTACTATGGAGCTAAGCTGTCATACAGAAGATTAGAAATAATATTTATTTACTTGTGCTGGTTAGTGGTTTTTTTTTTTTTTCAATTTGATACAAGTTAGTTTCATCTTGGAAGACAGAACCTCAGTTGAGAAAAATGCCTCCATCACATTGGCCTTTAGTCAAGTCTGTGGGGCATCTTCTTCATTAATGATTGGTGTGGGAGGGCACAGACCATTGTGGGCAGCGTCATCCCTGAGTTGAATAAGAACATAAACTGATCAAGCCATGGGGAGCAAGCCAGTAAGCAGCATTTCTCCCCGGCTTCTGCTTCAATTCCTGCCTCCAGGTTCTTGTGTTGAGTTCTTGCCCTGACTTCTCTCAGTGATAGACTGTGACTGGGAGTCCTAAGATTAAATAACTCCCACCCCAGGTTGCTTTGGTTATGGTATTTTTCATAGCAAGGGAACATTACCCAAAGTTCTATCTCCTACAAATGTGTGAGGATTGAAGATTTCCCAACATTTCCTAATGTTCTAGTCATAAATGACCACTGACCAAATGTCCAAAGTTTTGCTAGGGTTCTTCAACTACAGCCATCCTATTGGTACTTAGTCAGTTCACCAGATCCTAATGCTTCTATCTACCTTCTAAAGGCTGCCCAGCCACCTTGACTTCAAATGTATTGTGTCCTACGCTTGCTACCCTTTACACTTGATCTTAACTACAAGCCTAAAAAGTTACTCCTTTTGCATTTCCCCCCATGTGGTTTTTTTCTCATTTCCACCTGCCAAAAATACCTGTGGTTCATTCTGGCAGCCTTCATTTCCTTACAGCACATTTCATCTACTCTCATCCGCTGTGGTGCTCTTTTGTTGGGAGCTCACATAATAGGCAGAATGTACTTTTCAGCCTTACCTTACACTACTTCCTATGCGCATAAGCCCTGTCATGACCTGGACAAGAGCTTCTTTTAGGGCAACAATTATAGACATGGTTTCTGCTGTGGCCCCCATGACTCCTGGCAGAAAACCCCTATGAGATAAAGTATAGATAGAGATAACAAAGCAAGAGAAAGAGAAGAATGACTTTGTTTTATGCTACACTATATGGTAAGTATGAAATTCCATCTTAAAAATGTTAACTTGTTCAACCTTTCATTTTCTCATTGACTTCTATAATCTAGGTACTGATCTGAATTTCTGGCTAAAGGGGATCAGACATTTGACAGCATGACCCTCACTCTTCTTGCTTAAAGTTGCATGGAGGAAAGATAAATTCCAGAAATTTGGAGTGGATAATATTTCTATGTATTAACTTACAAAATGTTCTTTAAATTTTTTTTCCTTTTAGGAGGCTGGAGAGATGACTAAGTGCTTAAGATCACTAGGGGAAGACCTGGACTTGGTTCCCAGCAATCACATGGTGGCTTATAATCATCTGTAACTCCAATTTCAGGGGATCTAGTGCCTTCTTCTGACCTCTTGGGCATCAGGAATATGCATGTTAAACATACATAGACAAAACAGCTATACACATTTAAAAAAATAAATTATGTGTATATATGAAAAACATAGAAGTAGCCACTGTGAGTTCATATGTATAGCTGCCCTGCTGTGTTCAGAAGACATTTCCTAGTAGCGTGCTGGTTCTTACACCTTTTATTCCTCTCTTCTGCAATGATCCCTGAGTGTTGGGAGCAGAGGTAAAGTATATATGTCTCCTTGAGGGCTGAGCATTCTGCAGTCTCTTATTCTCTGTACCTTGATTAGTTGTTTTAATTACCATCTCTGTGTCAATCACCATCTATTGTAAATAGAAACTTCTCAGATGAGGGCTGAGAGATTCGATGATTCTCTATCAGATGTATAGTAGGTAAGTAATTTTTTTCTCATCCTGTAGGTTGCATCTTTACTTGAGTGTTGGTGTCCTTTGTTGTATGGCAATTTTTTAGTTCCATGAGGTCCCATGTATTAATTTTTTATTTTAATGCCTGCACTATTGGGGTCCTGTTCAAAAAGTCCTTACCTATGACAATGAGTTCAAACTTATTCCCTAATTTTTCCTAAATGAGAGTCAGGATTTCAGGTCTTATATTAATCCATTTGGAATTGAGTTTTGGGAAAGCATGCACCAAACCTGTGCAGCCCAAGACAAAACAAATCTCAGAGGGGACCTGGGCACACTATCCCATCCCTAGTCAAGAAGCTGTTGGAAACTGACAGCTTTTGGGAGAAGGAAAGATGAACAGTTCTCTGGCAAATCATCACATTCCTGTGGAAGACCACATATCTATGAATATTTGGAGGGCACAGAATAGTCTTGAAATCTTTATAAAGAACAAAGGTCACAAACTTGGGTGAGTAGGGAAGTGGGGTAGATCTGGGAAGAGCTGAGGGAAGGGCAGAGAATGTGATTAAAACAATAAAAAGGAAGTAGCCTTTACATTTTCCTGACCTTACCTCTTAAAATACTGAATTCCTTGATATTCCCAATGATATCCAGAGAAGATCCTTTTGCATGATCAGAAAAGGCAAAGAGGATTGTTTGTGCCTTTTCTGTTATATTTGGAGTTTTGGAAAAAGCAAAGAAGAGGGCTTCTTAAATAGAAATTATTTTCCTGAGGATCTTGTAAGAGCTCAGATCTATAACTAGTTTCCTGGCTGTTCTAGTTGGCAAGAGTTCAAAGTGGGTTGGCTTTCGGATGGAAGTAGCCAACTGTCCTAGTAGAGATGTTGTCAGAGATAGGTAGTGGCTCAGCAGGAAACTTCATGGACCATACTGAAGGACAGAAAGTTTATTCTAAGTTCTCTCTACTTGCCTTGTTCATAGTTTGTGCCAAAAATATTGAGGAGAAGGGGGACTGAGAGGAAGAACAGAAGCTTATCCATATACTATATTGCTGGAACAGGTGCTTGGCGTTCTCTAAAACAAAGAAAATAAGAGTAGACTGTTATCTTTAGAGACTATGAACAAAAATGTATATCAGCTTTGTATTTTAGTGTCACATTGCTGTGAAAAATTGCTCCCTCTGGGCAACCCAGATAATTAGTACAAAATTCTTCATCTGAGAGCTGGATAATGTGTAGCATAAATTTATAGTTTTAAAAATAACTACTCACCCTGTGATATCATGCAATGTGTCCAAATATTCTAATATTCCATGCTATCCTCAATGACTCTTTCTCAAGATATCACTTGAGAATCAGTCAACAAAACAATTAAGACAACAACAAAAACAATTTTAAAATCTGCTGATATTAAGTCACAGTGAAGGCTTGAGAGATGGTTCAGCAGTTCAGAGTACTTGCTGTTCTTTAAGAAGAGCCGATTTAATTCCCAGTACTTATGTGGCAGCTAACAACCACCTGTAATTTCAGATCCAGGAGATATGATGTCCTTTTTTTGACTTCTAGGGGGTACTACACACACACACACACACACACACACACACACACACACAAACACACACACACACACACAGATAAAAATAAATCTTAAATCAATAAAGAAATAATAGCCAGGATATAAAGTCAAACTGTCCATCAACTGAGAAATGGCAATAAAAATGTAGTGTGTTTACCTGACAGAATATTAGTCAGTTGGAAAAAGATGAAATCCTGTTGTTTGCAACAACATGAGTAGAAATGAAGAGAGACCATTAAGTTAAATAAAGCAGATCCCAGTCCCCAAATTAAATGCATCATGATCTCATTTGTGTGTGGAAAGTGCAATGTTGATGATAAACTGGAGAAATGGCTCACTAGGTAAATCATGTGCTGTGGGAGCACAAAAACCCACGTTCAGAACTCAAGCACCCCCCCACCCCACCCAGATATAAATGTCCTTAGATGTTGAGAGAAGAATGGTAGTTACCACAGGGTTGGGAGAGTGGACTGTGTACAGGGTCGGGGAGATAAGGAAAAGTTGGCCAATGAGTACCAAGCTATAGATATATAGGATCACTACATGAGAGTGGCCACAGATATGTACTGCATAACTCAAAAGCTATAAAAATTGTTTAGAATGCTTTCACCATAAAGAAATGATAAACATTTTTTGATACTTTATTTACATTTTAAATGTTTTGCCCTTTCCAGGTCTCCCCTTTGCAAACCCCCTATATCATCCACCCTCCCCCTGCCTCTAGGAAGGTACTCCCCCACCCACCCACCTAATCCTATCTTCCCTCCCTGGCATTCCCCTATACTGGGGCATCTAACACCCTCAGGCCCAAGTGCCTCTTCTCTCACTGATGGTCAACAAGGCCCGCCTCTGCCACATATGAGGCCAGCACCACGGGTCCCTCTATGTGTATTCTTTGATTGGTGATCCAGCCTCCAGGAGGACTGGGGAGTCTGGCCAGTTGACACTGTTGCTCCCTCAATGGGGCTGAAAACTCCCTCAGCTCCTTCAGTCCCTTCTCCAACTCCTCCATCTGGGACCCAACGCTCAGTTCAATGGTTACTGTGAAGTGAAATTTGGATATTCCAAACTATTGGGCTAATATCCACTTATTAGTGAGTACATACCGTGTTTGTTCTTTTGTGACTGAATTACCTCACTCAGTATGATATTTTCAAGTTCCATCCATTTGCCTGCGAATTTCATGAAGTCATTGTTTTTAATAGCTGAGTAGTATTCCATTGTGTAAATGTACCACATTTTCTGTATCCACTCCTCTGTTGAGGGACATCTGGGTTGTTTCCAGCTTCTGACTATTATAAATATGGCTGCTATGAACATAGTGGAGCATGTGTCTTTATTACATGTTGGAGCATCTTCTGGGTATATGCCCAGGAGTGGTATAGCTGGGTCCTCGGGTAGTATTATGTCCATTTTTCTGAGGGTCTGCCAAACTGATTTCCAGAGTGGTTGTGCCAGCTTGCAATTCCACCAGCAATGGAGGAGTGTTCCTCTTTCTCCACATCCTCACCAGCATCTGTTGTTACTTTTGAGTTTTCTCAGTTGAGAATTCTCTGTTTAGCTCTGTTCCCATTTTTTGATAGGGTTATTTGGTTCTCTGGAGTGTAACTTCTTGAGTTCTTTGTATATATTGGATATTAGCCCTCTATCGGATGTAGGATTGGTAAAAATCTTTTCCCAATCTGTTGGTTGCCGTTTTGTCCTATTGACAGTGTCCTTTGCCTTACAGAAGCT
>CM052722.1:21749392-21783741 GCA_028551405.1 Uromys caudimaculatus | reverse complement strand
GGGAATGTCGAGGTGGGAATATGGGAGTGGGTGGGCGGGTGGGTGGGAGGTGGAATACCCTCATAGAGGCAGGGAGGGGGAGGAGATGGGGGTTTCCAAAGAGGAGACCTAGAAAGGGGGAAACATTGAAAATGTAAATAAAGTATCTAAAAATAAAAATAAAAATAAAGGAGACTGAAAGAATTTAGATAGAAATGGGGGGGGGAAGAGAAGAAAAACCTATTTCCATTTCCCAAATTAAAAATACATTGAATGTGTAAAAAAAATATTAATATGGCATACAACCAAAAATAAGCTGAGACTGTATCTCATGCATGAGACTATGGATTTGACCCCCCTGCAATATAAAAATAAATTCATGTGTGGTGGTATATACCTGCAATCTTGGGGCAGGAGGATCTTGAACGCTAGGTCACATGGGTTACATAGGGAGACCTTGCATCAAATAAATGAATGAATCAATCAATAAATAAATAATACAAACAAACAAATAAAAAGAATAAGATCTAGCACTTTACTGATATGGACAATTGGAAAAAATTTTAAATTCTATAAAACCCATCACGGCTAAAATTTAAAGATTTTCACCATAAAATATTGATAAGGATGTGGATTAACTAGAGCTCTCATTGTTGGTGCATTTAGAATATAATTTGATTTCTTTGTAAATCCATTTGTCAGTTTATTTGAAACATTTGCCTATGTTGTAACCTCAAATTTATACTTTCAGGCATTTCTTTAAGGGTAATGAAAATGTATGTCTACAAAAAGCCTTGTATAACAATGCATATAATCTTCCAGAAGTCATGGATTATTAAAGAAAAATTTCAGTGCCAGATGTGGGATATTTCTCTATGAGTTGTTCTTCAGTGAGGCTATAGGAGTCACCAAAAACAATATGGATTATTGCTACAACTCTTGGTTGCAGGACTATCTTTGGTTGCAAGACAGAGAGAAATGAATCCAGAACTGACCTGGAAATTTCTTCTCAGTTGATCAGCTTTCATAGTGCTGAAAGATGCTATGTAGGCTGTTGAAGGAATAAAGTCATATTCAGTGAATGATTCTGTATGCTACAATACTGACCTGTCAGGCAAGATGTGCCCACTGCTGTAATAGTGGCATGAATGTTTTGGGAGTAACCAGCCATTTTCTGATTAGATTTGAAACATACTGTACAGGAAGGAATTCATATCTGATATTATAAATTTAGCCAAAAGCCCAGGGCTGGGAAGATCATAGGCCCTAGTGAGAAACTATGATTGTGAAATGAACATGTCATTAAACTAACCACTAAATATTTATGTTTAAATCCATAGATTAATACTGTTGTGTTCAGAGAAGCTTCCTTTTTGTAGTGGATGGTGGCTAATACAGAGACTTATAAATGGCTAGAATTCTGAGAATAAGTAACTGCTAACTTCTCAGCCCTAAATACGAACTCTGTATCAATACCCACTTTAAATATCAGGACACATTATGGAAGGAGGAGTTGGAGAATTATGAGTTGGAGAGGAGTGCTATGGATTAATAATGCCTCCAGGATATAAGACTGTTGCTCTCAGGAACTCATAACAGCCATGGTTACCTGCCCAAGCCCTGCCCAACATCAAGTTCATTAACATTTCAGTGTAGATGAGGAGGAGTATGAAAGATCCCACCCTTACCTAAGGAACTATTGGTAGTTAATGGCCGTTGGGGATGATTTAAAGTTATAACCAGTGGTAAATTGTTCATGACCAAGTAAATAACCCCACACTCATCACACATGCACATGCAAGCAACCCTAATTAAACTAAGAGGATTTTTAAAAATAAAATATGTGCTTGTTTCTGTTTACCACAAATTAGAAATAAGACAAATATTCATCAATAGATTTAGATAAGCAAATTGTACTCTATTTATGCAACAGTGTAATACTCAACAATAAAAAATAATGAACTACCCAGGTAAGTCTCATAAACACTATACTAAAGGAAAATACTAGACACAAAAGAATGCATGTCGCACTATATGATTCTTATTGGAGTTACTGAAGTTGTAAAATAATGTATGTTAAGAGAAATTATAACAAGTAGACAATTTTCAGTCCTAACTGATGCTTTTATTGTAGAGGAAACACTGTAGAGCTGATAAACCACACAAGAAGGAAAAGATATTTATTGAAAGACGAGTCCTGATCTTGCTGGCAGGTAGTTTCAGTTTCTGCTTGAGGGACCAAGATGGCAAACCTTACTGTGAGCAATCCAGAAAGCATACACTATGCTTGTGTGTGCCACACACTTTATTCTACATCAGAGAAGGCCATTCAGAAGCTTGTGGCTCTTAGAAATGGTAGGGTGCTGCTATGGGCGAGGGAGCAGGTAGACAAGAAGTTAAAAGGGCTGGAGAGGAGACATCAGCAAGGGAGAAAGCAGTTATAAAGGGCATCCAAGCCAGGATGCGAGTTCTGACAGCGGTCCTAAGGAGTTTTCTGCATTGTTCATTACCACTCAGCTACAATGGCAGCTATGCCATGTAAACCTGGTGGCTTGGGACTTCCTGTGTCTACCAGTCTAGCACTGGATTTGTGGCAATTCTGCTGCCTCTGCCCCTAAGATGCTAAGAGTATGGGCATGTACAGCAATGCCCAGCCTTTTCTCAGTTTTTTCTTTATTCTTTCCCTTCCTCCCTCTCTTTCCTTCCCTTCCCTTCTCTTCCCATCCATCTCTCTCTCTTTCTCTCTCTCTCTCTCTCTCTCTCTCTCTCTCTCTCTCTCTCTCTCTCTCCTTCAACTTATTATGTAGTCCAGATTGGCCTTCAACTTGCAGCAACCCTTCTGCCTCTGCTTCCAAAGTACTAGGATTACAGGTGCGTACCTTTAAGCACTCCACCATGATGTCCTTTTCTTCTTACTAGTGTGCTTTATCGGAGGATATTTGGGCACTACAATATTTGCATAAACAAAGAGATTCTATATAAATAAGAAGAGGTGAACAATTTCCTGTAGTCAACCATGTGTAAATCCAAATTTCAGTAAAATTTGCACTATAAAATGGTTATTATTGTACACTAAAGATGACTGTGCTTTCTAAATGCTCATGAAGACCTCAGTCATTTTAGCCTGCTCTTTATGCTACTAGAAGCAGAAAAGTTTCCAAGAAGAGAAATGTTTGGAGAAAGGAGAAAGACAAGTGTATGACTCCTGGTGGGTTAACAAAATTGTGAGCAGGAGAGAGAGAGAGAGAGAGAGAGAGAGAGAGAGAGAGAGAGAGAGAGAGAGAGAGAGGTATTGATTGGGTCCCTCCCTAAGGATTGTACCAGGAGACAATGGTATCAACTAGGCCAGAATCTTTGTTCCAGGCCAGATACAAATACCAGTTTCTTATAGTACCAACTAGGCCAGAATCTTTGTTCCAAGCCAGACACTAATACCAGTTTCTTGTAGTGACTCTTCTCTGACAGATTCTTTCCCAAGGCTATGACATTTACACTTAGAATGACTATGTGTATGTGGTAAGTAAAAGTCATGTTCTAGAGTTCAAAATACTCAACTTTAAATCTTAACTCTGCCACTCAAAGTTATTTTTGTCTAAGATTTTATTCATTATTTGCATGCATCTGAGTACTTGTGAGTAGTCTCTACATGTGTGAAGACTAGAAGAAGATGTGGGATCGCCTGTCACATAGAGACTTTTGAGTCTTCAGATGTAGATGCTGGGAATCAAACTTTGGTTCCCTTAGGAGAGCAAATGCTCTTAGCCTCCAATCCATTTCTCTAGTCCCACTTATAAGTTCTTGATCTTAGAACAGTCTGGAAGTACTTGAAGTGAATGCATAGTGTTTGGATGTGGTGGCCTTTCAATAAATGATGTCATTGTTTGTATAACTGACATATATTTGGGAACACATGATGCCACTTAATCCTAGTAGTTGAGTGTTTAAGTGAAAATGTCAAACATAGTTACATGTGTACATAAGCATTCAAATATGTATGCATGCATATTAATACTTGGATAAGACTTATGTTTATATTTTTAAGTTTTTTAAAATGTGTCTGTGTTATGTGTATGTGTCACCTGTGTTTGAGTGCCTGCAGTGGCCAGTAGACTATGTCAAAGCTCCTGGAGCTGGTGTTACAGGCAGGTATGAGCTACTCCAATGTGGGTGTTGGGAACCAAACTTGGATCCTTTGTCAGAACATTAGGTACTCTTAACAGGTGAGCCATATTTCTAATTCCATTCATGAATTTGTCATGGGTCCTGGTATTTAGGAGAGTAAAAGTCATGTTATAGGGCTCAGGTTAGTTCTAGGGTGAAAACAAACCTATGAGGAGTTAAAGTGACTTTGTAATTTGTAATCTTTGTGACTTTATTTCGATTGTCATGTGAATTTCTCTAAGCTTAGGTAATTAACATCCTCATATGTTCCACTATGTTCATAGCAGCCTTATTTATAATAGCCAAAAGCTGGAAGCAACCCAGATGTCCCTCAACAGAGGAATGGATACAGAAAATGTGGTACATTTACACAATGGAGTACTACTCAGCTATTAAAAACAATGACTTCATGATATTCGAAGGCAAATGGATGGAACTTGAAAATATCATCCAGAGCGAGGTAACTCAGTCACAAAAGAACAAACATGGTATGCACTCACTGATAAGTGGATATTAGGATAAAAGCTTGGAATACCCATGATACAACTCACAGACCACATGAAGCTCAAGAAGAAGGAAGAGCAAAGTGTGGATGCTTCAGTCCTTCTTAGAAGGGGGAACAAAATAATCATGGGAGGTAGAGGGTGGGAGGGACTTGGGAGGGAGAGAGGAGGGGGAGAGGAAAAAAGGGGACAGGACCAGGTGTGGGAGGAGATTGGGGAGATGTACAAAGGGTCAGGAAATTGAAAAGAGGTGTGTAGCAATGGGGGATGGGGAACTGGGGGTAGCCAACAGAAAGTCCCAGGAAAAGCAAGAGGCTCTCAGGACCCAATAGGGATGACATTAGCTGAAATGCCCAACAAAGGGGAGAGAGAACCTGTAGAGACCATATCCTGAGGTTATGCAGGAACCCCGGTTGAGGGATGGGGTCACCCACCCTTCTTAAAATTTTAACCCAGAATTGCTCCCGTCTAAAGGAAGTACAGGGACAAAGAGTGGAGCAGAGACTGAAGGAAAGACCATCCAGAGACTGCCCCACCAGGGGATCCATCCCATATGCAGCTATCAAACCCAGTCACTATTGCTGATGCCAAGAAGTGCTTGCTGACAGGAGGATGGTATAGCTGTTTCCTGAGAGGCTCTGCGAGAGCCTGACCAATACAGAGGTGGATGCTTGCAGCAAACTATCGGACTGAGCATGGGGACCTCCATGGAGGAGTTAGGGGAAGAACTGAAGGAGGTAAAGGGGTTTGCAACCCCATAGGAAGAACAACAGTATCAATAAACCAGATCCCCCAGAGCTCCCAGGGACTAAACCACCAACCAAAGAATATACATGGAGGGGCCCATCGCTCCAGCTGCATATGTAGCACAGGATGACCTTGTCTGGCACCTATGGGAGAGGAGGCCCTTGGTCCTATGAAGGCTTTATGCCCCAGCATATGGGAATGCTAGGGTGGTGAAGTGGGAGTAGGTGGATGGGTTGGGGAGCATCCTCATAGAAGCAGGGGGGTGGAATAGGGGGTTTTCCGAGGGGAAACTGGGAAGGGGGATAACATTTGAAATGTAAATAAATAAAATAATGAATAAAAAATTTAAAAAGTAACTTGTCAGAGACCCTTGTATGATATTGTTTTACTAGCTCCTGAGTTCAATGTTATTATGGCTGTTAATAGCAGTCTTTCTTAGCTTTGGCCACAGGAGCACCAAAGAGCCATAGTAAATCATTATTTAATATTTTTTATTCTTGCCCCTCAAAAGGAGTCTTGTCACCAGTAGGTCCCAATAGACCATACCCCCAAGGCCAGAATCTATCATAAATAGTTTAGAATGGAGTAGGAGAAGTGGTTTAGCTGTTAAGAGCACTTGTTGCTCTTGAGGAGGATTTCCCAGCATCCATATGGCAGCTAACTACAGTCTCTAACTTCAGTTCCAGAGGATCTAATGCCCTCTTCCAACCTCTCTGAACACTGTATGCATATGGTGCACAGACATACATGTTGGCGAAACAACCACCCATATAAAATAAAGTGAATCTTTAAAAATGAGTTTAGAATGACTTTCTGTTAGCTTACAGTGGTGTTTCAAAGGGTTGGTGAAGATACATCTGTAGCAGAGGATGGCCTTGCCTGACAGCAACGGGAAGGGAGGCCCTTGGTCCTGGGGAGGTTTGATGCCCCAGAGTAGAGGGATGCTAGAACAGTGGGAGCAGAGAGTGTGGGTGGGTGGGGAGCACTCTCATACAGGCAAAGGGGAGGAGTCAGGGCAGATGTGGGATATGGGGTTG
This sequence comes from Uromys caudimaculatus, assembly GCA_028551405.1. Taxonomy (NCBI): domain Eukaryota; kingdom Metazoa; phylum Chordata; class Mammalia; order Rodentia; family Muridae; genus Uromys; species Uromys caudimaculatus. Next base: position 21,777,314 of record CM052722.1, on the reverse strand, counting down.
GTGGAGGGGGTAACCGAGAAGTGGGATATCATTTGAGATGTAAACGAATGGAATGATTAAAAAAATACCAAAGGGTTGGCGAAACTCCAAGGGAGGAGAGATAAGTCCAAGTAAAAAAATGACAGTGGCTTCAATCTCAGTTAAATGCTTTTGTTTGTGAACTTGGCAAACATATAAAAGTGTATGGATCATCATTAAGGCTTGTTCTGGGGCCTAGGAAGGAGCAGTGCAAATATATTTCTTAACGAATGCTGAGAATGAGGCCTTGGCAGAATTGTAGGTGATCACTTGTTGATCCACTGGTATAGTAGTCTAGTGGCACAGACTGGTAGAGGGACAGGGTTCAGATGCTATTTCAAGGTGTTGGGTGTGGGTTGTGTCTGTCTTATTAGCCCTGAATTCCCCACACCTTCAGAGCTGCCATAATGCCTTTCACAGAACAGGTACTCAGTTAACAGGCACTGTTGTGAGGGAGGGAAATGAGCCTAGTATCTAGTGAGTTCAGTGCTTATTGGATGTGAAAGAAATGATCCCAAGGATTTGTATAGCACTAAAATTTACTAAGCTCTTTTGTATATATAGGAAGCTGGCAGGTCACAGCTAATGGATAGGTAGCTCAAATCTAGCTTTCCACTTTATTTAATACATTTAAGTTTATTGAAATACAGCTATGCTCACGGGGTAACAATTGTCTAGACTCCTTTTTTCCTGCTCTAATAGCAGGGATGATGAGCTGTGGCAGACACTACAGAGTCTGCAAAAGCCTATGGTGTTTACTACATTTTTGTAGGAAAAGCTTATTAATTCCTTGTTACAATTTGTATGTAAACTGTCTCATACAGGTTGATGTGTTTGACTGCTTGATACCCAAGTGGTAGTGATATCTTTTTGGAGGTTGTAGGACCTTTGGGACTGTGCCGCAGCTAGCAGAAGTGGACCACCAGGGGCATGTGGCATCTGCAGGCCTTACAAGTGACATTTGCCTCTTGCTCCAGCCTGAACTCTCTGCTTCTTGGTCAGTCAAGATGTCAACAAGCCATGAATGCTCCCACCAACATGGCCTGTCTTAGTTAGGGTTTCTATTGCTGGTGAAAAGACACCATAACCACAGCAACTATTATAAAGGACAACTCTTAGTTGGGGCTGGCTTACAGTTTCAGAGGTTCAGTCCATTGTCATATGGAGAAAAGCATGGCAGCATCCAGGCAGACATGGTGCTGGATAAATAGTTGAGAGTTCTACATCTGGATCCACAGGAAGAGAAACAGTGACACTGGGCTTGGCTTGAGCTCCTGAAATCTCAAAGCCCACTCCCAGTGACACACTTTCTCCAACAAGGCCACACCTTCAGAATGCTACTTCCTATGAGTCTATGAGGCCACTTTCATTCAAACCACCACATGGCCAAGCTCCTTCCATCACCATGTACTCACCACCGTAATGGATGGCACCCTCTGAAACTGTGAGCCAGCATGAACTTCTTCTCCCTTAAGTTGCATCTGTAAGATGTATTGTCACAGTGATGAGGACAGTGACCAATACATTCCTGATACATATTATTATATTTTGATGTTGAGGCTCAGTTCATTACTGGCAGGGATGCTGTAAGGGCTGATCTCCATTTGACAGATGACAGGTTGAAAAAAAAAAAAAAAGACCTGAGAAGCAAGAGAAGTTCATTGTCTCCCTGGCTGGCTAGTTAGTTGTGTAGCAAATAAAATGGTAAAGTCTAATTCAAGTTCTGAGATTCACTCAGGAGCAGCTCAACAGGGGCCGCTGAGCTATACTGAATAAGCACCTGCTACAAAACGTTAGAAATGGAAAGCTCTCCCAGATGAGCTCAGTAAATGAAACACACCTCACTGGGTACTACGGCCTTTGGGCAGGTGCTATTGGAGCTGCACAGACCTCTCAGGCTTGTGGTGTTCGTATCATTTCCCTGTGGGCCAATTTTCACAGTGGAAGCTGGCTTGACAGAGCTTCCTTTACCATCTGCCTTCTGGCCTTCTCATATCTCCCCACTCCACTACCTGTGTCATCGACACTTCCCAAATCAAGTACTTGCACACACAGTCTTAAATGGAGGCACTCTTGGAGAAGAGCAAACATTTGGCCTCATGCTGATAGCTCACTGCATTTTTCCAAGGAGAGACTCCAAGAGCATTGAGGATGAGGCTAATCTTCATTTCTATTAAACTAAGTTCTAGTTTGCAGATGAGGGCTCACTCTCCCCAGCACCTCAGTCACTGGTCTCAAATAACCACACCTGCTATATTGGCCAGGAGGGAAGTGAATGTCAGCCAAGACTCCTCTGGCTGCTGCTGACTGCAGTGTCATCAATCAATGCCTTACATGTGCTCTCAGCCGAAAGGCAATTAGTGCTATTCAGGATAAAAAAAAAACTAATATAAGGCTATGGAAGGATGCGTTCTTGAAGAGACAATCAAATCTGCTTGGCTGGTAGAGGTAACCAGAGGCGGTGGGAGTGTTCCCTATCTGTGCTCAGCAACGGGCAGGCGAGGGTAGAACAGCCTTCTGATTCCAGCTTAGAAGGGTCATTCCAGTGATGGGAACATTAGTCATTCGTGAAAAGAACATTACTACTTCCTCCCTTCTGGGTTTTCCCCTCTGCAGACTCAGCAACTGACTATATCTACACAGTTTTGCCCTTTGTTTTCCTTTTTAAAAGCAAGAAAATGGACTGATTTCAACATAGTGCTGGCAATTTTTGCAAACTTTTCTTATTTATCAGTGTTTTTGATAGTCTCTTTTATGATTTCCCTGTGGCCTTTCTTCCCCCATCTCTATCTCTGGCTCTGCTCCTGTCCTTTCTCTCTCCCTTTCCATCTTTATCCCCCACCACATTTGTCCTATCAGCTTCCTTTCCCTGCCCCCTTCTTCTTACTCGTTTACCTTTCTGTATCAGTCAGGGGTCTCTAGAGTCACAGAACTTATATGTAGTCTCTATGTAGTAAGGGAATTTGTTAATGACTTACAGTCTGTAGTCAAACTCCCCAACAATGGTCAGCAGTAACTGTGAATGAAAACCCGAGGATCTAGCAGTCACTTAGTCCCACAAGGCTCGCAGGTGAAGAAGATTGAATCTTCCTCCTTCCAATGTGCTTATGTAGGTCTCCAGCAGCAGGTGTGGCCCAGATCAGAGGTGCGCGTACCACCACACCTGAAACTTGTGTCTTCCAGACTCACGATCTAGCTCACAGGTGAGCCTTCTAATTCTGGATTGTAATTCTCTCCAGATATAGTCAAGTTGACAATCAGAAATAGCCACTACACTTTCCTACCTCCCCTTTCTCCCTCCCTCCCTCCTAGCTCTGGTCCTTCTTTAAGTCCTTGGAATATTTTCTCATATTCTGACATTCCTAAGTCTATCATTTATTGAATCTTTGATCTAGCCCCATAACAAAAAGAGGGTGGGAAGAAACAGTTAAAAATCTCTCCGTGCCATGTGTGCCCAAAGAGTTCTTTACAAGCAAAATTTCATCCTGGGTTTTAAAAGCCTGGCTCCCAGGCCCCTGCTGGATCACCTGTCTACATCTCTGTCTTTACAGAGGCCCCACTCTGCCTGCTGAGCATTACCTAGGCAGTGCGGTACCACAAAGTTCAGCCATTCTTTAAAAACAGGTGCCAAATGTTCTCTCTCACACTATTTATCCTGAAAAGAGGAGACAAAGAAGTAAAGATGAAAGCCAGCACCCAGGGCTGTGTCTTCCAGGCTGTTTCATTACTGGGCCTCTGAGGGCCAAGAGGACATAGGTAACTTTGAAACCAGAATGGACTCCAAGTGTCCACAGGCTTAATGACTGGAGCTGCAAAGGGTGAGGCAATCACAAGGCTGGACCTGGCTCTGCATCATTAACCACTTGTTGACAACCTGCTAGCCAGCAGGCATGATGGTACACATCTGTGGTCCTAGTTACTTGAGAGGCTGAAGCAAGAGAATCTATTGAGCTTAGGAGTTTGGGGCCAGCTTGAGCAACACAGTGAAAACCCAGCTCCCAAACCAAAATAAAACAAAATTAAAAACAAAAACAAGCAAACAAAATATGCTGGAAAAGTAGAAGCAGAAGCAGGAAAAAGATTCGAGCTGAGAGTCTGAAGATATAGTTCAGCTGGTAAGGAGCTTGCCATGGAAGCACAAGAACCCATGCTAAACAAAAGCCATGCTTTCCCCGTGACTCTTTGAAGGCCACTTGTAGGCCAGTGACAGGTCCTATCCCCAAAACAAAATGAACGGTGCTTGAGGAACAATCCCAGAAGTCAACTTCTGGCTTTTGATAAGCTGTGTACTAAGAAAGGTAGTCGACAAATCACCAATGAGAGAACGAGAATTTACTCAAAATGGAAGTAAAATAGTTTGCTTAAAGCTTATAAAGATTGCATTATCACTATAGCTAAGATGATAGAGTGAAAATATAAATTTACATAAGAACAAGAATTTATAAAGTTGGATACTAAAAAACAGAATGAAGATATAATTACTGACAGTACACAATAAATAGAAATTTATTTAAGTTTATATATGTGAGTGACTTGCCTGCATATATGTCTGTACATCACATGCTTGCGGTGTCCATGGACGACAGAAACCCCCCTGGATCTAGAGTTATGGAGCCGCCATGTGGGTGCTGGGAATCAAACCTGGGTCTGGAAGAGCTCTAAACCGTGAAGCCATCAGTCCAGCCCCAAGGCTCAATGCATACACTGAAAACTAAACACATTTGAATAGAGAATTTGTGAATTACAAAGCTATGTGAAGAATTCATCCATAATACAGTGCAGAGATAGTAATATCAAATAGAAAAGTTACCATGGAGATCGTTTGAAAATCACACAGGTTTTCAGGTGAGGTGGTGAACAGGAGTATTACTAGTATTCTGGAGGTTGAGTCAGGGAGATTGGGAATAGGAGCTCAGCTACATAGCAAATACTTCAAAAAAAAAAATGTAGCGGTAACCATGCTTAGGTGCAATGTGTATTCTATAAGGAGAAAAGTCTAAGAGGCTAAACTGCTAGTGATATTTAAGGAAATAGTTATAAGCTTTGCCAGTAATTGATGAGAGGTATGAATCTTCAGAGCAATGGACGCTTTAAGACTGAACAGGATAAATCAAAGGATACCCATCGCTTAACAACACGGAAACACAAATGAAGAGCAGCAGGCATAGAGAGAAAATATTTACAGAGCTACCAAGGAGAAAAGACAGATATAAGAGAATAATTAGGGAGAGAGCAGGCTTTTCATTAGCAATGGTTGCAAGGAAACAATGAAGCAATATATCCAAGCTGGAAATTTATGCACATATAATTCTTATTCAAGAGTGAAGTAAAATACAAATATTTTACAGTTTACAAAATCTAAATGGTACAACACTTAGACACCAGTTGAAAGGAGTACTGAATTATGCATGCTCTCTAGAAGAAGAATGAACGTGAGGGAATGCTTCGGATGTGTGACAAAAACAGTTAGCAAATAAACTGGTAAAATATGTCAGCATGTATGTTTAATTAATGACTGAAAAGGGTAATTACTTTATATAAACAAGGAGGATGCTAAATCTCAAAATGACCATAAAATGATGGGGACTATTCAGTCCAGAGCAGATAAAGGGTTTGATTTTACAAAAATATGAAGGTAGCTCATGATTAGTTTAAGGAAACATGAGAACTTTTCACAATTTTTAAAATAAATAAATGTATTATGTCTAAGTACTTATAAAACTATTTTTTAGTTGATGAATTTCTATTTGATTATATGGACACTCAAGACCTTTTTGAGTCAAAACACACAAAATAAAATTAATCAAAGTGTTACTTAAAGGGAGGAGGCTTTTTGAGATAGTGTCTCTAGTCCAAGTAAACTTAAAACTTTCTAAATATCTGAAAGTGACCCTGACCTTCCGAATATTTGGCCTTCACCTTCTAAATACTGGGAAAATTGGTGTGTGCTCCATGTTTAAAATATTTATTTTGTTTTGTATGTATGAATGTTTTGCTTGCTTGAATGTATGTGCACCATGTGCTTACCTGGTGCGCACAGAGATCAGAAGAAAGTGTTGGAGGTCTTGGAACTGGAGTTATAGATAGTTGTAAGCTACACTGTGGGTGGTGAAAACTGAACCTGGGAAAACAACAAGTGCTCTTAACTACAGAGCCATCTCTCCAGCCTTCTGTCCACATTTAATGTGGTGCTGGGAATGGAACCCAGGTCTTTGTGCATTCTAGGCAAGCAATCTTCCAATTGAGTTGTGGTCCCAGCATCTATGTATGATTTATACAATAAAAACTAGAACTGGGCTTCCAATCTGGGCCGGTGCCCTGAGCAAACCTTGGGCACGAACTCCACAGCCAGTCCCACAACACCCTGAGGAAACTCCACTCCCAGGCGATCTAACACACCCAGGATCACAGGATCACTGGATCCCAGGATCCCAGAAATTTGATCACACCAGGACCTCAGGGTCCTAGAGGCAGGTTGACTCCTAGGACCTCTGACACACCCAGGATCTCAGGATTCACAGGATCACAGAGACACCTGGACTCTGAGGAGTTCTGACACAACCAAGATCACAGGAAATACAGGCTCCAGTCAGACATAGCTAGGGCAGGTAGCACTAGAGATAACCAGATGGCAGGAGGCAAGCACAAGAACATAAGCAACAGAAACCAAGGTTACCTGGCATCATCAGAACCCAATTCTCCCACCATAGCAAGTCCTGGATAATCCATCACACCGGAAAAGCAAGATTTGTATCTAAAATCACTTCTCATAATGATGATAGAGATAGAAGAGAGAATCTCAGGTGCAGAAGATGCCACAGAAAACATTGACACAACAGTCAAAGAAAATGCAAAATGCAAAAAGCTCCTAACCCAAAACATCCAGGAAATCCAAGACACAATGAGAAGACAGAACCTAAGGATAATAGATATAGAAGAGAGCAAAGATTCCAAACTTAAAGGGCCTGTAAATATCTTCAACAAAATTTTAGAAGAAAACTTCCCTAATGTAAAGAAAGAGATGCCCATGAACATACAAGAAGCCTACAGAACTCCAAATAGACTAGACCAGAAAAGAAATTCCTCCCGTCACATAAGAGTCAAAACACAAAATGCACAAAACAAGGAAAATTATTAAAAGCAATAAGGGAAAAAGGTCAAGTAACATATAAAGGCAGACCTATCAGAATTACACAAGATTTCTCACCAGAGACTATGAAAGCTAGAAGATACTGGGCAGATGTCATACAGACCCTAAGAGAACACAAATGCCAGCCCAGGCTGCTATACCCAGCAAAACCTTTAATTACCATAGATGGTGAAACCAAGATATTCCATGACAAAACCAAATTTACACAATATGTTTCCACAAATCCAGCCCTACAAAGGATAATAGATGGAATACTACAACACAAGGAGGGAAACTACATCCTAGAAAAAGCAAGAAAGTAATCTTCTTTCAACAAACCCAAAAGAAGATAGCCACACAAACATAATTCCACCTCTAAGAACAAAAATAATAGGATGCAACAATCACTTTTCCTTAATATCTAACATCAGTGGACTCAATTCTCCAATAAAAAGACATAGACTAACAGACTGGATACGTAAACAGGACCCAGCATTTTGCTACAGCCTCTTTGTGCTCTCAGAAAACACTTCCCAAAAGATGTCACCTCAATGATGCTGGTCTCTTCTTAATCACCACTAATTTCTTAGCTCCAGCTAACCAGCATCAATAGTCCCAGCAATACAATGGTTTTGCTTTAGTAGTTCTGGTATCTTGTTAATCACAACTGATTTCTTCAGCCCCAGCTAACCAGAACCACAGGATCTTAAATCAAACTAGCAATGGCCCTGATAAGAGTATTTAATCTTCCCTCTGAAATTTCACAAGTCAGGCCTCCATCTTCTGCACTGTTCTCAACATTATCTTCCAAGCTCCTACAGAACACCCCACAGAGCTCTTAACATCCCAATGACTCTTCTAGCTCAAAGTTCCAAAGTCCTTCCACAGTCCTCCCCAAAACATGGTCAGGTTGTCACAGGAATACCCCACTACTCTGGTACCAATTTGTCTTAGTCAGGGTTTCTATTCCTGCACAAACATCATGACCAAGAAGCAAGTTGGGGAGGAAAGGGTTTATTCATCTTACTCTTCCACATTGCCATTCATCATGAAAGGAAGTCAGGACTGGAACTCAAGCAGGAGCTGATGCAGAGGCCATGGAGGGATTTTTCTTACTGGCTTGCTTGCTTCTCCTGGCTTGCTCAGCTGGCTTTCTTATAGAACCCAAGACTACCAGCCCACAGATGGTACCACCCACAAGGGACCCTCCCCCCCTTGATCACTAATTGAGAAAATGCCCCACCGCTGGATCTCATGGAGGCATTTTCTCAACTGAAACTCTTTTCTCTGTGATAACTCCAGCTTGTGTCAAGTTGACACACAAAACTAGCCAGTACAATTATCTCGAAGGAATTCTCTCCTGTTCCTAATTTGTTTATTGTTTCTATTATAGAAATTATTAGGTTTTTTTCAAATGTTTTATCTGCATTTATGAAAATAACCATGTTGAGTTTTTGTTGTTTATTAATATTATATACTTGATTTTAAGATTTGTGTTAGCCTTTTATAGCATGAGAAAATATCTGACATAATCAACTTAAAATATAAAGAGAAAGGACTTCTTATGGTTTGTACTTTTTGGAAGTTCCAGTCCACAGACTGTGTCAGGCTGTGGTATGGTGAACCAGAACATCGTGGAAAAACGGATGTGGCTAAGCAGAGTTACCTCCTGGTGGTCAGGAAGCAAAGGAAGTAATAAGAGGTGTCTGGGCCAAGATATACCCCAAGTAGGTATCCCATACTCCATAGTTGTACTGCCTCCTAATCTGATATTCACATTTTTGAAGTCCTCAGTTAACGAAACTGTTATATTAGCTCAGAGTTCTCATGATGCTACCATCTGTGGAAGTGCTCTCATAGACATGATAATGTCCTAGGCATCTCTCAAACCAAACAAGAAGAAACATCACAATATGTTATCCCAAGCTTCAATCCAGGGATATATTACATTTGATTGTGTGGTATAATCCTTTTTTTATGCTGGTGGATTTAGTTTAATATATTTTGTTGGGACTTTTGCTCCTATATTCATTTGGGAAATAGTTCTGCAGTTTCTGTCTCAATTTTTCTTTCTTGTAATGTCTTTGTCTGATTTTATCATCAGACATCATAGAGTGAATTGTGAAGGGTTCCTTCTATTTGGAGGGGGAAGAATTTGTGAAGAAGTAGCTTTATTTTTATTCAAATATTTGATCGAATTCACTAGTGAAGAGAGTTGAGGTCTTCATTATAGGTACTTCAATGATTACTATTTCAGGCTGTTTGCTTGTTATATGTTTAAGATATTCTGTTGCTTTGAAAATTGATTTGAATATTTTTTTAAAAAAGATTTTATTTGTTTTATGTATGTAAATACACTGTCACTGTCCTGAGACACACCAGAAGAGGGCATAGTTTCCCATTACAGATTGTTGTTGAACTCAGGACCTACCTCTGAAAGAGTATTAGTGCTCTTAACTGCTGAACCATCTCTCCAGCCCCTTGAATAGTTTTATTTTCCTTTGAATCTTTTTAGAACTTGTCTGCTGTAGATAGTTTATCTAATATATTGGCATATTACTATTTGTAGAATTGTTTTATGCAGACAATTCCCAACTTATGATGGGCATTTATGTCTTTATGATTTCCTGATGGTGCAAAAGCAAAGCTATTCATTGAGAATAAACTTGAAATTCTGAATTCTTATTTTTTTCCTGGACTATTCTTTCACAAAGGTGGGCAGTGACAATGAACTTCAGTTTCCAGTCAGCGTTTTGATAGTCACAAGACCATGAGATGGAAAAACCGATGCTTTCCAGGTCTATAGTGCTAAGCCAAGGTGTCCATAGGTAAAAGATGTTAAGTGCACTTTTTATGAAGTTTAAATTGATTATGTATTTATTGAGATTCAACCCGATTGTAAGTTGAAGAGTGAAGTGGAAATTTCTGGTTTCTTTGGAGACTCGGTTGTATCATGTGACTTTTTCTGGAAACTGTTGTATGAGAGGATGTTTTGCTGAGAATAGACAAGTGGTATTTTTCTGGAAGCTGCCTGGGAGAAGGGCATTTGATGGTTTGCTAGAGTAGATGCTTGAGAGAGCATGTGATGTTTGGAAAGGATATGAATATAACCCAACAGAAAGTGGATGACACTGTGATTGGTATTGGTTCACCCTGCCACTCTTTGTTGGTCTTTGTTGGGCTTTGCTAAAGCTGGTCTTCACTGATGATGCTGTGGCATTAGTTTGCCTTGCCTTCTTTGCTGATCATCATTTGTTGTGACTTCATAGAGAGAAACACACCGAAGAACTTCTTGTGATATTCCAGTGTCTTTTTGCCACTTCCTCCTGTGGACTCGGGCCAATTGGCAGAGCCTTGCTGTTTCTTCTAGATCAAACTGATGCTGCTGATTCCTTAATGGTGTTTGCAAGTGGATCGAGCTACCCCTGCTGATTCATGTAAACTGGACTGCTGATATCCTGACAATGAAGATTGGAACCACCCCCAAAGAACTGTTTCTAAACAGGTCCACATCCTCCTTTGCCCTATTAAGCTTTCCTTTCTACTACCTCTGGTGGGTGGTGGACTAGAAGGGAGGTTAAAGCTTTTAAGTACACTTATTAAAGTAGGTTTTGAAAAATCTAAGCCTACAGAGGAGCATTCTTAATTCTTATTTCTATAAGGTTGGTAATGATGTACTTTTCTTCAGTCCTGATTTTACTTGTATACTCTGTTTTCTTCTGGACAGTAGTATAGCTAAGCTCATTTGCTAATGTCTTTCAAATAGCTCACTCTTATTTTAATTGAGTTGATTTGATTTTTCTATCCTCTATTTTGTGTTTTTCTATTGGAATCTTTTAAAACTGTAAGTAATGGGGATCAAACCCAAGGTCTTGCTCTACAACCTAGCTACAACCCCAGACCTCTGCTGTAATCTTCATTTCCTTCCTTCAGTTTGGGTTGGCTTAATTTCCTTTCTTTTTTGCTAGTTTCTTAAGATGGAAAATTAGGCTTTTGTTCTGAGAGCTTCATTCTTTTCTGGTGTTATAATTAATAACTATACTTTTTTTTCCTTGAGAACTCATTTACCTGTATTTCATACATTTTTGGTGTGCTATATTTTCACTTATCTCAAAATATTTTGCAATTTCTATTACAATTTATTTTCTTTGGCCAACTGGCTACTTAGATATGCATTGTCTAATTTCCCAGATTGCACCCAATGATTGATTTCTAGTTTACTTTTGTTGTAGTTGAGGAAGAATGTACTTCACAAGAAGTATATTCATAAAATTTATTGAGATTTTTGTGACATATGGATAGTCTGTCCTAGAAAGTATTCTGCATGACTATGTAGTATCACTTTTGTCATGTGAGGTATTTCACAGATGTATATTAGATGTAGTTGTTTTATAATACTATTGCAACCTTTTATACGATAGTGAATTTTTAGAGGACTTTGTGTCTGTCACCTTTCTTATTATGTCACCACTCTGAATGTGGTTTTCTGCCACAATTAACCTAACAGAAAATAAATAGCTCTACTGTGATGTCCCAAGAACGGGATTTTCTTCAGGTTGACAACTGGCAATAATAAAATAACTTACTTAGTTTGTATTTGTCAGCTCAGTGAATGACTGGCAAAGACACAACCTGTTTTTTTTCTGTCTTGGTTTTGTTTTAAAGCTATCTGAGAAAGCTTTACAAATTATAGTTATTAGTTGAAAAAGTCAGAGTATTTTCTTGCAAGTGTCTAATAGAAAAGACTGTATTTGAATCTTTAAGAAAACCATGAAGACTCAGCAGCTTTGGAAGATACAAGAGGCTGAATTTGTGATTTTGCCACCCAGAGGATGTTCCAGTGTGTCTAGGGAATTTTGGTTGTAAGTGGAGAAACTGCTGGAAGAGGTCAAGGACACTGCAATGCACAGGAGAGCACCCCCACAACAATGAATGATCTAATTTAAAAAAAACAAGATTGCCAAGATAGAGGAAAGTGCTTGTAGATTAAAATCTAATTCATCAGATCATAATAGAAGAAAATTTAAATTTTTATTACTGTAAATACCATATATAGAAGGTTCTTAGGAGAACATAGGAGGTATACACACACACACACACACACACACACACACACACACACACACATACTTAAGTACCTTGATTTTGTTTCATGAAGGAAATAAGCTCAGGGACACATGACATTTTAAAATCTTAATACATGACAAATGTGAAATTTAAAATATATTTCCAAAATCAGTAAGAAAGATGACACAAGACAACTTCAGTGGAAACAGGCCTCTAATAGAGAGTAATTAATTATGTCATGCAGAGATTAATCGTGTAGAGGTGGTGTTGCCTTAAGGGCTGATAGGAATTAGAAAACTGATCACATGCTTTTTTCTCTAGTGGAGACATATTGTCCTAAGCTATTATTGATTGTGTTTTTATGCTGGGGTCTAGGCCTCTGAGATTGGGAATATTGTAATTCTAGGTGATAAGATTTGTGGTCTTGTCTTTGTTGAGTGCATATTTGGTTTCTGTTGCCTTCTATGGTTCTTAGGAGAGTGTGGTGGCTGTGGAGTGCCTGGTAGAAAATCTTCTAGGTTTGACTACCAGATTTCTTAAATGTAAAATGTGTTTCTGAGTGTTGGGAGCTGACACTTAGGAATGGGGATGGGTTAAGAAGGAGTGGAGGGTGATCAGATGGGGAAGGAAAGCAGGGTGTTCCTCCAGAATCTGTCTTGTCTCCTGGGAATGTGGGCAGAGAATGAGGAGAAGCCAAAACATGTAGTTTGTTACAGACCTCGGGTGAGACTGGGGAGCTGGATTTGGAGAAGAGGAGGGAAAGTGAAGATGAGAACCTTGACTGCCCATTTCTCTGGTCTACTTGCTTCTCTGACAGGCTTGGCTGGTAGATTCCCTGCTGGAATGAGGGGCTGGGACAATGGGATAAGTGGGGAAGAGGTTGGTGGAGAAGATCTGTGTGATCCAATGGAAATAGGGGTGTGGGAGGGCTGCTCAGCAAGTGTTCTGCTACAGAGTTGGGTTAAGACTAGGGGATTGAATTTGGAGAGGAGAGAAAGGCAAAGATCTGCAATTAGCCTACCTGCTTCCCTGGCTGGTGTGGTTTGAAAAAAATTATAGTTTCAATTGCTCACATCGAGTTTAAAAATATGTTTTATAAGTGTAACTATCATCAAAAATGTTTTGTTTATTTCTCCATACTCCTCCAGACACAATGTGAAATGAGTTAAATACTACCACATGTATGTGTGCACACATAAGGTCTTTTTTTTTTTTTGATCAAGTTAATATGCTTAACTTGATCACTTTATAAAATGTCTATAATTTCAGCATAATATTAGCTATATTGAAAATGGCAACATACACGGTGAGGAAGTCTTGAAGTTTCATCCCTAGCTGAAGAGCTTTTGGTAGCTGATAGCTACTGGAAAAGGAAAAGTCAGGTTTTTTTAAGGATATGGTCTCTGGCAGGTTTAATGTGCTCCAGTGGATGGGAAGGGGAATAAATACAATCAATATATGAAATTCTCAAAGGATTTAAAAATATACAAAGTACATATGCAGTATACTGTCTTTTCCCAGGCTTTTATACCCATAGACATACTTATGAGATACCAGTTAGTTATAAGAGAAAATGTATCTATTTTCTTAACATAGTTTTAAACATTGAAGAGCTTATTGGATTTTTTTACACAAACATGATTTATGAGTTACAATTGTTGCGAACTCATTCTTATTCCATAACATATAGTAAGTTATTCACTAATATATTTGTTATAAATAATTTGGCCCTGTTTATCAACCTATGATCATGTATATACAGTTTATCATTGTTTCACACTTTTCATTGTAGCTAATGACAACTAATTTTATATAATAACACTCATTTTCCAAAGTCTTATTTGCTTTAGGTTAATACTTTAAAAATTATTGCTGCTCAGTATATCTAATATTATGTTGATAGTCCTTTTTTGATAACTCCCTATTCTTTTGGGAATAGGTAATACATGTGTACTTATATAGAAGAGCATAAATGAAGCTATAAGGAGCAAGACTCCCTCTGACTCTGGCCTTTCAAACACAATCTTCTTAGAGACAATCATTACTACCTGGTATGTTCTGAAGTCTACTTCATGCTAGAATTTTAAATATGCTTTATGGAGCCCAGTCTTTCCAAAGACTGATAAATGCAGCTGGCACTTGGACCTGTAGCCTAAAGTACATCCATTCCAGGTGATCTACACAGCTAAGAGTGTGAAATAAATGCTGACATTATGGAGGATTTTTTATTTTATTTTTATTGTATTGAGGGGCCCGGGGTGCATGTGGAGGTCAAAGAACAAGTTTTTGGAGTTAGTTCTCAGCTTCTATCTTTATGTAGATTCAAGGAATTGGACTCAGGTCATCATATTTGCATCATCTGGTAGCAAATTCCTCCTTTACCCTTTTACTCTTTTACCTCTTGAGTGATCTCAGAGCCCCCATATAGAGCTTCCTTAAAACAAATAAACAAACAAACAAACAACCCCTAAAAGTAGGACTACCATATAGTCCAGCTATACCACTCCTGGGTGAATACCCAAAGGATTCTTATCCATGTTTATTGTCGAACTACTCACAAGAGCAAAGATGCAGAACCAGCCTATGCATCCACCAACCGGTGAATAGAATAGATAAGATAAAAATCTGCTAAAGGAGCACAATAAAATGCTTTTCAGCAGTAAAGAAAGCATTTCATGGAGTCAGCAAGAAAATGCATGAAACTGGAGATCACACACATATGATAAATAAATAAATAAATAAATAAATAAATAAATAAATAAATAATAAATAAATAAATAAATGTAAAAGAATTAAAGTGATATTGTTCAGTAGGTCCAGCATCTTTTCTGTTTCCTATGTTCTCTTGATATAAACACTCATGTAAATTTAGATATACTTCTGAAATTTTTCATGTGATCAATGGATCTCTATACTCATACACTATTTTAAACCCATAGTTTCATATTTTAATATATAATAAGGCTACTACCCTGTTTCTAACTCTTTTATTTTGGTTGCCAAACAAGGTTGTTAATTTTTTAAAAAACATTTTATTGGTTCTTTGTGAATTTCACATTATGCACCCCAACCCACTCCTCTTCTCCCTTTGCATCCATTTGCCACCCTTGCAACTCCCAAAATAGAGGAAAAATATGTCATTATGGAAGTTGTAGTGTGCCACAGTGTGTCCCATAGTATATACCCCTTTGTCTACACTTTTTTGCTTACAACTGTTCATTGCAATAACTTATTGGTCTAGTACAAGGCCTCTGGCTTCTATTGATACAGGAACCTCCCTGGGACTTCTCTTAGATACCCTGTTGTTGCCTTCTGTCATGGAGATCCTGTAGTTTTGAACCTGCCCCTTCATGGACTCCAGCAGTTTATTAATGGGGTAAATGTTGGGGTGGGCCAATTCAAAGCCTGGGGAATGGGCCTGATAGGTATCTGCGCTGATCTGCCTGCTGGCTCTCCTACTTTCATGCTCTTAGGAATGGGTCACCGCAACCCCCACTACCAGGGCCAGCTCTACCTTGCTGCCCAGGCTAGGTGCAGGGCCTATTCTCCTGAGTGTTGCAGCTAGTGAGAGACATGGCCAGTTCTCCTACTCTTATGATTCTGGGACCAGCTTTCCTGCCTGCCTAGTTAGCAAGGGACCAGGAAGTGGACGAGGGTGTCTCTTCCTTGTCCATGCCACCATTCAGCAGAAGAGAGGCAGGGCCAGCTCTCCCCTCCCCACGCCATGAGGGTCAGCTTTATTGCCTGCAAGGCAAGAGGTGTGTGTGTGTGGGGTGTCGTCTCTCTCCTGTCGCTACATGGCTGACAAGTGTTAGGGCTAGCTCTCCCATGCTCATGCCCTTGGGGCCAGCTCACATACACCCCTGCCACCAGGATCAGCTCTGCCATGTTGCCCAGGCTAGGGATGGGACTTGCTCTCTGGAGGGCTGTAGCTGTTGAGGTCCAAGGCCAGCTCTCCTGCTTTCATGACCCAGGACCAGGTCTCCCATCTGCTACAGGTGGTGAGGGGTGCGGGAGGCCCCTCATCCATGTCACCACATGGGAGACGGTAGGACCAGCTCTCCCAAATTTGTATCGGGGTCACTCACCTGCAACTCCCAAAATGTGCAGCCTGCTCTCCTGAGTACTGCAGCTGGGTAGGGGTGGGGTCATCATTCCTGCTTTCATACTGCCAGGGCCTGCATCCCATGATGCCCAGGTGAGGGGTGGAGCCAATTCTACACAGCCCTCACACATCAACATGTCCCCAGGTGGAAGCCCATATGAGAGATGTCTGCATGGACTTTGGTAGTAAGGGACCCTTGCTGCTGTAGAGCCATGGACCTAGACATGGCCCCCAGTGGCAGCACAGGCCAAGACTGTATCATGGTCCCAGGTAGTACTACTGGCTACTCATGTCAAGCTGTTTCAAGAAGACATTGGATCCTCTGGAATTGAAATCTGGCTTCAAAGGGTACCTGAACACATGTAACACACATACACACAGATAGATAGATAGATAGATAGATAGATAGATAGATAGATAGATAGATAGATAGATAGATAGATAAAATAAGAATAAATCTAAGAAAATTTTCACATTTCTAAATAAGTTTATTTTTAGGATTTGTTTCCAGTAACTGTAGATACTGTAGGTAACATCCATCTTGAAATTGGCTGCTGTTCATTTGTAAGAAACTGTTTTAGATACTTTAGCATTGCTGTGATAAAGCACCTATCAGAAATAAACAAAAAATATTATTCTGTCTCATGGTTCAATGATTACTTAGTACCATCCTGAATAGAGTATTACAGTAGTGGGAACCTGTGGCAGAAAGATGTTCATTTCATGATGGGTCAGGAAGCAGAGGACAAAAGAAAAGTGGTCAGAAATAATATACTCCATGGATTGTTATCCACTCATTATCCAGCTAGGTTCCACCTTATATAATTCCCACATCTTCTTAAAATAAGACTATCAGTTAGGGACCATATATTCAAAACAAGAGCTATTAGGGGACGTTTTATATTCAACACATTATTTTCTTTATATTGATATTAAGCATAGAAATGTATTAAAATTTTCTATTATTTATAGCAGTACTTGTGGTTTCCTAAACTAAGTGTTATGTTGGATTTTTTACTAAAAAGTAATTTTATCTGCAAATAATAGTAACTTGACCTTCCCAATTTTTAAACATTTTCACGTCTCAAAATGCTTCAAAATTTTTTATGTTAAGTAATAACAAAAATTACAATTCCTGTCTTGTCTAACTTTAAGGGTGATGTACCCAGAATTTTACCATATTTTATAGTGATGATTTATTTGTTGTTATATTTTTCTATGATAAGGAAGCAAATTAACTGATTCCTATTTTATTAACAGCTAATTTAGTTTTAGTATTTTTTGAGATGGGGCCTTGTTAAGTAGCCCTAGTTGGCTTGGTAGTTGGTATATAGCCCAGAGTAGCTTTCAACTGACAGCAATCCTTGAATCTCAGTCTCATAAGTGCTGAGGCATGCACTACTATCACAAACTAATAGCTTACTTAAATTATGAATACATGTCACCATAGGGTAATAGTTGGGCGTATAGCTCTTACAGATTCTAGCATCTCCTCTCAGGTTTCTCTGGGACAAGCATGACTCCCATGGACAGCAATGCTAGCTTCTCCTGAAAGTTACCCATGGCACTGATGTTGGAGGTATTAAGAGATGTAGATTTTGGGTTGTGTTTGTTTATGCCAATATATAGCTTCATTCTAGCAGATGCTCTGGCTGATGACATTAGATGCAGGAGCAAATAGCATTGCATGGACTGTTGACTGCCCCCATAGTGCCATAATGTCTACCCTCTGTAAGAAATCTGACCCTGCACATCAGGTTTCATGTTTCTACTTCTCTCATGGAACTCTGTGTGATTCATGTATTCTTTACAACTAATTACTGACTTTAGAAAGTACAGTGATATAAAACTTTGGGGTACAGAAATCTTGACATTTAATACATTTTTCTACTAGAAATTATTTCAATCTTAAACTCTGACTAGGTCCCCTTGAAGAGAATATTTTGATTTCTCGAGTGCTAGTGAATAATTTTTTTCTGAAGGAAAGTGGTATCCTGAAATGGTTGATAATGTATATTGATTAAGTTAAATTAGTACATGGCTGTCCACAAAGACCCTTGATCAGATTCCCTCTTGAGGTAGTATAAATTGTCCTGAATTGCTCTGATTTGTCTTACCACTTAATATATAATTATTGATTTCCCCCATTCTTATGGGAAAAAATGAGCCTGAAAAGTGGAACTTTTGGTCTAGTATTTATCTAAATTATATTGTGTACATATTCCCAGTATACACACACACACACACCAATAAATGAAGTGTATACTGCTTAAATAGTCCTGGGAAAGGCTTCTCTCAGCCCCAAAAATGGTGCCAATTTGATGTAATCATGTTGATTTTACATCAGGGATGGACCAACAGTTAGACAATTGCATTCAAGCCAATCATAATGACCCACATCTAGAATCCCAGCACCAAAACAGAAGGATTGCTACACTTCAAGGCCAGTCTGGGCTACAGAGTCCCTATTTTTAAATCAACAACAACAGCAAACGGAATTGCATTTGGTTCACAAACAAGCCCAAATTTACACTATTTGAGGGAGTAATCTTCCCACACGAAAAACCTTTTGCTCCTATCATTTCTTAGCATAAGCCAGCCTTAAGATTATAGATAGACCCTTGGAAGCAAATCATTCTTTGTTGAGGGGCACTGCTTTGCTTAGTGGCATCCCAGATATTTACCTTCTATATCCCAATAACCTCCTTACCTCTAGTGTGATAATAAAACATTGTCTTCTTGACCTGGCATATAACTAGCAGTAGAGCACTTACCATATGTGGTGGTTTAAATGAGATATTCCCCATAGTCTCCCCATTTAAACACTTGGTACCCAGTTGATGGTACTATTTGGGAGTCTTAGATTTGTTGGAGGAAGTGTGACACTAGAGGTAGGCTAGGAGAGTTGAAGGACTCATGCCATTTCCAGTTTAGTCTTTCTGTTTCTTGCTTGTTTTTCAAGGTGTTAGAGCTCTGCTTCCAGCTCGAGCCACAATGTCTGCCTCTTCCCCCCATCAAGGACTCTTATTCCTATGGAACTGTAAGCTCAAATAAACTCTTTCTTCAAGTTGCCTTGGTCATGGTGTTTTGTCACACCAATGGAAAAGTAACTAAGACATGAAGCATGTCAAAGGGGTTAGGTTCAACCCACCCTCTCCCCGCATTTCAAAAATAAAAAAGTAAATAATTCTCTTGACATGGACACATGTGTCCTGAAGGTGAAGGCTGGATAAACCAACGCCTAGATTAGGATTGTTGAACATTTCATTTTTGGCTAGTGGAAGAGTGATGAAGATTTAGTTAAACTTGAACACAGGCTGGGAGGAGGACAAAGCTCTTAAGTAGAATGCTTAAGTTATGATTGACGTTGTAGTAAAAATTAGTTGGGGTTTCTATCCCACCTTGGATCATTTAGCTCCCAGATAAAAGACTCAAAACCTTTATACTTATAATAAGCCTTAATAGCACTAGAGCTAGGCAAATATCAACCCTCTAAGCTATTTTGTCTACTTCCCTGCCAATAACCCCAAGATATGACTTGCCATGGTCCACCTGGGGCTCTCTTACTCTGACTGGCCAGCCCTCATGGCCAATTCTCACAATCCTTTACCCCATCATGTATTCCTCTCTCCACATTCTCTGCCCTCTCTTTCTCATGGTCTCTGCTCAGACCCCAATGCCCAGGAACCGAAGTCCCACCTACCTTGATTCTGCCTAGTTATAGGCTGTAGGCATCTTTATTAAACCAATAGTTTTGAATTAAGGAGAAAAGTTACATAGCATCACTTGGTGTACATGAGGATTTCCTCACCCCTGAGGCAACCAGATCTTGGGGGAGAAGCATTTAGCATTTGAATATATAGCAACAGACCAAACTTCAACAACTTGCATAATATGAAAAGTGCTCAATATTCTTCAGGGAAGAGAATAAGCAGATAGTAGGGGCTCTATAGTATAGAGACCAAGTTAATCCTAGGATCTCCATTAGCATCTAGGAAGACGGATTCTGATGGACTAGGGTTTCATCTTTTTTTTCCTTTTTCCCCTGGCACTCTTTTTACAGTGTTCTGGACTGAACCCAGGGTCTTGCATAAGCCAAGCAAATGTTCTACCAACTAAACTATAGCCACAGATCCCTCTTTTCTCAAGTATTAGAAACCAGGATTCTCTGTTTCCATTCCAGCTTCTCCAGGGAAGTTTGTTTAAGCCTGAGTGTTGCTAATTATATTCACCTCCTGTAGGATTGGCATTAAAATAGAAAAATAACCAGTTACAAAGTAATTAGATAAAATTATTGCTTTTGCCTTCTTCTAACATGGCATGACAGGTTTCTAACTTGACTCTCCTTCAGAAAACCATTTGAACTACTAGATTGGAAATTACAGTATGAGCTGATACGGGTCAAGAAAGGAACACAGAGGTGCTAGAATGAATAAAAATGGAAATGCAAACCAGAACAACACAGTAGAATTTGACATTGACAGTTTAAGCCAAACTGTCAGCAACTTGAACTTCAGTGTCCTCACTGTGTGATATGAGTTCAGAAAAAGAACAAACATGTTCTGCCTACTCTGTCTAACAACAGTCCTGGTAGTATAGCAATACAAAGCACTATCATCTCAGGGGACTGCAATGAAAATTGCTCTCTGAACCTTCTCCTGGAGAAGGTAGGGAGGGATGCCTGCAGAAAGCTGTGTCTGCAGTCTGGCTGTTTAGGGAATTGGCAGCACAAATACACAGTTCTGGGGGATTCGGCAAGATCTGATACCAGCAATCTATTGTTTTACACAAGTTGGACAAATGCCCACAGCTAAAATAGAAGCAAAAGCCAATTTTCTCTGCACTAGCAACAAATCCAAGGATGTTAGAAAATGCTAACAGAAAGTATAAGGAATACAAACAGTAGTAAACTAAATAAAAATGCAAGAAGATAAAAGTTCAGGCATGACAATTAGAAAAAAATAGAACAGAAAGAAACAGACTTACAAAAAAATCATGATAGTCAAGATATAAAATAGTTAATGATTACAATATTTAAAGAAATAATAGATTTTTTCCAAGTTAAATGTTTCATTCATTCAATATTTCACATTATAAATATTTAAAAAGTGCATGTGTTAGTATAAATAGTCATTTGCAAGCTATTTAATAGGGTTAATTTCCAGTAACATTTCAACAAATGAGCTTAAAAAAGAAATGCGATATATAGGTTAAGAATAGAACATGAGAAAAGAGAAATTTACCATGGAAATGAGTTTAATAAACAGCTAATTACCATTATATAAAACGCTACAACCTCCCCATACATGTTAAAAACTATATGGAAGTTCAGCCAAGTAGTACAATTAACTGACACACTTATATTTCATGTTGATAAAACAAAAGATACATTGGAAAAATCAGGGATTCGTAAAAACTAGACATCCCTTGCTAAAAGCTCTACTTCCAGAAAAGTAACAAAAATCTGATGAAACTATAAAAGCTCATTGTACTTCAAATTTTTAAATACATTTTAAAAAGTTAAATACCGTATTGTCCGAATTCCTACAACACTCAATCACAGTAACTTTAAAATAAGATACTATAAAATAAAGCAAATGATCAAAAACCTGTTTTGCTACACTTTAAAACTAACCTCAAATTTACATTAGTAGAAAGATTGATTTCTGATTCTTTTCTTTAGAAACTCCAGCAAGAGATTACTCTTAGCAGCAGAAAATGCCATTTTAAAATGTCGGCAATTAAAAACAAAGGATTACATGGCAAAGATCATTTCAGGTGTGAGCTAAGAATTGCACATGGCTGGAGTGAGTTTGCCACACTTCATCACATTCAACTTTTAAATAATCTTTTACCAGAAGATTCAACTCTTCAAAACAGAGGCAGATGAATTATCAAATCTTTCCCACAGCACTCTTATAAAATGCTAAATGTATTCACTGCAAGGGAGCCACTTTCAAAGAATTCTCTGTGAACATGTGGAATGGAGAGGAGGGAGGATACGCCATTGCAGTTGGCCAGTTTTTTCTTTTCTCCTGAACTGCATGATTCTAATTGGGCTATTCATGTGCCTTCTTCTCTGGCTAAATGCTTGAAGGTGGATTGGGGTGTGCTGTTGTGCTGGGCCTACCAACTAAACAGGTGTGATGGGTTAATGAGAAGTAACGGCCAGACAAGCAGCTTTGAACAATGCTTTTGCCTCTGTACATGACCTGCTGAATTTTGGTACAGTGTTTTGTAGCTAACTTATTTTGTCATGCATGTGATGTATATTATACACTACTTTTGTATACCTTGCTTTTCCAACAGTGAACACTTTTAGGCACATTTGAGAGGCTTTCTCTTTTATGTAATATCTCAGATTTTCACATTGCAAAGAGTAGTGGGTTTCTGTCCTTTTATTGCTGAGAGATCTTCATTTACTTCATTTTTAATAGAAATAATTTTAATAAATATTATTTTCTTATATACTGCTTTTTATACATTTTGGTGTTCTGCATATGTTTTAAATTATGAATGCCGTGTACAGGCAAGCCTATTTTAGAGTATGCAGAGAAGAGAAAGCACATGGCTTAATCAATCTTCCCCAGCACTAGCTATTGGTATACCTATAATTTAAAAATTCATCTATGTAAATTTAAAAATTAATGAAAAAAATCACATGAAAATTACAAGATAACACTGTGGTTTCTAAACAAAATCAAATGAATATGTATAGGGTAGAATTTAAATATTAAAATATTTTGTTAAAATAAAAAAATTGTCTACAGATTCTTACTAAACTTTAAAAATTATTCATAAAATGCAGACCCTTTTGGTGAATGTTTAACCATTTTTTAACCTTAATCCATTGACTCACATGTTTGATTCAGAGATGTTAGTTCCTTTAAATTCGATGTAATAAAACAAAATTGCCTGCCACAGGACAAGTTTGTAATGTTAGTGCTCATGACTAGTGTAAGACATTGCTATTCAGTCCCTAATATTTACTTGTGATTGTGTGACAAGCATGCTTAAAGATGATTTGGTTCCACTTCTTTACGGGGCACAAACAATGAATAGTTATTACTCCAAACTTTATGATTACATGCCCTTCAGATTACATGGGATTGATTGGAGGTGGGACTTACTATGTAACCCGAACATAATTAACATGCAATTAGTTTACAGGTTTTAAGGTATCACTTCAACTTACCAAGCATAAAGTTCTTGTCTATCAGCATGACACCAGCCATGTATTTACAGTGTAGTTATAGAGTAATTACAGGGTTACTTTTGCAACATGAAATACAGTGTTTCTGTTTATTTTCTATGTAAAAGAATGAAAAGATCCCACATCCATGGTCTCCTGATTTTGTATATATGCAGCGGCATGCTGTGGCAGGAGGGGGTGCCTTAGTGGGCCCGTGCTGAGGCACCCACCCCCTCCGCCAAGGTACCAGCCATACGATATATCTAGCATAAAATGAAGTTTATTTGGGACATGGAGAGGGGGTGTGGAAAAGAAAGGGGACAGAGAGGGACAGAAAGAGAGAGAAGAGAGAAAGAAAGGAAGAAGTTGGCCTGGAACACATGGAGAGAGAGTGGGGAGAAAAGAACAGGGGGAGGGGGAGAGAGAGAGAGAGAGAGAGAGAGAGAGAGAGAGAGAGAGAGAGAGAGAGAGGGAGACTGAGACTCTCGAACAGTCTTTATATATGAGCCAGGCTTATGCCTGGCTGTTGCTAGGTAAGTATTGGGTGGAGCCTAGAAGAAACGCTATCACCCAGGCCTTTGTAAAATATAAAATAAAACTTGCAACAAATGAACTTAGTGTTTTATGAGAGTGCTCTTGGAAATACTTGATAATCCACTTCTTCAGTTTTGAAGAGATAAATCTTCTGTTAGAAAAATGTTGTTTCTTACAGAGAAACACAAGGTTGTCTTAGTATTTACATATCAACCATTGCAATCCATTCCATGAATAGGTAAACATTTAAATATATTAACTCAGTAAGGTAGAAAATATTTGAAAGAAATTAGTATGATTAATAATTTTAAAAATTAACCCCCAAATCTTAAAACATCAGAATGGAGAGGAACTACCATGGTATGGCTAGAACATAGAAAAAACTGTCATTAATTTTTTATGTGTCAACCTAATACAAAAAGTTATAGTAAACATTGTCTATGGGACCAGCCTGAATGTCTTCCCCATGAGTTCAATCATAAGGTGAGAGGCTCACTTATCCCTCTCATTCAACATTTTGCTTATGTTCTGAGTTGGGCAAGGGGAAAGAAACACAATTGGAAAGGAAGACAGAAAACATCATTATTCATAAGGGTTGTGATTAAAGTGTTGTATAAAAGCCTGAGCCAGCCATATATGAATGAAAAATAACAGGAGTGTTTAGTATCCTGTGTGTATGTGTGTGTGTTTAATATATCCAATCAAGTAGCCATTAAACTTTCTGCCTCTCTCCACAATTGGTAATTGTTAAAAAGAAATGTAATATATATGCTTCTATATGCGTTACATATTACTGTGCATAATATTTCATGCAAACTACATTGCTTTATATCAACTAACACATGGGTAAGGAACAGAATCTTGTGTATATTATCATTACAAATATGCACCTCAAACTCAATGTTTTCAACAATGTGGAGTACATTATATCATTTTAATGAAAAGACTGAAACAGTGGAGAGGTTTGACCCATTCGTGGATCGGATAACTCAGTAGCTTTTGAAATTCATAGTTTAATTTGTAGCCATGAAATTACGACATCTTTGGCAGCTGATAAGCTGATGAGAAAATTTCTCTGGAATAGTGTAAAGGGCTAATAAGAGGAAAGAACCTTTTTACAAAGACAGAGTGGGATGAAGAGACACATTTTCTCAGATATTGGAGCTTATTTTAAGACTATCGTGATTAAAGGAACACAGCATGGGTTCCAAGATAAACACATAAGCCAGTGGAACCACACAGAGCTTGGAAATACACTTACATGTAGATTCTTATCATCACAAAACTGGAGTCTCTGCAAATCACTCGGCCCATCACAGGTTTTTTTTGTTGTTTGTTTGTTTTTAGTAGCTATCAAGAAACATCTAGCCTTTTAAACAAACTTCAACTCCATTTATTCTAGCTAGAAATACCCAAAAATTTGCGTTAACTCTTCGTATCCAAATTATACAAAAGACATCAATGTCTAATAACAACATTCATGATGTTTTATGCCTTAAATACTGATGTGTTTTGACTTCATTACTCTCTAAAATGTACTGTAAAATCAATTAAACAATATTTGTATTTCACCAATTTAATAATGCACAATACTACAGGGACTCTTTCCAGAGTCTTATTTCCATCTCTACCCATTTAAGCATAAGTAAGACACTTCACAGAACCCAAATAACCGTGAACACCTGGGGAACATACAATCAATCGGATTTTTAAAATATAGATACCTTTTTATTTAAAATACATGTTTCCTTTGTTATCTTTCCTCCATTAGGAAAACTATGTTCTTAGTGATTTGATTTGATTTTTAGGTCCAATCATCCTACACATGTCATGTGTAAATGTTATGTCAGGTACAGAAGGTATAAGGAAAAGCCAGTCGGGTCTGGGTTATGATGGCTAATAGTTTTGCTGCGATCCAGGACTTTCTTTCTTAATAGCCTTTACCGGCTATTCTCTCTCCTAAAGAATGCCTTCCTGCCACTATTCAGCCTCATCTACATCAGATACTGGAAAGGACCATTCACAGATACAAGGGACGTTATTATATTTAATGAGCAATGAGCTCCCCCATCACATGCAAAAAATGTGATGCTTGTTCAACAGGAGAGGAGCTGCGAACAGGACCAATTGGTAAAAAGCTGTGTACAGAGACAGCGTGCTCAGAACTGCAGTGAGATGGAGAGGTTGCAATGCTACTGGTTCCTGGCTAATTACCTGATTTGGGGCTAGTTTTAGTTCTTGCCCAACTCTGTCGAAACCAACAGCGTGTGACTAATAGATGAAAACTTTTAGGAATCTATTAACTTAGCAGACCACTAGCTTCCACCCACTCAAAAGCTAAGAATATCATCATATAGCATCTGAGACCTAAGAAAAAGCTTCTCTTATCTTGTTGTACCTGCCTCTCTGATGTATCTGCCAATGTATTTTTAACTTGCGTTGATTTATGTTGGTTCTTTGTTCTGTAAAACTAGGAAACTTCATGAAACTGCTTCCATGTTGGAAAAGTTTTGTGGCTGGGTTGGCTTTATGTTTCTCTTTTGGTAGCCTTCAGAGTACCTTCCTGTACCAAAGACATTAGAATATAGGGCAAGGGTTCTATGTACATACTAACTTGACCTGTCACTGATCAATAAATTGTGTGGATGTTGTCTTCAGCAATGGGCCTTGCTGTCAGTTTGCAGAGAGCAACTTACTGTCTTGCCAATAGCATGGGTTGTGTGAGGATTTCCATGGGACCCCTTTGGCCAACAAGCCAATTGGATATAACTCAGCCCCAGAACTAGAAGCTTCAGTTGGAGACAAGAGATGGCCAATTGGGACTCCATTTCCTTCACTTTTTGGAGATATCATTAGGAAAGCCTTTATATATTTCAGAAAGCTTCCACCATGTTAGGTTTCCATACCATCCCTCAAATGTTCCTCAAGTCTAGCTGTCTCTCCTTAATTCTCTTCCTCAATCTCATATCCCTTCCTGCTCACCACCTTATCCTTTGATTCCTTTCCCCTGTCCTCAGTACCCCCATAAGATATGTTTTATTTTCTCCTTCCAGTGAGATCCATGTGCCCCACAATACCTTACTCTATATCTAACCTCTGTGGTTCTATGGATTTTAGCTTGGTTATCATTTTTTAAACAGCTAATATCCACATATAAACACATATATAGCATATTTATCTTTCTGAGTCTAGGTTACCTCACTCAGTATGATTTTTTCTAGTTCTATCCATTTGCAGAAAATTTCATGATGTCAAAAAATAGTGGAGTAATATTCCATTGTGTAAATGTACCACATTTTCTTTATCCATTCTTCTGTTGAGAAACACCTAGGTTGTTTCTAGTTTCTGGCTATTATGAATAAAGCTACTATAAACATAGTTAAGCAAGTGTCCTTGTGGTAGGATGGGCCATCCTTTGGGTATATGCCCAGGAATGGTATAGCTGGATATTGAGGTAAACTAAGTCCCATCTTTCTGAGGAGCGGCCATACAGATTCCCACAGTGGCTGTGTAAGTTTGCACCCCCACTAGCAATGGAAGAGTGTTCTGCTTGCTCCACAGCCTGGCCAGCATGAACTGTTATTTGTGTTATTGATCTTAGCCATTCTGACCAGTGTAAGATGAAATCTCAAAGTAGTTTTGATTTGTATTTTCCTAATGGCTAAGGATGTCAAATATCTCTAAAATGTTTCTCAGCCATTTGACTTTCTTCTATTGAAATTCTCTGTTTAGACCTGTACCTCATTTTTAATTGCGTTATTTGTTTTCTTAATGTCCAGTTTTAAAAATTCTGTTTATGACTGCCCCGAACCGGCGAGACACAGGGACCGAGGTAGGCGGGCCTAGAAACCCCCCTGGATCCCAAAAGCGGGCGGCT
>CM052722.1:21732173-21748892 GCA_028551405.1 Uromys caudimaculatus | reverse complement strand
TGTCAAGGTGGGAATATGGGAATGGGTGGGCGGGTAGGTGGGAGGAGGAATTCCCTCACAGAGGCGGGGAGGGGGAGGGGACACGGGGTTTCCAAAGAAAAGGGGAATCATCGGAAATGTAAATAAAGTATCAAAAATAAAAAAACAAACAAAAAAAAATTCTGTTTATATTTGGTATATTGGCCCTCTATTGAATATGTAGTTGGTGAAAAACTTTCTCCCTTCTGTAGGCTGCCACTTTGTCTAAATGACACTCTCCTTTGCTCTGCAGAAGCTTTTCAGTTTCATGAGGCTGAAGTGGAAACACACATGTATTGGTCTGCCTTACATTGTGTGGTTGAGCTCCATTTGTCGGGACTCCATAGAGTGAAGTGAACCAAAAAACTTCTGGTGGTGTGCTGTGGCTTCTTGCCACTTCCTCAGACTTGGGCTGATCAGCAGAGTGTTATCAGCTGAGACTCGGGTGCTGAGTGAGGTAAGACACGTAGAGGACACGTTATGTTTGGCGGGAGTATAAAAAAGAATTCTATGGGCAGTGATGGAGGCTGAGCTCAGCTTGCTTACATAGCTAAATGCTTCTTGGCTTTGCTTCTTCGCTGATCTTTGCTTCACTCAGAGTGGCACAGCCTAGAACTTTTCCTACCGTTCCTATTGGCTTTGCTCCCTCCTACTGACTTGTACCAATTTGGCTGAGGCCTGGCTGTCTCTGCTAGGTAGTGCCACCACTGTTGATTTGTGTTTGCTATCTTAACTCTACAGAACTGGACTGCCAGTGTATCCATGAGGTGTTTGAAAGTAGAACAAGCAGCCATTGCTAACCTGTGAACTGAACTGCCAATTTCCAGACAACACAGATGAGAGTTGCTCCAAAGAACCTTTCTAAACAGGTCCACTTCCCACATATCCATTCTTTCCCACTACCTCTGCTGGGTGGTGGGCTAAAAGGGAGGTTAAAGTGTTTAAGAACCATCACTAAAAATAGGCTTTGAAAAAATTAAAAGTTATTTGAGGTCCCCTGTATTGTTACCTTTAGCGCCTATGTTATCAGTATTCTGTTCAGAAAGTCTCATCCTCCTGTGCCGATGTGTTCAAGGCCATTCCCCACTTTCTTTGCTATCAGGTTCAGTGTATCAGGGTTTATGTTGAGGTTTTTGATCCGTTTAGACTTGAGTTTTGTGCAAGGTGATCAGCATGGATCTATTTCAGTCTTCTACATGCAGGACCCTGGCTAATGTGGAGTGATTGAGCCCTATAATGTTCAAAGTTTTCATAGCAACTGTTGGACCAACCTGTTAAGCACCTGTACTTCTTAGTAGCAAGGTCTGGACTGCTTGAACCTCTGATGTGATGATGTTGGTGGTTTTGTTAGTCCTCACCCAGGAAGGATGTGGGAATCGCCCCTCAGCTTACTTAATCTTCCAGCCTTAAAATTTGAAGTTACCAGAATGAGAGTGAGGATACAGACACTACATCTAACATCTCCGGGATATTCTCAAGTCTGGCAGGAAAGCAAGATTGGTGAGGTTTCATGCTCTAGTGTGGTGTTCTCTATTGGGGGATGCCTTTATTTATTTATAAATAAATAGGTGCCCTCCTTAATTCCCACTCAGGTGCCTCCTATCACAATGTAGAAAACAGTCTTGTTTCATCTGAGGCTTAGTCCCTCATTCTAGCCCCTTAATTTTTCAACACCCTTAGGAGAACTGATGTTCATCTCAACTGGCCCAAACTATGGTTGATCTCCCACTGCTGGGAGTAGTAAAAATATTTTGGTGGTTCCCACAGTCCTGAGGGTCTTCACTCTGGCTTCTTGGCAGGAACTTAGAAACTTCTGACAGCTGAATCGAGGCAGTTCCCTTTAACCTTGACTTTTTACCTCCCTCAAATGCTATGAGAGAAACTGAGTATGAAATGGGTCTTGATGTAGTCAGTTCTTGTTGGGAAGAATGCCCTCATCTTAATCAGTGTTCTTACCTTGACTGTCATCAAGGACTAAATCTTTCTTTGAAGAAGTGAGCTTTATCCATTGGTATGTACAACTAGCACACATTTTTTTGGTGGGGGAATACTACCTCTACTTCAGGAAATGAGGCACTCACTTTATTCTAATTGCTTTTCCCATGGTTTCCAGGGCTTACAGACAAGCTGAGACTTTAGGTGGCCTCCTGTGGCGTGCTTGTTTTACACCTTCCTCACATAGAACTTTTACCTTCACATACAGCATGGGACTCCTCTCCATGTTGAAGTGGGTCAGGAAGTCCTTAAACCAAGGCCCATGTTATTAAAACCCTGAAGGCTGAGGTCAAGGGGGACCTGAGTCCATCTGCTCTGTCCTCTCTATGGGAGGGGCTTAGTATGGTCTTCTTTACTGGGGCCTGCATGGTCTACATTTCCTAACCCAGGATCTCTAACTTTATACCTGACCAGTCCTGGAGCTCTGCCTTTGGCTGACCTGCCCTTGCCTAAATACCTCAACAAATGGACATTCAGGGTACAGCACAGCCTGTCAATGATGATTAGGGTCTATAATGCTAGTCAGTAGGAGTGAGTTCTATGGTGTTTTTTTGTTTGTTTGTTTATTGGGGCCTCACACTTGCCACACTGTGCATGTGGAGGTCAGAGCACAAATTGTGGGAGTTTTTGTGAGTCCCAGGGATAGAACTCAGGTTGTTAGGCTTAGTGGCAAACAGCTTTACATGCTGATCCCATATACCTTATTCTATTTCAGGGGTTCTGACCTTGCCTCATGGCAGAACTTGCAACTCCTGGCTCCCTGGACCTGAGTCAATCAAGTCCAGATAAAGTCCTCTAGTTGCTAGAGGAAATGTGTAGGCATAATGCCTGCAAGGGGCCCAACAGCAAGAACTACTGCTTTTCCTGGTTTTTGAGGCCAAGTTCCCATGATAGTATCTGGGGCTCCCACTTCTGCCAAGGCTTAGTCCTCTTCCCTTTCTGGAACCTGGATTCCCTTCATACCAAGCCTTGGATTCCTGAAATCTTCCAGGAAGAAATCAGTATCACAGTTTTGTTAGGGATTGGAATAAAGGGGCACAGGTGGTAGATGGAAGGGGATCAAAGGACAGGTCTTTGAGGACAAGTACTAGTGGGGTTATGTGTGAATGATCTATTCAAAATCACTGTCCTTACTTGAATAGTCTGGAAGTTTTTCCCAAGGCCGGACCAATCAGGCTGTCTCTGATTGCATGTGGGTGATAAGTTCACATCCAAAGTCCTCAATGGACAAGTCCTGATGTGTTACTGTCTACTGACTGACCTCAGGCTAGACCAGTAAGATCACGGTCCTCACCTCTGGAAACCACAAATCCTTATAGCCTGCAAAGGGGCTCACATCCTGGTCAGGCAGTGTCTGGTCCTCTCAAGGGTTCCAGCAAAGGAGAGGGACCTGTGAAATTCCTCATATGTCAGTCTTAGCACCAAGTTGTCCTTTGTTAAAAAGATAGATAGCACCAGTAGCACCGTAGACTTCCCTGAATCTCTATTGTGGGGCTTTAGGGGTCCTGCTTGTGGTTTAATAAGAGATCATCAGACACTAGACTACCAAAGATTATCATGTACAAGGTACCTAAGCTGGATCTGCAGACGACTTGGGCTTTTTACTTTTTTATTTTTTAAGGTGGCTCTTTTCTCTCTTGGAATCTGACACAAGAGTTCTTTTATATCACATGATTGTAGAGCTCTGGAGAAAATAGTCAAGATATTTTTTTAAAAAAAAAGATGTGGGGACATCTGTTTAGTTTAGGGCCGATTGCTTTTTGCTCAGGTAGTCTCTCAGCTAGCCTTTAACTTAACAGGACTTCTCTGTCATCATCTGTCATCGTGTCTCTCCACATGGCTCTCACTGCTCTACCTCTCTGCCTTGCTCCTGTTTGTCCTTCTGTCTCCTCCATCTGCCCCTGCCCAATCTTCTGGCCCTCCAATCACCAGCTCTTTATTTTGCAAAAAATCACACTCATTCTCCTCCAGTTGTCTTTGGGGACTACATGACCTTCTCCATGGCCGCTTGCCCTTGTTTTTGGACAGGTGAAGAAGCAATAAACATTCACATATTCTGCAAGCCTGGCGCCACTGGCCCAGCAATTGAGAACACAGGGACATACTTTTACAAAGCTAGTAAATACAATATTTGTGTGTCATCCCAACACTAGAGGGGGTGTTTAGGAAAGCCACG
Organism: Uromys caudimaculatus; assembly: GCA_028551405.1. Taxonomy (NCBI): domain Eukaryota; kingdom Metazoa; phylum Chordata; class Mammalia; order Rodentia; family Muridae; genus Uromys; species Uromys caudimaculatus. Next base: position 21,744,703 of record CM052722.1, on the reverse strand, counting down.
TCTAGTGATATCTCTGCTTGGCATTCCTGGGCTGACAAGAGGGGAAGAATTCTGACCAGATGATATTTTGGAGAAGAGGTCACTTCACTGGCCTTCAGATGCTCCCCAGAACTTCAAGTAAGATCCAAGTCTTCTTCAATAGAATGAGGGCTGCTTCATGTAGTTCAAGGTGTTCCCCTTGGGGACTGGGGAGGTTGCTCAGTGGTTAAGAACACTTGCTGCTCTTCCAGAAGACCCAGATTCAGTTCCGAGAATCCGAGAATTCCGAGAATGGTGGCTCACAACTGCCTCTAACTTCAGTTCCAAGGGACCCAATGCCATTTTCTGGCTTGTACTAGCAACGGGCATGAACACGGTGCACATACATACATACATGGGTGCACAGAACATCTATACACACAAGACAAGATAAGATGTGATAAGATAAAGTAAAACTTAGTATTAAGGTGCTCCCCTCAGCTGGGCAGTGGTGGCGCATGCCTTTTAATCCCAGCACTCGGGAGGCAGAGGCAGGCAGATTTCTGAGTTCGAGGCCAACCTGGTCTACAGAGTGAGTTCCAGGACAGCCAGGGATACACAGAGAAGCCCTGTATCGAAAAACAAAAAACAAAACAAAACAAAAAATGTGCTCCCTTCTCTGGTGGTCTCCAGACACAGGGAGGCTCAATATCTCTGTTTTATGTTGCCTGCTGCTAACACCAGGGCAAGCATTTCCAGGGCTTTGGTTATATAAAAAGGCCTTCAGTCCACTAGCCCTTGTTTGTAAGGACCAGTCCTCAAATTCTACTGATTGAAACTCATCTCTCTCGAAGAAAAAATAAACCTCACCTTTCTATAACTTCTAAGGCAGAAATTGAAGTGAGCCATCCTGTCAAAACTGTGTGGGGCTACACACTGCCAGCAGTAGGATTCTGTGACTGGCCCCCACATAGTTATTCAAGTGTAGAATGTCTCTCTTCTGAACTGGCCACCAGTATTAGTCTTCTCTGCTTCTGTAGATAGATAATTCAGGGTACTTTACATCTGGCTACTCATATCTGGGACTTGGTGTCCTTGTGTCCCTTCTTTGAGAATGTCACTCATCCCAGAACTTGATTTAGGACTTGTGTTTCTTCTTTTCTTTAATAGAGTCATTCTCCTTCTTAGAATCTCAGGTAGACATGAGGGGATCCTGAGCTGTGCTGCTAAGCAGGACAAAGAAAAGGGCACTGGAAATGTATGGCCCTCTCTGCTGATGGTGGTGGTTCCTTCATATTGCACAGAATACTAACCTTGACTTTAACTCCTGGGTCTCTACTTTTTGCAGTACTAGGGCCATCACTGCTAGGCCAAGGTCTTCCACTTCTCAACATCTTCCTGGAAAAAATGAGGGTTTTCTTTTTATGTATGTGAGTACACTGTAGCTGCCTCAGACACACCAAATGAGGGCATTGGATCCCATTACAGATGGTTGTAAGCCACCATGTGTTTGGTTGCTGGGAATTGAACTCGGGACCTTCGGAAGAGCAATTAGTGTTCTTAATTGCTGAGCCATCTCTTCAGTGGGTTTTCTTAACTTGGTAATTCTGGCTGTGTCTCCTAAGTAACAGAAGGGACAGGGATAATTAGGAGTGAGGTTTGGGGGAATAACTTAGAAGTTTGTGGTACCTTCTCTGTTCCTGTCTATGTGGTTATTTTTCTTATTATTCCCTAACATTTCTCACCACTCTGCTTTCAGTAGACCTGAGACTATTCCAGATCCATGTCCCTTCCTGAGATCACTGAGTTGGACTCAGGATGTGCAAAATCCAGTAATATCCATTCTAGATCTCCAAGGGCTAAGGACCATGGCAAGATCCTATTCTGGAATGGTCTTTCTGTCATTTCTCCTGTGGTACCCTATTCATGAGCACCTCACAGTCTATCCTTTGCTGACTAAAGCTGACCCTCCTTAGGGCAATGCTCTTAGGGTCCTGACGAGCCTAATGGATAATTGTGGGGCTGCTCAGCCTCACATATCTTCCCATAGCTACCAAGGTCTAAAAGCTGCCATGACAATATCTGTGCAACACCTTAAGTTCTCAGATGGAACTCTCCACTCTATAAGGGGTTTTGTATTTTGACTTCCATTTCCTTGACCAAAGGTTTCCTGGGAAATGCTCCTGAAATAGTTTCCCTACTACAAACTTAGCAGAAAACAGTTCCTTGCCCACAAAGTGATGGGAGATGAGGGAGATATACCTCAAGGTAGGCGACTTGGACAGGTAATAAACTGTTAATAATAAAGCCTGCTAATCTTTGCCTTCTCTCTTTTTAGCTAGACATAGTCTTGGATGTAATTTCCATTCTAATAACTTTCTACATTTAAGTGGCAGAGACACATGACTTTGTGTGTATTATGTGTGTTTGTTATGCATCTTTGTACATATTCATGTGTGTACATATATGTATGTGTGTGATTGTGTGTGTACACTAGTCTTTGACAGTAAGTATCTTTCTTAGTTACTCTCCACCTTATTTAAAATTTTTGTTTCATTTACTGATGTGTGTGTGTGACTCACAGGACAATTTCTGAAAGTGAGTTCTCTCCTTTTACCATGTAGGTCCTGTACTTAGGTCATCAGTTTTGACAACAAATGCCATTGCCCAAAGAATCATCTCACGGTTGCTCCACTCTAGTTTTTGAGATAGGATTTTTCTATGGACAAAGTCAGTGAGTTTCAGAGATCCACTTGACTCCATCATCTTGCCATGTGCTAGAGTAAGTACGTGCATCCCAGCACCTAGCTTTTGTGTGGGTGTGGGGAATCCTAACTCAGCCCCTCATATTTGCATATGAAGCACTTTGCTGACTGAACCACCTCTCTGTCTCAAGAGCCACATGATTTTGTAAATCAATGGTTCTTTCCAGGTGGCATTGCACACACCTATGATGCTCTGGTCACCAAACATCAGCTCTTTTCTAGTCCCCACTTGTGCCTTTCATTTATTTTCTTATTCTTACTGCTCTGGCTACAGATTCCAAACCAGTAGTTTATATATAGGGTCTTCCTTGTCATCACCTGAGATACAAATAATGTAAAAGAAATGTAAAGGAACACACACAAACTGTGTGTTGAGCTGAGTAGAGTAGGACAGTATGAAAGTAGTTCTATTCCAAATAAGCAATACTCGAGGACTATTATTAAGGAAGTTTATTTTGTTTTTCCATGAGTTTCATCCAGAGTATTTGTTCTCAACACTCATGGTGATGTATATTAAAGAGCTCTCAGAATGTTGACCTGTCTGTGGTTATGGGCGATGTAGTGGCTATTCCTGATTGTCAACTTGACTATATCTGGAGTGAACTACAATCCAGAATTAGAAGGCTCACCTGTGATCTAGCTCTTGCATCTGGAAGACACAAGTTTCAGGTGTGGTGGTACACACACCTTTAATCTGGGCCACACCTTCTGCTGGAGACCTACATAAGGACATTGGAAGAAGGAAGATTGACTCTTCTTTGCCTGCGTGCCTTGTGGGACTAAGTGACTGCTAGATCCTCGGGTTTTCATTCACAGCTGCTGCTGACCATTGTTGGGGAGTTGGAATACAGACTGTAAGTCATCAACAAATTCCCTTACTATATAGAGACTACCTATAAGTTCTGTGACTCTAGAGAACCATGACTAATATAGAAATTGGTACCAGCATAGGGGGGGGGGTATTCCTGTGACAATCTGACCATGTTTTGGGGAGGACTGTGGAAGGGCTTTGGAACTTTGGGCTAGAAGAGCCATTCAATGTTAAGAGCTCTGTGGGATGTTGTGTAGGAGCTTGGAAGATAATGTTGAGAACAGTGCAGAAGATGGAGGTCTGGCTTGTGAAATTTCAGAGGGAAGATTAAAGACTCTTATCAGGGCCATTGCTATTTTGATTGTGAGGATTCTGTGGTTTTGGTTGCCTGGGGTTGAAGAGTCATCTGTGATTGACAGAATGCCAAAACTACTAAAGCAAGGACTTTGCATTTCTGGGACTATTGATGCTGGTTGGCTGGAGCTGGGAAATTGGCAGTGATTGAGAGGAGACCAGCATCATTGGGGTGGAGTCTTCTGGGAGGTGTTTTCTGAGAGCTAGGAGGCTGTGTTACAGAAATGGCCAAGGTTGTGCCTTGTGCTGTGGCAGGACTTGGTAATGTGTAAGAGTCACCCAGGTGGTACTACTGGTTTTGAAGGCATGAAGGGGTCATGAAGAGCAGCTGAGGCTCAGGCACTGTGAGAGGCCACAGAAGGCCATTGGTGAAGGTGCAGCCTCAATTGCAATTGATGGCCCAGGCCTGAAGGGGTCATGCAAAGGAGTTGAGGCTTGGCACCATGAAGAGAACCTATGAGATGCTGTTGGTAAAGCCTAGTTGCAGTGGAAGACAGCAGTTTTTTGGAGATGCCAGTACCATGAAATGACAACCAAATACAGCAGCAGCAGTGGAGTACAGGCATCTGGAGTTTAGAAGACAAGGTGTGTGCTACAAAGGGCAGAGCTGGAGAAGTGACTCAAGCCCTTGGAGAAATCCAGAAGATGGTGAGTGGATCCCAGACATTGGACGTTGGAGTTTGATTTTGCTTTTAATTGTGACTGTGCCTTGACATTTTTTCCCTCCTGAAGGAAGAAGGTATTTTAGTGGAGCCCACAGTTAAGAGACTTTTAATTGTAAAAAGATTTTTAAAGTTATTTAGATCTTGGGGATGAATAGAAAAGTAAGGGTTGAGGCTTAATAATAATGTATTTGTGTGTCAAGTTGACAAGGGGTCAATTGTACTGGCTGTTTTTGTGCCAACTTGACACAAGATGGAGTTATCACAGAGAAAGGAGTTTCAGTTGAGAAAATGCCTCCATGAGATCCAGCTGTAAGGCATTTTCTTAATTAGTGATCAAGGAGGGAGGGCCTCTTGTGGGTGGTACCGTCTGTGGGCTGGTAGTCTTGAGCTCTATAAGAAAGCCAGCTGAGCAAGCCAGGAGAAGCAAGCCAGTAAGGAACACCCCTCCATGGCGTCTGCATCAGCTCCTGCTTCCTGACCTGCTTGAGTTCCAGTCCTGATTTCCTTTTGTGGTGAACAGCAACGTGGAAGTGTGAGCTGAATAAACCCTTTCCTCCCCAACTTGCTTCTTGGTCATGATGTTTGTGCAGGAATAGAAACCCTGACTATGACAGGTGAGAAAGCCCTGTTTTCTGTCTCTCTTGTCTTGCCTCTCTCTCTCTCTCTCTCTCTCTCTCTCTCTCTCTCTCTCTCTCTCTCTGTTTTAATGATGAGTTTTCTAAGCCTTCTTAGGTGCTGCAAATCCATGTGCTTTACGTGCAATCTGGTTTTGCAAATTGGACGGCTGCCTCTTACACACACTAACCTTTATCCACTCATTTGTACCTCATTAACCTTCTCAAGACACTCAGTAGCCCATAGCATGGTAGATGGGAATTCATGCACAACTGGAAAATTTATTCTGTCATAGGAGGAGGATCACTGGTAAGGAGCAGTTGCTTGTCGGTTCTATTGTAAATTATTAGGTAAATACTAGTATTTGCCTAAAATGTAGAACTAGTGAACTTTGCCTTTCTCTGCTTAACTTTGGCTACTTGTGCTCTAGGCTAAGTTGTAAGAAACTGACTAGACAAGAGTTCTAGAGAGGAAATTTTATGCTGTTTGCTAATTAGGTCAGGCTCTGTAATAGACACTAGGGATGGGATGGGCAGAGTTAAAAAGAAGAAGTTTGTTACCCTAAGTAGCCATATTAGCCTCATGCAGGGATCAGTAAACTAAGGCGTCCAGGTCACATCTTGATTTTTTGCAAATACTAGTTTATGAGGCACAGGCACATTCATTTATTTTGATTTTATCTAAGGCAGCTTTCATTCTACAGATGAGTAGTCACTACAAAGGTGGTATGTCCTCTAATACCTAAGTATTGATTATCTGGCTCTTTATAGAAAATGTCTTCCAATTATTGATTTGGTGGGAGAGAGCAACATTCAAACAAGTAAACATAATTCAAAGCAAGGAATGAAATGCTGGAGCTAACAGATATTATATATAAACCAAATGGACCTAACTAATATTTACAGAACATTTCACCCACATACAACAAATACCTTCTTCTCTGTATCTCGTGGAACTTTCTCAAAAATTTACCACATATTTGGACTCAAAACAAATCTCAATAAATACAAGAATATTGAAGTAACTCCCTACACCCTATCTGAGCACCACAGATTAAAGCTGAGTATCAACAACAACAGAAAGAACAGAAAGCTCACAAAATCATAGAAACTCAACAAGTCTATACTAAATACAAAATGAGTCAAGACAAAAACTAAAGATTTTGTAGAATTGAATGAAAATGAATATACAATATACTCAAACTTATGGAGCACAATGAAGGTTGCTCTAAGAGACAAGTTCACAGCACTAACTACCTACATAAAAAAGTAGAGGGAGTTGTGGAGGGGTAATGGGGAAGGGGGATATCATTTGAAATTAAAATGAATAAAATGATTAATAATAAAAGAATCAGAACAATCTCATACTAGCAACTAAATAGCACACCTGAAAGCTCTAGAACAAAAAAGAATAAGTCACACCCAAAAGGAGTAGACAGGGAGAAATTATGAAACTCAAGGCTGAAATCAATAAAATAGAAACAATCAAACAAGCAAGGAAGCAATACAAAGAGTCAATGAAACAGTTGGTTCTTTGGGAAAATCAATTAAATTGACAAACTCTTATACAAATTAACTAAAGGGCAGAGAAAGAATATCCAAATTACAAAATTTGAAATGAAAATGGGGACATAACAACAGACACTAAGGAAATCCAGAAAATCATAAGGACATACTTTAAAAACTTGTATTGTACCAAATTGGAAAATATTAAAAAAATACATAATTTTCTCTAGAAGTACTACTTACCAAAATTAAATCAAGATCAGATAAGCAATTTAAATAGACCTATAACCCCTAGTGAAATAAAAGCAGCTATTAAAATCTCCCTAAAATGCATAAAGCCATATGGTTTTCATGGAGGATTCTATAAAACTTTTAAAGAAGAGGTAATGCCAATAATTCTAAAATTACTTCACAAAATAGAAACAGAAGGAACACTGCCCAATTCATTTTAGGAGTCCACATTTACTCTTATACCCAAACCACATACTCAACAAAGAAAGCAAATTACATGCCAACTTCCTTTCAGAACATAGCTGCAAAAATACTCAATAAAATATTTGCAAACTGAATCCAAGAACACATAAAAAAGGTCATCCACCATGATCAAGTAGATTCATCCCAGAGGTGCAGGGGTGGTTCAATATATAAAAACCAATAAATGTAATCTACCATAGTAACAAACTGAAAAACCAAAACCATATGATAGTCTCTTTAGACATAGAGAGGGCCTTTGACAAAATCCAATACACCATAATGATAAAAGTCTTGGAGAAATCAAGAATACAAAGGACATACCTAAACACAGCAAAGGCAAATTACAGCAAGCCTCTAGCCAACATCAAATTAAATGAAAAGAAACTCAAAGCAATTCTACTAATCAGGAACAATACAGTGCTGTCCAGTCTCTCCACATCTAATCAATATAGCTACTTGATGTTTTACCTAGAGCAGTAAGACAATTGAAGGAGATCAAGATATCTGAACTGAAGGGATACAAATTAGAAAGGAAAAAGTTAGTATCTTTATTTGTAGATGATATGATTATATACATAAGTGACCCTAAAAATCCCTCCACGGCATACCTATAGCTGATAAACACTTCCAGTAAAGTAGATGAATACAAAATTAGCTCATAAAAATCAGTAGCTCTCCTTTTATACAAATAACAAATGGACTAAGCAAGAAAGCAGAGAGACAATACCCTTCACAGTAGCCTCAAGTAATATAAAATATCTTGGTGTAAATCTAACCAAGCACGTGAAAGACCTGTGTGATAAAACTTCAAGTCTTTGAAGAAAGAAATTGAAGAAGATATCAGAATATGGAAAGATCTCCCAAGCTCATGGACCAGTAAGAATAACACAGTAAAAATGGCCATCTTACCAAAAGCAATCTACAGATTCAATACAATCCCCATCAAAATTCAAACACAATTCTGTACAATCCTTGAAAGGATAATGCTGAACTTCATATGGAAAAACAAAAGGCCAGTATAGGTAAAACAATCCTGAACAATAAAAGGACTTCTGGATGCCTTACCATCCTGATTTCAAGTTGTACTACAGGGCTACAATAAGAACAAATACATGGTGTTGACATAAAAACAGACAGGTTGATCAATGGAACTGAATTAAAGAACCAGGCATAAATCCACACATGTATGGACACCTGATTTAAAAAAAAAAGAAAAAGAAACCAGCATAACAACCGGAAAAGAAAGGTAACATCTACAGCAAATGGTACTGGTCAAGTTTGATCTCTGCATGTGGAAGAATGCAAATAGATTTATACTGATCACCTTGCACAAAACTCAATTTCAAGTGGATCAAAGTCCTCAACATAAAACCAGATACACTGAACCTAATAGAAGAGGAAGTAAGGAATAGCCTTGTACTAATTGGCACAGGAAATAACTTTCTGAACAGAACACCAACAGCTCAGGCACTAAGCTCGACAATTAATAAATGGGACCTCATGAAACTGACAAGCTTCTGCACAGCAAAGAACATGGTCAAAAGGACAAAACAACAGCCTACAAAATAGGAAAATATTTTCATTGACTTTACATGTGACAGAAGACTAATATTCAAAATATAAAAGGAAACTAGATATAAAAATATAATCCAATTGAAAATAGTGTACAACTCTAAATAGAGAATTTTCAGCAGGGGAAACTCAAATATCTGTGAAATACTGAAAGAAATGTTCAACATCTTTAGCCATTAGGGAACTGCAAATCAAAATGACTTTAAGATTCTATCTTACACCTGTAGAATGGTTAAGCTAAAATGCACATATGACAGCTCATGATGGCCAGGATGTGGAACAAGGGAAACACTCTTCCATTGCTGGTGGGAGTGCAAAGGTGTATAGCCACCGTGGAAATCAATACAGGGGTTTCTCAGCAAGTTGGGAATTCGTTTACCTGAAGATCCAACTATACCACTCTTGGGCACATACCCAAAGGACACTCCAACTTACCACAAGGACACTTGCTTAACTATATTCTTAGCAGTTTTATTCATAATAGCCAGAAACTAGAAATAGCCTAGATATTTCTCAACAGAAGAATGGATAAAGAAAATGTGGTACACTTACCTAATGGAGTACTACCCCACTATTTAAACAAAATCACATAATAAAATTTGTATGCAAATGAATGGAACTAGAAATAACCATACTGAGTTAGGTAACCTAGACCTGAAAAGATAAATATGTTATATATTTGCTTCTAAGTGGATATTAGCCATTAAGTAAATGATAACCAAGCTACAATCCATAGACTCAGAGATGTCTGGGGGGGAGTCTGGGGGGAACACATGGATCTCCCTGGGAGGGATAGAATAGATCTTATTGGCAGACTGGGGGATGGGGACAGGAGGAGCAGGGAGGAGATTAGGTAATGAGAAGATGGGTGGAGGGAGAGAGTGTGGGCAGAGATGGCTGGAACTGAGATGTATTTAGAGAGTGTTGTGGAAACCTAGGACAGTGGAAACTTCTTGGAATGTATACAGGTGTTCCAAATGAAGACTCCTAGTAATGGGGAATAGTGAGTCTCAACGGGTCATTTCTTGTCACCAAGTGAGGCTTCCAGTGGTGGACTAGGTTGCATTCAGTTGAGTTTCAAGCAGGCCACATGGAAGTTGTTGGCCAATTGGGTCACATGCAAATTTCAAAATAATCCAGGCTGTTGCTAAGAAAAAGGATTGCTCTCTGCAAATGAACAGTGGAACCCCATTGGTGAGGACAGTACCCACAAAACTCATTGAGCTTGGAGAAGTCAAGCTGGTGCCTACTTGGAGCCCTCACCCTTATGTTCTAGTCTCTTTGGTGCAGACAGGTACTCTGTAGGCTATCAAAAGAGAAAATGGACACCAACCCAGTCACAAAACCTCTGACCTATAATTGGTCCTGCCTGCAATATATGCTAGGGCAATGGTGGCACAGAACTTGTGGGAGTAGTCAATGAATGTCTGATTTGACTTAAGGTCCACTTCACAAGAGGGATTCCACTGCTTGGGTAGCCAAGAACCAGAGACTAGAATGCCCACAGTCCTAGGATAAAACCAAAATCTACTGGTCTAAAAAAATGATCAATAAAATGATTCTTAATGCTACTCTGTTGTACTCATAGTTCAGTACTTTTTGCAGTAATCATCAGAGAGGAGATGGAGAGATCCACAGTGAGACATTATACAGAAAGACTTAAAATATGAGGTCTCCATCAAATCCCTTCCCTCAAACTTAGAGACTGCCACATATGAAGAAGTAGGAAGAGTATACGAGCTGGAAGGGATGGATAACACCAGGAGAACATGACTCTCTGAATTAACTAAACAAGGTGCATAGGTGCCCACAGAGACTGAAGCAGCAAGCACAGGGTCTACAGGAGTTGGCACCAGGTCCTCTTTCATATATATTATAGCTATTAGCTTAGTATTTTTATAGGACTTCTGCCTATAAGAATGAGTGGATCTCTGACTCTTGTGCCTTCTCTTGGGACACTTCTCCCTTTGTTGGATTGCCATGTTCACCTTCAATATGAAAGGTTTTGCTCACCTTAATATATTTTATTTTGCCATGTTTGGTTTTTATCTCTTAGAAGCCTGTTCTTTTCTAATAAGAGACAGAAAGGGAGTAGATCTGGAGGAGATAGGAGATAAGGAGGAACTGGGAGGAGTAGAGAAAGGGGAAACTATAATCAGGATATACTGTATTGTAGAGGAATTTTAATCCAGCAATATGGCTGCTCTGGCAAGGGATCACTTCCAAAGACCTTCTAGGTATCTGTGATCTGGCTGGAATGACACACTTTTAATCCCCCCTGGCTAGAATACAGACACACACTTAGTATATACCTTTAATCCCAACAATGTAGGTAACATCAGTTTGTAGAAGGAAGCAATCATGTTTGAAGTGTAACTGAGGGAGAGACAAAGTGTCAAATCAGAGAAAGATTTGACAGAATGAGTCAAAGATAGGATATAGCCAACTCTCAAAAAAACAAACAGGAAAACGTCTACTCAAGAACGGTACAGTGTGTGTGTGTGTGTGTGTGTGTGTGTCAGTTTTAAGCAGGACCATGTTTTTTGCAAAGTCATGTGGCAGAGAGAAGAAACTACACACAAGCAAAGGCAGAATGAGCCAGAGAATGAGGAGTCAGAAGATTAGAACATATTGCCAGAGTTAGTTTGAGGCCAAGCAGAGAAATTCAGTGATTAAGCTGAGAGAATCCAGGTGGAATTAATCAGCTTGGAAAGGAATTTTGAGCCAGAACAGCTGAGTTGAACCAGCCAACCAGAGTTCAGAAAGAACTAGAAAGGATGAATTTATTCAGCAGTAAACCTCCAAGACGACAATTACATTTGGTGAATAAAAGTTACTTTTACACTGTATGAGAAAAAAATCTATTTTCAATAAAAGGGAAAAACTGAGGAAGAAGGAGGAGGAAGAGGAGGAGGAAGAAGGAAGAGGAAGAAGGAGGAAGAGGAAGAGGAGGAGGAGGGGGGAGGGGGAGGAGGAGGAGGAGGAGGAAGAGGAGGAGGAGGAGAAGAAAAAGAAGAAGAAGAAGAAGAAGAAGAAGAAGAAGAAGAAGAAGAAGAAGAAGAAGAAGAAGAAGAAGAAGAAGAAGAAGAAGAAGAAGCAACTACCATTAAGCCAAAATGCCAAAATTCTTTGGAAAATATTTCCACAGTCAGCATACAGAAGCTATGGTTCAGAGAGACTCAAGGCTGTATCTTGTGCTGACAGCCATACTTGGCAATATGTGAGAGTCTCTCAGGTGAGAGATTTAGAAGACTTTAAGGGCTCATGGAAAGTAACTCAAAGTAACAACAGATGCTGGTGAGGATGTAGAGAAAGAGGAACACTCCTCCATTGCTGGTGGAATTGCAAGCTGGCACAACCACTCTGGAAATCAGTGTGGCGGACCCTCAGAAAAATGGACATAATACTACCTGAGGACCCAGCTATACCTCTCCTGGGCATATACCCAGAAGATGCTCCAACATGTAATAAAGACACATGCTCCACTATGTTCATAGCAGCCGTATTTATAATAGCCAGAAGCTGGAAACAACCCAGATGTCCCTCAACAGAGGAATGGATACAGAAAATGTGGTACATTTACACAATGGAGTACTACTCAGCTATTAAAAACAATGACTTCATGAAATTTGCAGGCAAATGGATGGAACTTGAAAATATCATCCTGAGCGAGGTAACTCAGACACAAAAGAACGAACATGGTATGTACTCACTGATAAGTGGATATTAGCCCAAAAGTTCAGAATACCCAAGTTTCACTTAACAGTAACCGCTGGACTGAGAGTGAGGTCCCAGATGGAGGAGTTGGAGA
>CM052722.1:21660919-21731673 GCA_028551405.1 Uromys caudimaculatus | reverse complement strand
GGAGAAAGGTCTGAAGGAGCTGAGGTAGTTTGCAGCCCCATGGAGGGAGCAAGAGCATCAATGGGCCTGACCCCCCCCCGTCATCCTGGAGTTTGGACCACCAACCAAAGAATATACATGTATGGACCCATGGTTTGGACCACATATGTGGCAGAGGATGGCCTCGTTGGCCATCAAGGAGAGAGGAGAGGCCCTTGGACCTGAGAATGTTAGAGGCCCCAGTAAAGGGGAATGTCAAGGTGGGAATATGGGGATGGGTGGGCAGGTGGGTGGGAAGTTGAATTCCCTCATAGAGATGGGGAGGGGGAGGGGATAGGGTGTTTCCAAAGAGGAGACCCAGAAAAGGGGAAACATTGGAAATGTAAATAAAGCATCAAAAAAATAAAAAAAAATAAAAAATAAAAAAAAGAAGAAGAAGAAACAGCTACTATTAAGCCAAAATGCCAAAATTCTTTGGAAAATATTTCCACAGTCAGCATACAGAAGCTATGGTTCAGAGAGACTCAAGGCTGTATCTTGTGCTGGCAGCCATACTTGGTAATATGTGAGAGTCTCTCAGGTGATGGAGATTTGGAAGACTTTAAGGGCTCATGGAAAGCAGATGAGGCTTGGCATCATGAGACGCCAGGTCGTTGTGAGAAGTTGAGGCCTGGCACCATGTGGCAGGGTTTGAGCCCCTGAAGAGAGCCTAGTAGAGACCATTGGTGAAGGCATAGCTCAGTTGCAGCAGAGACCACAGCATTTTAGAGACGGTAGTTCCATGGGATGATTGTTAGGGACAGCAGCAGCTGTGGAATAGAGCTGGCCTGAACCCAGGAGATGAACGTTGAGTGCTGACAATGGTGGTAGAGTTGGAGAAAGGGAACCCTTTGAAGCCTAGAAGATTGTGAATTCCAGATGTCTGACGTGAAGTTTTACAATGTTGGACTTTAGTCCTGCTTTTATTTGAATCTAACTGTGCCCAAGTTCTTCCCTCTTGGAGTAAGATAGCATATAACTTTAAAAAAAAAAACAAAAAACCAGGAGCTCTCAATTGTGAGACTTTGGAATTTTACAGAGGCTTTGAAATTTTGGACAGACTTTTGATATATTAGAAAATCTTTAGAATTTTTGAGATACTTAGAACTTTCAAAATGACTTCGGATGTTTTGAAGAGACTGAACTTTTAAAGTGTTTGCAGTTTTAAAGACTGTGAGACTTTGGAATGTTTTATATTGTGATATTGGTATTCCTATGAGAACTTGGGGAATAAACAAGAAATGAAGGGTTATAGCTTAATAGTAATGTATTGATGTGACAAATTAACAAAAGATCAGTTGTCTTAGTTGTTGTTTTGAACTTGGTAAAAGCTATAATTATCTGGGAAAAAGAACTCCAGTCAAGGAAATGCCTCATCAGATTGCCTAAAGGTATGTCTGCAAGGCATTTTCTTGATTAATGGTTGATGTCAGTGGCCCCAGCCCATGAGAAGGGAGATGATGTCACCCCTGGGTAAATGGTTCTTATTTGTATAAGAAAGTAGGCTGAGCAAGTCACAAGGAGCAAGCCACTAAACAGAACTCTACCATGGCCTCTGCTTTAGTTCCTGCCTCCAGGTTCCTGCTCTGCTTGGACTACTCTGACTTCCCTCAGTAATGAATTGTTATCTGGAAGTGAAAAAATGAAGCAATTTGAGGGAGGAGTTTTTTTTAAGGATGTTTACAATGTGAGTAGTCAGATTTAAAAGTAGGAAGAAAAATGGTAATAACTTAGGCATGGTACAAGAACTGTCCACTGGAAGAGCCCCCACTATCCAATTTAGCCTAGACCTCTGCTCTGGAGGCCCAACTTTTTACTTTCTGCATGATCAAGAAATAGAAATACAGGGTCCTAGAGAAGCTGAGGCTATAGGGAACTCTTGGACCTCTGAACCAACATCTCACTGTTGAATGTAGCTCTTGGGAGATAAGCTTTTTGTTTGACACCTTTTAGAAGGAGGTTTGTAGAACTTGGGACTGGTTGATGCGAGTGATCAAAGTGGAAGGAGTCAGAAATGATGATAAACTCTAGAGGTTTGGGACTGAGGACATCTTGACAGCCTTAGAAGTCAAAGCACAGAAAAAAAAAAGCTGTTAAGTATCTTAAGGGACAGTGATACTGACTTTGAACATAATCAGGTTGGGCATCAGTGTGGGACTGGATTTTATTATTGGGTACCTGCAGAATTTAGAGAAACTTTCATGTTTTCTTAGATATGCAACAAGGAAGATGTTTTAAGACACCATGACACCTAGAGATCACTAAGAGACTTGTTGCCTTTGTTCTCTTGACAGAATTCAGATAGAATCCAACTGGTTTTCCTTCTTGGCTTGTGAGATACTTCCCGGTTTTGTGTGTCAAAGCAGAATAGTATCCTCGCACTTTACAGACACAGCAAAGAGAGATATAGTAGAGCTATTTCCTCTGGGCCTGACAGTAACATTGGCTATTGTGAAGCCAAAATTCCTATGCTGACTTACAGAATACCTTGGTCCAGCAGTAGCTAGATATATGGTAATGGTAATGGGACTCTTAGTTGTGGGGCAGTGATCTGTGACAGGCAATCTGGCACCCGGTTGAGCACAGGCGTAAAGTCTGGGTGACCCAGTGGAACAATCCACAAGGGACGGAAAACTTTATGCCAATGCTCCCAGGAGTCTTTGGCTCCAGTCACAGGTCACATACCACCCCTCCTCAGGTAGAGGCATGGCCACACAGCCCCAAGCCATCCCCGTGTTAATGAAACATCTAGAGGCTTAGCCACGCCCCTTCCCAGTTACTATATCTGCCTCACCTCTCCCAGGGGCCAGGGGGTACAGTTCCATCCACGCCATTCCACACGATGAAAATAAATGTCTTAGAATTATGGACTGTCTCTTCATCTGGACCTGCCGTGGGAAGCAAAGGGTCTGGCCCTCAATTAAGGAGCCACATCTAATCTCTCATGGAGGGCTTCCCAGCACTCCCAGATGGTACCCATTCACCCAAGCCTAAGCAGCTAGCCCGGTGCCCCAAGCCACCAAAACCCAGTCTCGGCAGGAACCCCAGTTGTGCTCCAGCTAGTTCGTCTGCGGCATCTTGCGGTGACTGCAGTGTCCCAAGCTAGAGAACCCACAGAGACGGCTGCTGCACGTTCCCTGAGAATGGTCCCCTCCCCCACCCATGGGCAGGGCCCGCAAAGGCTTACCACAGCCCCCACCTGCCCATGGGACTGTGTGGGAAGATACTCGGCCACTTCCTGCATGTCTCTTGTACCACCCAGAGTCGCAGAGCCCTG
Organism: Uromys caudimaculatus; assembly: GCA_028551405.1. NCBI lineage: Eukaryota > Metazoa > Chordata > Mammalia > Rodentia > Muridae > Uromys > Uromys caudimaculatus. Next base: position 21,728,378 of record CM052722.1, on the reverse strand, counting down.
GGACAGGCACATGGGGCTTCATCCCACCACGCCAGGCTTGTTCCCACATTAGTACTCCTGCATAGGAGGAAAGGGGACAATCCCAAGGCCCTCTCCTGAGATTCCATTTACCACTTTACCACTTGCTTCTGTTTCCCAATACATATTGTCTTCAAGGGATGCTTGAAAATACAGAAGGTGAAAAGTTGGCTAGAGGATGAGACTTCATCTAAGTAGATTTTGAGAGTTTGTCACTCAAGCTGGAGCAAGACTTTTTAATGATATAGCTGATTTTGAGTCACTCAAATTCTTGTAAGTAATCTCAATAAATTTGTTGGTTCACCAACATGAGCTTGGATGAAATTGGTTCTTTAGTTTATCAATGACCTGTCTGCAGCTTGGTCACACATCCTTAGGAAAAGAGACACAACAAAAGGGTTAGCTGGAATCAGAAATGTGCTTGTGAGCAGATAGGTACAGTAGGCCTTTAAACCATTTCCTCTAACTTAAAGAAAATTGGGGTGACAGGGTCTAATCAGAAAGACAGTATTTCCTTTGATGTGGGTTTAATGGTCAGGTAGCCATGTGGGTACTTGGAATTGAATTCTGGTTCTCTAGAAGAGCTCTTAATTGCAGAGAGAGAGCCTTCTCTCCAGCCTCCAAATACAAGGTGTTGTTTTTTTTTTTTAATTTAATTTGATTTTTTTTTTTTACTTATTCATGTTACATCCTGCTCACTGCCCCCTTCCTGGTCACCGCCTCCCACAATACTTCCCTCCTCCCCTCCTCCCTTTCTCTTCTGAGTGGGTGGGGGCCCCCTAGGTATTCCCCCACCCTGGCACTTCAAGTCTCTACGAGACTAGGTGCTTCCTCTCCCACAAGGCAGCCCAGATAGCAGAACATATCTCATATACAGGCAACAGCTTTTTGGATAGCTCCTGCTCCAGTTGTTTGGGACCCACATGAAGACCAAGCTGCATATTTACTACATATGTGTGTAGAGGCCTAGGTCCAGCCAGTGTATGTTCTTGGGTTGGTGATTCAGATTCTGAGAGCCGCAAGGGTCCAGGTTAGTTGACTGTGTTTGTCTTTCTGTGGAGTTGCTATCCCCTATGGGGCCTTCAATTCTTCCTGCTGTTCTTCCATGAGAAGCCCTAAGCTCCATAAATAGATACATGTTTTTATCATTGTTTCCTCAAAAGATTCTCATGAGAACCTTGGATACATATCTCAATTAGCTGCTGTCTTAGGGTCAAGAGACACCATGACCAAGGCAATTCTTATAAAGGAAAGCATTTAATTGGAGCTGGCTTATAGTTGCAGAGTCTAGTCCATTATCATCATAGTGGAAAGCTTAGCAGCATGCAGGCAGACATAGTGCTGGAAGAGTCGAGAGTTCTGCATCTTGATCTGCAGGCAGCAGAAGGGGACTGGGTACCACACTGGTGTATCCCTGGCATGCATGACCACAGAATCCTGCCTCCACAGTGACACACTTCTTCAATAAGGCCACACTTCCTCCAATAAGGCCACACCTTCTAATATTGCCACTCCCTATGGGCCAAACATTCATATACATGAGTCTATGGGGGCCATTCCTATTCAAACCACCACAGCTGCTATTGGAGAAAACTGGATTTTGAGAGCAAAGTGTGACTTCAGGTCAGTAGACAATAACCATTGTATGTTGACGTCATTTACATTCCACAGGAAAGAAAAGTATTGAGAAGTGTATAGCCACCAGATGTACCATGTTCAACATATATTTCTTCATGGTAAATGATGTTCTTGGCTAGTGACCATGAATTTAATATACATAGAAACGAGTAACTTACATTATATTGGTCATGTGCTGTTTGAAATCACCAAGAAGCTGGCACTTGAAGTGGGGTTGCCACCCTCCATTTCAAACCCAAGTATGTTTGTTTCAAAGTGTTCTCCAAAGTCCCTTATGTCAAGGGACGAACTGCCTTTTCCTAACACTGTGACAGGGAGGAGAAAACAATAATTCAGGTCCAGCTGTGCCCTTGAGAAAAGTCAGAAGGTGAAGCATCTCCAACAGAGGTCACTATTATTTTATCCCATGATATAATAGTGCCTGTCATAGAAATAAGAAACTAGAAGCCCATCAGTGTGAAGCTCATTCATAGAGACACTAATCTGTTGGAAACTTCACCTGACTCCTTCAGCCCCCTCCCTTGGTTTCTGCTGGAAGTTGCCAGTGCCTGATTCGATGATGTTATCTCTATGTGGTCCTATTCTTTTACTTGGAAACCTCACCTGAGGGGACATTTTGTTCTACCTGAGACTCTACTGGGAACTCCAGCTGACTGTCTCAATGGGGCTTCTCCAGTAAATTTCTGCTGGATATTTGTAATCCTTGATTTGGTGGTGTTACTTTTTGTTTGCTCTCTCATTTGGTCTACTCCAGTTGTCTTTCCTGGATGTTTGTTTGTTGGTTGGGATTTTTTTGAGACAGGATCTCTCTTTGTAGCCTTGGCTGTCCTGGAACTCTCTGTAAACCAGGTAGCCTTGAAATCTTAAAGATCCTCCTGCCTCTGCCTCTCAAGTGCTAGGATTAAAGGCATTTACCATCATGGCCCAGTTTCTACTGGGTGTTTTACATATCCACTTGGTGATGTTTTGCCAGCTATCTGTTGCTTGCTATTCATTCTTTTTTTTCTTGCAAGTTATATACTACATAAATGCACTCATTCCAAACTTAAAATATAGCTATCCTAGATCATTTCCTGGAATTAGAAATGATGAAATCAATGAAGGATTTATTAAAAGCCCAATTTGGAATCAGTAGCTCTAAGATAGGGTATACATTTTAACCAGTTCCTAGGTGATAGTTTCTACACCATACACCAGCTTCTGCCCAGGGTGAAAACACAAAAGTAGACTATCCCTAGTGAAAAAAGCACTGGTTAGAAATATTACAACCCCTTTGAAAAGCCTAGAAGGTCTGGGAGACGTTAAAGTTGGCCTGGCTTCAATTCTACAAAGGAGTTGTATTTTCAGAAATTCATTTTTTATAATAGAAGTCACAATTCAGCCCATAAGCAAAGGATAGGAGCTATACTTTTGTGTTCTTTTCTTTTTTTTATTTTTTTGATACTTTATTTACATTTCCAATGTTTCCCCCTTTCTAGGTCTCCTCTTTGGAAACCCCCTATCCCCTCCCCCTCCCTGCCTCTATGAGGGTATTCCACCTCCCACCCACCCACCCACTCCCATATTCCCACCTTGACATTCCCCTACACTGAGACCTCTAACACCCTCAGGCCCAAGGGCCTCTCCTTCCCCCTGATGGACAACAAGGCCTTCCTCTGCCACATATGTGGTCTGAGCCATGGGTCCCTCGATGTGTATTCTTTGGTTGGTGGTCCAGCCTCCAGGAGGACGGGGGGGGGGGATCAGGCCAGTTGACACTGTTGCTCCCTCCATGGGGCTACAAACTCCCTCAGTTCCTTCAATCCCTTCTCCAACTCCTCCATTTGGGACCTCACTCTCAGTCCAGCGGTTACTGTAAAGTGAAACTTGGGTATTCCGAACTTTTGGCTAATATCTACTTATCAGTGAGTACATATCATGTTCATTCTTTTGTGACTGGGTTACCTCACTCAGGATGATATTTTCAAGTTCCATCCATTTGCCTGCAAATTTCATTAAATCATTGTTTTTAGTAGCTGAATAGTACTCCATTGTGTAAATGTACCACATTTTCTGTATCCATTCCTCTGATGAGGGACATCTGGGTTGTTTCCAGCTTCTGGCTATTATAAATATGGCTGCTATGTTATTTTCTTGAGAAATTATCCCATCTTTCTTGTAGTAGAAGCCATTGCTTATCAGTGTTGAGCCTAACGAATAAGCTTAGTGTGTTACAGTGTAGTCCTGTACAGATTTGCCTTTCTCCAGGAAAAAGACACTGATGAAACTCTGCCCACTTTATCTACAGCCTCTCCAAGCCCATTAGTTTTCATTTTCCCAAGCCCCAATGACTAAGTGAAGCATAAATTGTGACACTTTTCTTTAACTTCTTCATTTGTAAAATTAGGGGCTATATATGGCATTCTCTAAGGTGTCTTCCAATGCTAATACTCCATGCTCCTGAGAGAGTATTACCCTATCTATATTACAATCTGTGGATTAGTAAAGTTTTCTTTTCTGACATGGTAGTAGAATGCTTACAGAGAGTTCCGAGTTTCTTTTTCTTTCCTTTTTTATATATTCTTCCCTCATATATTACATCACAATTACAGTTTCCTATCTCCAACTCTCCCCTTCACCTCCCCTTCCCCCATTCATCCCCGTCATGCCCCCTCAGAAAAGAGCAGGCCTTCTAGTGATCAACAAAATCTGGCATAACAAGCTATAATAAGACCAGGCACACATTCTCACATCAAGGCTGGATGAGGCAACCCAGTAGGAGGAAAAGGGTCCTAAAGACAAGCAAAAGAGTCAGAGACAACCCCACTGCCAATGTTAGGAATCCCAGAAGAACACCAAGCTACACAACTATAACTTGTACATAGAAGTCAGACCCATACAGGCTCTCTGATTTCTGAGAGTCCTCAGAAGTTCCCTTCAGTAGATTCTGTGGGCCATGTTCTCATGGTGTCCCTGACCCCTCTGGTTCTTGAAATCCTTCCTCCCCCTTCTCTGCAGGACTCCCTGAGTTCTACATAATATTTGGCTGTGAGATTCTGCATCTGCTCCCATCAGTTGCTGGATGAAGTCTCTCTGATGACTATTGTGCTAAGCTCTGGTTCCAACACATCCTGCAGGCATGAAAAACTGTAGGTCAGAGATTTTGTGGATGGGTTGGTGTCCCAATCCCTCTACTTGAGACCTTGCCTGGTTGCAGAGGATGGCCAGTTCAGGCTCCCTGTCCCCCATTACTAGGAGTCTTCACTAGTGTCAGCTCATAGAATCCATGAAGTTTCCATTGCTTTGGATGAAGCTCTGAGTGATTGACATGGTACAACCTTTCTTTTAGTTAACATTTCATTGCCTGGATACCCCAAAAGATTTTAGCTGGGCTACCTTACCGTATAACCCATGGAACGCAGAGACTCAAGCACTCCTTTAGGCACAGTTATGATATGGAAGTATTGACACTTCCATAAAGCATTTACAACTTAATTGTGGACTGTACACACTATATATCAATAGGGTGGAGTGCATGGCAGGGAATGTGGGAGATGAAGGAACTTCCTTTCAAATGAATTCAAAGGCCCACCCTCTGGAAGCCCCTTGGCATGATAACCAGTGTGTCTTTTCAGACATTTGCTGACTACATCTGATAGGCAACCCCTAGAATGACCTCTTTTTGCCAAGGCACAGGGCTTGGGTAAGCCATATTTATACCCACTGTGACTGTGCCATTGCTCTGTAGTTAACTTTCTTGCCTTAGCCATTTTCTGTTACCAAGATTTACACAGATTTATTCCATCTGTGGAGGGCCAAGATCATGGAGACAGGGCTGGTGATCATCTTTTGTATTTTTTTTTTGAAACATAATCACACTCTGTGGTCCTGGCTGACTGGGAACTCGTTAAGAAGCCAAGGCTGACCTCAAACTTTCAATTAGCTTCTTGTCTCTGACTTTCAAGTGCTGACATTACAGGTATTCTTGTGCCACCAAGGCCAGATGGCTTTCTTTATGGCATGTGAAGAGACAGGTGCAGTGTGTATGTGTGTGTGTGTGTGCGTGTGTGGTGTATTATGTGCAGGGTATAGGGTGTGTGTGGGGTATATGTATATGTGTGTATGTGTTCCTTCCAGCTTTGGTTTTAAACTTTATTTTTTAAATGTTCCTGTAGATTTATATTATACACAAAGCATATTGCTTCCAATCATGCCCTCCCTTTTCTTACCCCTCTGTCCTCTCTTTTGTTCTTCTTGTATCCCTAGACCCTTTCACTTCTACTTTCATATACATACATGTTTTTGTACATGACTTAAAACCCAGAAACTGCAAATGAGAGAAAATATATGATATTTTGCTCTCTGATTTCTTTCCCTCTTTCTATAAAGCCATCAGGATTTAATCATGGGGGCCTTATTTAATCCTCATCATCTGAAGGGCCCACCTCTAAATATCATAGTTGGATTAAATTTGATCCTCTTGTTACTTCACGCCAGGGACTGCAGCTCAAAAATGAAGCCCTGGGAGATAATCAAATCATACCCAGCCATAGCTATTGTTGACTATTTTAAATATTTCAAAAGACTCTATCGATGTGGAAGTCATTGCAGACACACATTTCATATAAGTGAGTTGGTGACAAAGGATGAAAGAATTAGGTTTTTGATTATTGGCTTTGTAGAGATGAATGAAACAGTTCATGAACTGAATGTTAGATAGCCTCATTATCTTTGGAAATACTGCATTATCTGTTCATTTTTCTTCACAACCAGCCATTGGCTAGATGGAAAGAAAGAGGAGTAAAACCCAGGAGAGCAATGTGTTAACTATGCTGGGTCTTTAGCTAGATTTCCTCACTTTGATTCATAAGGATCCCGCCGCACCCCCACACCTAAATCATAATCTCTTGAATAATTTTATATATTCATTGTACAAAATAATAGGAGACATTCTCATTCACATTTGCCTTTTCTTTTTAATGTAAATTTTAAAAAATAATTTGAGAATTTCACATAACAAATTTTGACTACTTTTTTTTTCTTTTCTTTTCTTTTTTTTTTGGTTTTTCAAGACAGGGTTTCTCTGTGTAGCCCTGGCTGTCCTGGAACTCACTCTGTAGACCAGGCTGACCTCAAACTCAGAAATCCGCCTGCCTTTGCCTCCCAAGTGCTGGGATTAAAGGCGTGTGCCACCACTGCCCGACTAAATTTTGACTACTTTCATTTTCCCTCTCTCAACTTTTCCAAGATCTGTCCCCCCCCCCGACAAGTTTGTGTTCTTTTAAAAATAAAGCCCATAAAGTCCAGTTTATGCTGACCAGATATTCTTAGATGTGTGGTCTTCCATTGGACCACTGTGGAATTACCAGGGTCTACACTCATAGAGAAAACTGGCTCTCCTTCCAGCAGCTAATGATTGCCATACCTCTTTGGCTGGGGTGAGACTTCATGGCCACCTCCCCTCTCCATGCTTTGGTCTGGTTTAAGCCATAAATTTTAAGAGTTCGTCCACCCCATATTATCTAGGCTAATTCTAGAAAGTAAAGATCCTTAAAATGAGCATTCAAGTCTTAAGGAGAACAATTTGGAATAATTGTCACAATTTTAAAGGCATCCACTCTTTGTTTCTGTAAATCTACATTCTAGAATTTTTCCTACACAAACACTTGTACATGCATGAGATTTCAAATATGTTTGTTATTTATCATGTCATTGTTGACGATAGGAAAATATTACTCAAATGAGATTGAGTAAACAAATGAGGCTGGGCTATGTAAGTGTGGTAAAGGATGGGGAATCATTTTAGGCACTGGTAGAGAAAGAACTTCAAGATATGATGTGTCATGTGTAAACAAGTAGGCATAGAAACCAATAGGCTACCATTTCTGTAAACTGAGGGTGGAATATTTGAAAACACTTTGTTATTTCTCTGTATATATGGTAAACACTGCAGGAAACATATAAAGAAACTAGTAACCGCTCAACAATGATCACCGACTGCAGGGTTTGGGAGATGGATGTTGAGCATCATGAGGAAAAAGTACATCGATAGTTGAATAACTTTGCACTGGATATCATTTTCCATGCCTTTAGAGTTCTGAACCATGAGACAGAGATTGGGGAGCATCAGAGCAAACCAATGTCCTCTGGACATGAGGGGACTACTGTACTCACAAACTCATAGCAGTGGTGGTTGCCAGACAAGACCTATATAAGACCAAGACAGTCAACATTCTAGCATGGAAGGGGAAAATGTTCACAAGCTCCCACCCTTAACTGAGGGGCTATGGAGACTTGATGGTTTCTAGGGGAGGAAGAATTGATTTTTTTTAAGGAGTAATTCCTGGTAGGTCAATCATGTTCTACCAGATATTCAGGAGTATATGAACAGCACAAATTAGGACTCAAGGAGTTATTTAAAAGAAGGAAGAGGAGGAGGAGGAGGAGGAGGAGGAGGAGGAGGAGGAGGAGGAGGAGGAGGAAGAAGAAGAAGAAGAAGAAGAAGAAGAAGAAGAAGAAGAAGAAGAAGAAGAAGAAGAAGAAGAAGAAGAAGAAGAAAACAACTATATGGAGTTGTGGATGCATGGGGAGATCAGAGTGGGTCTGTGAAGAGTTAGGGGATGGATAAAGGAAGAATAAGATCAAAACACATTTGTGAAATTCTCAAAGGATTAATAAAATACATTTTAAATATGTTAAGTGTATAAGTAAAAATGCAATAAAATTCTAGTTATGGGGAATTACCTGGAATGCTTATTTTTCAACAGTGTTCAATCTCAATAAAACATTAGAAACTCTGTACTTTGGAACAAGTCAGCCTGATTGATTCTAATGTAAGCCAGAGGAGCAAGCAATTACAAGACAGGGCTGGTGAGATGGTTCTGCAGGTAAAATATGCTTGCTACTAAGCCTTAGAACTGAATTTGATCCCCAAGACTCACATGGCAGAAGAAGGAGCTGACTTCCATCAGTTGTTGTCTGGTCTTCTGCATGCCCTGGTGTACATGTACCCCTAAATTGATAATAATGATAATAATAATAATAATAATAATAACAACAATAACAACCTGTATTAGTAATAATAAAAGGGACTCAGAGCCACAGAGTACAGTCATGCAACAACTATTTTTTATTGAACATTGGATACATGCATTTGTCCAGTTCATAAATTATACTTTATTATGTCACAAAATAAAAGCGACTACTTATCTTCTACCACTTCGAATGTTCAGTTTTCTACACTGAAGTTGAGCTACTGTCACAGAGAGCACATATGATGGGAGAGTAGCATTGGAAAGATTTCTGGAAAAATCCAAGTCAATCACAGAGCATACTTTCTACTGAGCAAGGTTCACCCGGCCACACAGTTACACACAAGGCAAAGTTAAAAGAATCTGAGTCTGTTGTGGTGTGTTATGAACTTCTTCTACAGGATTCATTAATCCAAAGAGTCCAGACAAAACCAAACTATGACATTATTTACATTAAGTCCCACACCTGGAACTCATTCTGAGTTATTTAACCCAGAGTGTATTTTTCAAAGTAATAAATATTTATGGTAATATTAACAAGTACAATTATAATTTACATAACATGTGCCTAGTATTTAAAACAAAACATAAAATAACTAAACATAAACACTAAAGAAGCTTGTGCCATGTAGTTTCACAACTCACTGGACTGTGTCATCTCAAACCCTGTATGTCATTGTCATAAGCATATCGATGTCAATAGCTAAGACCAACATAAAGAAAACTTTGAATTCTACAGTGTGCCTTTAATATTGAGGTCCTGAGTTATACTGAAAAAAATTCAAGCTTGTCTGGGAGTTAATGAAGTCTTGAATATATGAAGTTTTATCATCCATTTAAACGATTCTCTTAAGAAACCATAAAGTTATGAAAGTCTGACTATGTTCTATTATTCTGGGAGTGAATTTTGAATTTGGGGAAATATAAATCTTATCTCCTAGAAATGTGGAGCTCAGAGAGAGCAGAGAGACAGTTCAATCTGGGATTCCAGCAGGGCATCCAGAGCGAGGCATCTCGACTACAGATTCATATTTGAGTTCCTAGTCAAGTCTCTTAGTTCACAAAGTATTTTTCTATTAGAGGCCATTCATGTAGCCTATGTCTTCAGGCTCCTATAAATCAACCATTGACATATCTTATTCATTTAGTGAGAAGATGGAGAGTAAGTGGCTCTGCCTCTTTCCTGATACTCCTTCTCCAATGAATCCTGATATCAAAGAAGGCTAGATTGTGAACACTTGGGTCCTCTTCTTTGACTTTGTCTGTTGCTAAGTTATTTGTTGTTGAGTTGGTTTTTGATGCTATTTTGAGACAAAGCCTCACTATGTAGCCCGGCTAGCCTGGGCCTTGTAGCAATCCTTATGCTCTTGAGTGCTGGGATTACAACCATGTGATTTAGTTGGTGCTTGCAACTGAAGTATATCTCTGGGTTGAGATGAGGGTGGAAGCTCTGAGCCTTCCCTGCTCCACCAGTTCGTACTACATGTCAGCCTTGGCATTCAGTGAGTCATTTACCTGTGTGTTTTGATCCTCTTTGAGTCTATCACTACTTCAGGCCTTTGGACAATATCTAGAGTAGCAAGGAGCTTTGTATTAAGTCCTGTAAGTTTCATTTCTCACACAGCTTAGATTTGGGAAGTAATACTGGGTAGAAAAATTCTGACCTATATGTGTGTTGTGCCATTTGACTCTTCCATGTAACCTTAGGGTTATTAAGTAATGTTCTTGAACCAGGACAGCAGTTTATGTATGAATGTTTGGTGACATTATGTTCCTTGCCTTCTAGCACATTCAAAGCCACAGGATATTACACATTTCATAACCATCGTTTTTCCCCCAAACATCTTGTACTGTGTCTCTGCCTTCTACGTATAACATGCAAAGTTATTCCCACTTCCATTCAGCCAAGAATAATCTTACTAACTCCTTTGTACCAAAGTAAGTAGACTCTGTAGTGGAAACCAGGGAAGCAGTGATTGTCATTTTCACAGAATGAGCCACAAAGACTAAAGCATAGTTAATTCAGATTAGAGCAAATGGAAATCAGATTAAATTGGAGTGTGGATGAAACAGCTTTCTTGTAGGTCAAAGGTGGTCTGATTTTGACAGCTGATGTTTCAGTCCCATGGTTCCATGGGCATTTTAATTGAGTGCTAGATAGTCACAAGCAAGTGAATTTAATACTTCTAAATTCTCATAGTAAAGGATGTAAATGGGCTCTTTGGCCAGTGGGAAAACCTTGAATTTAATGAGGTAATGAGTGTGAGAATACTTTATAGACCATGAACATGAGGTAAATGCAATATTCTTTTGAATTAATCACGGATCGTTATAGTATAACCCAAGGTTCCTAAATTGAACACATGTGCAACCTTGATACTTTATGAAAATATTTGAACTCCATCCAGTGCATTTCTAACATAAGAGGAAAATTTGTTCTTTGTGTGCTGTTTGTTGACTGCTCTAGATAGATATTCTTCTGGGGCATACACATGATCCTCCTTTATCTAAATAAAGGATATCTTTGAAGACCCAAATGATAATGTTGTAAAACTTCTTTTTATTCTCTCTCTCTCTCTCTCTCTCTCTCTCTCTCTCTCTCTCTCTCTCTCTCTGTGTGTGTGTGTGTGTGTGTGTGTTGGGCAGGGTGGTTATGTGTGGGGCATGCGTATGCCATGGAGCGTGTGTGGATGTCAGAAAATAACTTGCAGGATAGTTCTCTCCTTCTACCATATGGGTTCTTCAGATGGAACCCAGCTTGTCTGGCTTGGTGTTAAGTGCCTTTATCAGTTGAGCTATCCCACTGATCCTGAAGGCCAAAGTTATAGTAAGACTGGAGCAGTGTTAAATACATTGTGTCTGTATGCTGTGGTAGAGGGGTGGCTGGGAGAAATAGCAATCCCGATACAGAAGAAAGCAGAGCCTAGGGGGTGGTTATGTTTACTTGAATAGCGTGTGTGCACATGCACATGGCAGGAGAGAGAGAGAGAGAGAGAGAGAGAGAGAGAGAGAGAGAGAGAGAAGAGAGTGAGAGAAACTGGTCCCATAAAAGTAAAGAATGTCTGCTTCCTTTCAGCTGTTAATTCATCCCATGAAAATGGGGTCACAGGTAGATGAAGTTTGTAAAATATTCTTTGTTCTTCCCAGAACGTCAGGGCTAATTCTAAGCCATTCTCTCACAACAGCTTCCTCCTAGTGTGGGTGGGAAGAGAGAAGATGGCAAGAAAGTGTGTATAGCCCCCATTTTACCAAGATTCAAGGTACACTGTTCATTCAGTTCTCATACAGTCAGGTCCTTGGGGCAACTGTTTTTATCTGGCTTCTGGGGAAAGTGACTTAGCCACCTTTTAGCCAATGGTTGAGGGTGCCATTTAACATGTCATTCTCCAAATAAAGATAATCTCTTTTCCTCCAAGCCATCTGACACATGATAGGGCTCAGAAACCAATAACTAATTTCTCCTTTTGGCGGAAGCGAGAACTTTATAACCCAAGTTCTCCCATGTCCTAGGCAAGCTCATTTATTTCTGTTCAGTGTGCACTTTCATAAAAAGATGAGGTTGCTTCATCTGTAGCAGCTTCTAACAGTTGCCCTATGGGATATCCATCCTCCAAGCTGAAGAACCAAATTATTAGCAGGGCAAAGAGGCCTTGCTAATAAGGCAGAAAGCTAGATTCAGTGGGGAAGTAAGAGCAGCCAGAACTGGGTTGAGCCATCCACGTTTATGGGGAATCATAAAATCATCAGCAGGGAGGGGCTTTGTCTGCACTATTCAGGGAGGATCACCTTGCTGTAGAATATCAGTCCCAATGGCAGCTGGACCTTCCCTGCCAGCAGCAGTCCTTCCTTGGTGGGGAGACTGCTTTGTTTATTGCTTAATCTATCACTATTGAGCTGCCTGCCTCAGGGAGTCTCAATTTAAGATAGATTGAAAGGTAGTATCTGTCAATTGAATAAACACAGATGGTTTTCCACAGCAAAAATTGATTTTTTTTTCCTTCGCCAAAGACATAAGTGCTAAACGTGATTATCTTTGGAAGCAAGGCATAAAATGTCTCGGTTCCAGCCCCTGTGTGTTCTGCCCTGGCAAAGAAGGGGCACCACATGGATCTCAGGTTTCTCATCTAATTTTAGGTTCTTGATTTTAAAATAAAATAAAACTTCTGCTTCCTTAGAGAAGAGATGGGCCAATTACATTTTTCCTAATAAGAAGGTCTAGCTCAATCCATTATTTAATTCACTCTATGTTTTATCAGTTTTGGTCACTGGCTGGCAAAAACTCCCTCCAACTCTTTCATTTACAACTCACAAGGAAGTAACAAGATTTGCCTTAGGACACACAGCAATATCCAGACCTTGATCTTCTCACTGTTTGTCTAGTAGCTAGCAAAGAGACACACTGTCTGTACCCTGATGTTGACTGAAGGAGACAGGAAGCTGTATCCTGTTCTTAAGTCGTCTCTAGAAGCAGGTACAGAAGAGATGCTAAAACTACTACATTAAGTTCCATATGCCAGAATTTTAGACATCCAGAATGCTATCTATGTTAGCAGCTATCTAGGGACTGAGCCATTTGTGTTCAAGGGCTTTAAAGGTTTGAGACAGAAGGGCAATGTTGGGGCACAGTTATTTCAGGAGAGCAGGCATGTAAAAGCTGAAGAATGAGGAGCAAGAATTCCCTTTGACTAGTAAGAAGCCCAGGCCACGTGTTTTCTTATGTATCTTTCAGCTCTAATTATAAACCACTGCAAGCTCATAGAATTCTATTAACAGGAATGATGCCAAGGAGTCCCCGAGTAGCAGAACAACCTAGTTTCTTTCCCTCTGCCATGTGCACAGGAACATGGAAGAATGGTTGAGGGGGTCCTCCAAAACTTTATGGCTGCAAGAGCAGAAGTGTATTAACTGTTAAGTATAGGTGGGCCACACACATGCTTTTAAGACAGAACTGGAGGAGATGAGGAGACTCAGAGAACCTTAGCAAGAGAAGGGACTTAGCTCTCTCTTCTCACACATGGAAAAAGGAGCCTAGATGGGGAAGCCAGATAGCCGAAGTCATATAGCTAAAAGCCGGATATTAAGACATCTTGGTTCTCTACCTCCACTGTCTATCTGTCTTTTCAAAAAGTGAAATGTAGTTAGGGACTACCAGGAAAGCTAGTGTTCATAAGAGCTCAGAGAAAGCAGGAATGGAGAGGTCTTGTTCCAACTGTAACCACAGATCCTTACACAGCCCTGGTCCTAATGCCTAAAGCTCCACAGCCAGCTAGTACTTCTCCACATCAAGCAACAGAAGGCTTTCTTAGATGTGCTGTGTGCTTGCTGTTTACATCCCAGGCAGAGAAAGCTTGAACTAAAATTGTCAGGATTTAAGGGATACATACTAGGAGACACTTGTACATCCTGGATTTAGACTCAAGTAGGTCCTCATATTCACAGTCTGCCAGGATTGGCCCATATTTGAGTTCAGACACAGTGAAAGCAGGATTTCTCAAATAAGACAGTCTCAACTGTACTTCAGAGCCATTTCTATGACTTCAGAAAGAGATGGAGCTATGAGTCCAGTCTTTTTTCTGCATTGGGCCATTTCACACACGTTTTAAAGTGGAAATAAATATGTATGTACACTTTTTGGTCAGTTCAACAATTTAAGATTTCTGTGGCTTATTTTTCACATGTTCAGACACAAGGTCACATTAGTTAAATTATATTCATTTTCTTTGCACACTTTAGGGGAACTATACATTCAATATAAACATGAATTTATTTCTGCAGAGAAAAAATTATCTTTCATGTATTGAAATTACTGCTTTACTACAGCAAGGGCAGTTAACTCTAAGCAAATACACTTGATTCAAAACATGTATATCAAGAATAAATGCCATCCTTTATACATTTGTAATAGTTACTAATTTGATAAAATGAGCATTTTTTCCCACCAAAAGATCTCTTTTCTATAGTAGAATGACTCTCTAATGACCAAAATTGGGTTAACAAGAATCAGAATTTCTATGAAATGAGAAATCTGAGCATAAGCCATTGCTCCATATCCATACATGGATCTACGTTTCGTTGTGTTTCGCCTTAACATTTTCTATTGAGTGTTTCTTCTGTGTCCTCAGCAACATCTTTGAAAAAGTCAATATTTAGTGGTTTGTTTTATCTTACACTGGTTTCAAATGCTATAAATGGAGTCCATTCCTCACACATGGGACTCTCTTTTAGAGTTGGCTTTTCATTTTAGGAATGTAAATAAAAGTTGTCCCTTGGTTTACATATTATAGATATTTCTGGGAAAAAAAGAGCCAAGCCATGTTTTGAAAGCAATCAGCTTCTGTTTAAAGAAAATAACTCACAGAGCAGATACTCAATGCATGGTTTCTCTGCTTTCTTTGTTCATATAATTTCTAAGACTTAATTGACCATACTTGCCTAGCAGGGCTTGGCGCTTTGAATAATAATTTCCAATTTGTTCCTTAGTTTATTTTTATTTTTATTTATTTTCCTTGTTTTTTAAAGGAAGATTTGATCTCCATCAGAAAAATCCCTTACAAGTTGAGATGGAAAATGAAGCCTGCTGACTTACTTTGCGATACAATGGTGATTGATGCATCTGGATATCTTTCCCACCTGTCCGTATCACTCATCCTCCTGAAGGGTTTGCAGAAGGTATAGAGAAACAATCAATTCCAGGGCTCCTGGACATCTGTAGAACAGTACTGGGAGTTCCTTAAGAGGCAAAGTTGAAGGTTAGTCTAGACATATCCCTCATGACAGATATTTCCATTGATGAGACTGAAGGTAGCCGAAGGGTTGGTACTCTTGAAGGAGGTCATGCAAGTGGTACTTCTGCCTGTGCTGTGGGACCTGTTCAGCAGGCCCGGCTGGCAGCAGAGGAGTTGAGTGTTGAACTGCTTCCTGAAGCTCTTGCTCAGCAGATAAAGGGCAAAGGGGTTCACACAGGAGTTGGTGAAGGCCAGGAGGCGGGCACAGATGCTGGTGACAAAGTGGAGCATGGAGGTATCCACCTCAGAGTAGTGGTAGGAACGATACAGGTAGATGACATGATTTGGGAGCCAGCAGAAGGCAAAGAGACCCACGAACACCAGTACCGTCTTGGCAAGCCGCTTCCGGGATTCGATCTGAGCAGGAAGAGAGGCAGAAAGAGGGACAGCATTAAAGGTATAAGGACAGAGAGAAATGGGTGAGGAACTATGTGCACAAAAAGTGTAATTGAAGATGATGATAATGAGTGAGCGAGAGAGAGACAGAGAGAGAGAGAGAGAGAGAGAGAGAGAGAGAGAGAGAGAGAGAGAGAGAGACAGGGAGACAGAGACAGAGAGACAGAGAGAGACACAGAGACAGAAAGACACACAGACATACACTCACACAGAGAGATGGGGAAAGGAAGCAAAAGAGAATCAGAAACACAGACTGACAAGGCGGGAAGCAGAAACCTGTGAGGCAAAATAGTTAGAACATGCTTCGGAGAACAGATCTTTAAACAAAGTTGATTACATGCTTGAATGGACCGCACAATGAAATTCTAGTAAGCGCCCTCTTTTTTCTCCAGAGAGCATTGGGGTAGTTTATCAGCCATTCTCCTTCAGGCCTTTCTTTTCTCTACAGTTAATTATTTCTTAGCCCCTCTGATGCTCAAAACAGCAGCCAGCTTTATTCTTCCTCATTGGCCAAGCTGAGATAAGGCTGTATTATTATTTTTTAATCTCTAGCTATTTCTGGACGACACAAAGTGGAGTGAACATCTCTTTTTGCACTTCACTCCCTTTGTGACTTCAGAGGGGACTTCTTTCTCATTAAACAATTTGGGGTACAGTGGATATTTGCTTACTAAAAAAGCTTTTCAAATAGGGAGCCAATTGCATCGTCAACTGCCGTTTCTCCCTGGTAGGAAAAGAACTTTGAAAAGGGAGCCCTCTAAATGGGTTCAGCTATTCATTTCCATGGAGTTGGAGGTCTTTTTGTTCTACCATCAAATATATCAAAGATCTAAATGTGGGCTAGTGGGGGAGGCAAAAAGAACTGCCTGGGGTTGGAGAGATGGCTCTCGGAGGGCCTGAGTTCAGTTCCCAGCACCGACGTGGGTGTAAAGCTAGTCTCACAGTATTTGGTGCCCTCTTCTGACTTCTGTGGGTACCAATCATGTCCATGATGCACATACATTGCAGGCAAATATGCACATACATAAAACAGATAAATATTTAAAAAAAAATAAAAATACTGACCAGGAAAGAAAGCCAGAGCCCTCAGTTTCTACTCTTTGTCCCTCTAGGATAAAATTAAGGAGGTTTATGGAAGATAGAGAGAAGGGTAACATACTGGGGTATCCTGCGTGCTGTGACATACTCTCATTATTTTCCAGTAACACTACAAAATAGAAGCTATTTATAATAATGGTAAGAAAATTAAGGCCTCAAGCAGAGAAATCAAGTCTGGTTTCATGCCATCATTCTATAAACCTTACTCCTTTTTTTCCATTGATAAACATTCATCATACATAGAGGTGGTTTTCATGAAGACACTGTTGTTCAAGCATGCCACGACCACTGACCGTAGTCACCGCTCCCTACCTCCCTCCATCATGAGCCATTCCTAACTAGGTTAATTTCTTTTCTCCTACCTCATTTTTCTGCTCCCTTTGTTTATCTGTGTGCTAACTCTCTTCCTGAACAAACAATGTGTTTGGATTAAAAGAAGCATCTATAGAAAGCATTGGAGTCCCTCAAATTATTTTCCTTTTCACAGCTCTGGGGAATTGAACCCAGGCACTTGTGTATGCTAGACAAGTGCCCTATCACTGAAGGAAACCTTAATGAAGAAGCATCACTCACCTCCTAGAATGAGTCAAAGTCAAGTGATGTGGCCACTTCTATACCACACTTGTCACTAAGATTCAAAATTTAATGCAAGGGTCCAAGTGCCTAAGGAGAAAAATGAAACCATAGGAAGCACCCACCTGCTTCTTGACATGTATATTGCCTTCCACGGGAAGATTGTAGGCACTCTGAATCAGATTTCGGGCAATGAAGTAGTAGTAGACAGAGATGATTGCCAGTGGGATAACATAGAAAACCAGAAAGGAAGCCATGGAGTGGATTTTAGGGTGCAGCTCATTGGAGTGTGGGTAAGGGGCACAACTAATGAAGGTTTGGTTGGTATCTTTCACATGGAAGGGGTGGAGGTCAGAAAACACAGCCTCTGGGATAGCCAACAGCATAGAGATGATCCAGATCAAGGCAGCTTTGAGACAGATCTTCATCAGGGCATGGGATGCCTGGATATCCATTGGCCGGACAATGGCTTTGTACCTGGGGCAGCAAAAAAGGAGAATAATTCTCTGTAAGTTGTTTGACATCATTATGGATGATAGCACAGCCAGACCAGGGTGTGGCAAGTTAGGCTGCTGAGGTGCAAAATTTAAGGAGGTACTCATCCTTAAGTTCATGAAAATGTTTACTCCGAATTCTCATAACACACAAAGTGAGTGCCTTCAGAAATTTGGCACCCTGAGTGTGTCCCTTGCCTCATTCTGGTTGCTCTAGAATGGATGCCTTAAGAAATAACATTCTGTTCTTTTTCTTTTCCCCCTTTTGTCTCTTCTTTCTCTCTCCTTTTAGATTAGAGGTTTAAATCATTTTATGTACATTTCTCCTATTTTCTTTGTTTAAATTATTATATAATGCAATTGATTTCATTTTCTTTCTTCCCTCCCCTCCTTCCATGCATGCATGTGCCCCCACACATACACACACCCAAACATTTAAATATATAAGAGAATGTGCTCAGTCCATTTAGTCTTACTTGTATGCATATAACTTGAGAGATAACCAATTATATGAAGCCTTCCCTGGGGAAGTCTACCCTCCTCCCCAGCATTCCTTAGATGCTTTGAGTTCTTTGTCTATGTGTGGGCTCCCATGAGATTTCCTCTTTAAAAATTATACATATTTATTTATTGTATACAATATTATATTTCAAAATATGTATACATTATACAAAGACTAGATTGAGTAATTAGCATAAGTGTAGTTATCTGGTTTTGTTTCTGTGAAGCCAATTAAAAATGACTCAGTGATTTTCAAGCATATGATATGTTGTTAACAACTGCGGTCACTGTGCAGCACAATTCGCCCTGTCTCTTGATTTTAGTTCTTCTCAGTAAAGCTGATGTTCCTTTCATTTTTCTTAATAAATTGCAGAAATGAATAACAAAGCAAATTGCTACCTAAAGAGAGCTATGGAGACAAGGAGCTTGCTTTTATTTTGTAAAATCTTTGTTTTGAATATTCACATCCAGTTCTAGGAATCTGAAGTCACTGGATATTTTCAATATTTCTTTTCTTTCTTCCAAAGAATGGGAATGAATAGGCCATTGAGATTGCTATACCCAGAAGGACGCCAGTAATTAACAACTAATCTTTGCTTTACTTTCTTACTCTCTTCCTTCTGTCCTAGCTCCCTACTGCTTTGTGAGGTATTTGGACCTCTACTGCCTTGGGTTACTCTGGGAAACAGACATGGGCCTGAAGTCAAAGGTACAAAGGTTTATTGGGGGCGGATACCTGAGCTAAACCAGCTGATGGACTATTTACTCAGCTACTAAAGAGTTTCTTTTTCTCTCAAACATTTATCCAAAAAATATAGCTAGTTAATGATTGATGATGAAAAAAATAAAAGGTTTTACTGTCAAAAGAAATGATCAGAGCAGCTGTGCTTGAACTCTGGAAAAAATAAATAAACAGAGTAGACAGACTGGAAGGAAAAGAGAATGAAGCAGACGGGACAGAAACAGAGACGATGAGGTCCTATGTCATAGAGCGTCCTTGTGTTCTGATCTGTGAGCTACTTTTGAACATTCAGTCTCATGTTATAATCTGGAATATTCTCTCATTGCCTTTTCTCTTGAGTCACTTTGTGTGGCTTCCATGCTTCATGACGAAAGAGCCTTATATGAGACAGTCGACTACAATGGGCATTTGAAGTTGTCCCCATATTTATTTCCAGGATTGCTTCCCATGTGTCATTTCAAACCCTTAAAAGAGTAAGCTGCCTTTTTAAGTTGTACTCTCGGGAGAGTTACCCAAGTGCTTATGTCTCCATTGTACCTCTGCTTCCCTCTTTCTCTTCATGCTCTATCCTACAGTCTCCATACATGTGAACCCAATCCTTCTGTATCCCAGCTTAAGTGGCATCTTGAAGATTTTGCAGACTAATCAATGACATAAACACACCCATTCATTCTCCCAATCTATCTAAATTTTTGATAGAGTTGTCAGCTCTTATCATTTTAAAATAACTATGCACTGTCTTTAGATAACTATCTAAGATCTGTAGTACTAAGGATTAACCCAAGACCTTTCTCATGTAAGCCACACAAGCTCTGTGTAGAGCCCCAGATTTCTTTTTATTTTTCATTTTGAGACAGTCTGTATAAATTTCCTAGGTTTGTCTTGAACATTTTATGCAGTTCAGGTAAGCTTTGAATTTTGCAACTCTCCTGCTTCTGCTTTCTGAATAACTTGAATTACAGGCTGCACCACCCAGCCAAACTTGAATTTATTGTTTGCTAATTTTTTATTGGCATGACTTTTCTACTTGATTTTTTAAAAATCAGTTTCTTGAGGTCTGAAGATTCTGGCTTCTTGTCTCCATTTCTAAATGTCTTAAGTCCCTCTTTTACACATGTTTAAGTAAGAGCTCAGCAAATATTTGTTATTGGTTGCCAAAATATATCTTGCAGGAGAGACTCTTATTCTCACATTCTCACAAGTGAGGGGGGCTTCACTATTACACACATAATAAGTCTCATTCTTCTATAGATGGGCAAATTTACTTTGCTGATAGTACGAGGCACAAGACAATTCTTTCCACTTCTAAAAACACCTGGGCTTCATTTTGCTGGTGTCAACATTGGAATGGGTGAAGGACGGTCTTCACAAAATTAATGTGGCAAAGACACAAACTGATTGGCTCTTGTGTCTCAGATTGGAAACCTTTGTCCACAAAAAGGCATGGATTTATTCAAATTGTCTTTTGTTTCATTATGTTATTCAAATAGTTCAGGCCTTGCTTGTCTATAATTGCCTGATGTAGTCAGTAGGAATTGTTGAATATCAACCCTTTAAAACTCCTAATACAAACCAAATGCTTATTCTACAGAGAAGATTGGTCTAGAAGAAAACAAAATGAACAAACTAGTCTCTTAGCTAACTGACACATTGCATGAATTTAAATGAGAATCCTACTGGTGAACTTTGACAATACTCCAAAAGCCTGGATTTATTTTCCCTTGAGAATAGCACCTATAATCCCCTTGAAGAAATGTGAGGCTATCATTAACTGACTTGTAAGATGCCTGTAACCCAGAGCACAGAGCAGTGGAATCTTTAAATTTTTTCCATAGGATATATTCTGATAATGCATTCCCTTTCCCAAACTCCTCTCAGATCTTCTTAACACTCCCCTCTGAGCCATTTCTCAGCGAACAGCTTAGTGGTCCTTGTAGCAGATCCAACTGTTCTAAGTATGTGATATATTACAGTCATCCTTTCCTAATTTTTCTCCAGGTTAGTCACTCCAGTGCTCCTTTTCATCCCATCTTAATATACTCTAGTTTCTTCTGACTTATAACATAGACTTGTGATCAAAGCCGAATCCCCAGGGACATGGATAGGTTGAGGAAAAAAGAAAAGGACACAAAGAAGCAAATTGGAGAAGACTAGAGAAGGAATCAGGAAATAGGAGGAAATGTTGGGTAACTGGAGATGAAAAAAGAAATGAGGAAGAGAAGGAAGAACTAAACCTTAGTCTGACTTTTAATATGACTCTATTGTTACATCATGCCCTCGCCAATGTATTCACCTGGACATTGTCAATATGCCTTGCTGTCTCTAAGGAAGCTAGCGTCAGAGCAATAAGTATTGAAGGGGAGTTGTACACTTAGGGGAAAAGTTCTTTTCTTAAGTATTTTTTAAGTGTGGGCAAGGTTGTTACTCAGAAAGCAGTAACTCTCAGTGAAACATAGCTCCACCATGTGAAATGCATACCTTCCAAGCATGCTATTGGCACTAGGAGCACATGGCTGAAAATCCTGAACACTTGCAGAGTTGATACAATTGTACACTTTGTTTCCCTATCTAAGTCTTCATGGAAGTGATACGAACAAAGAAAAGTTGAGCATATGGTTGACATCATCTTTCTTCCCTATTGTAGAAGTACCAAAGAATATTTTCATTCACATTAAATAAAAGATGATAAACGAAATACCACAAAGAGCTACTCAGCTTCAGTGACACAGGAAAGGCACTCTCCATTGTGCTAGTTGGGAACACTACTCAGGACAAAAATATGAACATGCACCTATGTTGTTTTATTTATAAATAATATACATGTACAGCAAGAAAACATGTAAATTTATACCCACTTTAAAACATAGAAGCTCTCAAAGAAATGGTCAATTGTACATCTGAAGTAGAAAATGTATAACATGGACCTCAAATACATTATGATGCCAGATAGAAAAGAAATGTTGAAGCATGAGAGATTTGTATGTATAGACATAGAAAGTATATTGAAGAGTCTTCCTAGGACAATTTTAGCAATAAAATTAGAGCAATGGTGATACATAATTCATTGAATTTAAAGCAATTCATAAATCTATACCATTTTTATTATTTTTATATTATGTGTATATGTGTGCCCATGCATGAGTTTATGTGCCCCATTGCACGTGAGAGGCTATAGAGACCAGAAGATGGTGTCAGAGTCCCCAGAGCTGCAATTTACAGGCAGTTATGAGCTACCTACCAGACATGAGACCCAACTCAGGTTCTCTGTAAAAAGCATTGCCTGAATGAACCAACTTTCCACCCTTTCTTTTAAAATTAATGAACAAAAGAAAAAAGGCCAGCTAATAAAGCAGAAATATGTCTAGATGATGCCCATTTGTTATTATTTATAATCATTGATTTAGATAAAAGCAATAAAGCCATTGGGTTAGAGGTTTGGGAGTGACAAGATATTTACACAATGTGCTCACCAAGTTACCAAGGGGATTTTTTTTCCCTTTTAGATAGATGAATCTGGAAGTTAACCCATAATATATCAAATGCAAGGGTAATTTTTCCTTTAAACAGAGAAGGCACATGATCCAATGCTGAAGACACTCTTAGAGGTCCAGAAACATGCTTTAATTGTATCTAAAAATTTGAAAAATATGACAGATCTAATTTTATCTTTACACCAATGCACTCATGAAACTAAACCTTTGATTTGCAATCCTCCTGTCTCAGCCCCTGGTATTATAGCCCTGAGTCATCAGATTGGCTACTTATATGATCAGTATTCTTGGCCAAACATATAACCAGAATCTTAACATGGTGGAGGGGGAACAAATCAATATTCTGGCACATTTTAGAAGATAATGTTCATTGCAGCTATAACTAGATGGTAAGAACCTACTGCTAAAGAGACCACATATTTTGGTTACAGAACATAGAGAAATAAAGCTTGAATCTTCCTCCACACTGCCTACTTTTCTAGTGCCAGAGGTGACAATGAAGGCTACTGGGTAGGGTGGGATGGGGGCAAAGTCATTAGTAGAATTACCCAGAATTGAACCCTGTATGCTACAGTATTAACATGGCGGGCAAGATGCCCCCACCTGTGCAATAAAGGAATGACTATCACAGATGTAAGCAACTCTTTCATGACTGGGTTTGAGGATTGCTCCACAGAAAGGATTCATGCCTGGTACTATAAACCTGGTCAAAAGTTGATGGTTGGAAAGATCATGGACTCTAGAGAATGTATTACTGTTTTAAATAGATAGGCCAAACTACCTTCTAAATGTTTGAGTCTGGAGATATGGCGCTTCAGCTAAGAGCACTCACTGCCCTTGCAGAGGACCAGACTTGTTTTCCAGCACTCATATATCAGCTTACAACTGTCTGTAACTCCAGGTCCAGGAGATCCAGTTTCATGGGTACTTGGCACACATGCAGTGTACATGCAA
This sequence comes from Uromys caudimaculatus, assembly GCA_028551405.1. Classification (NCBI taxonomy): domain Eukaryota; kingdom Metazoa; phylum Chordata; class Mammalia; order Rodentia; family Muridae; genus Uromys; species Uromys caudimaculatus. The sequence continues at coordinate 21,704,678 of CM052722.1, read as the reverse complement.
CCAAAACACTCATCCACATAAAATACAAATAAATAAATCATTAACCAGGTATTTATGTTTATATCCATAGATCAGTGCTGCTCTCAGCCTTGGTCAGAGAAACTTTTTGTCAGTGGGTTGCACTCCCTGCAAGACTCATAACTAATAAAAGTGTTCAGAATAATTGTTGGATGTTCAGCTCTAAATGGGTCATCTATGTCAACCTCCATGTCCAAGTTTCAGGGGACGTCTCAGAACAGAAGGTCGAAATAATATAGGAAACAGATGATGGTAGAGAGTGTCGTGAAATACTGACTTCTGCATATGAGATGGCTGTTGCACTCATGAAATCATAGCAACTATGGTGATTGGTGCAAGTTCAAGCCAGTCAAAATTGCAGAATGGTTATTAGAAGAGATCATAAAGTCCCACCCCTAGCTGTGGCTATTGGTGACTGCTGGGAGAGGGAGTCATTTTATTGTGAGTGTTGGGACTGGTAGGTTTCTCACTCTCTAGTAGAGAGTCATATGCTCATGCATATGTGGGAAGCTGGGTTTTTTTTTTTTAAAAAAGAAGACAAGACATGAAGTGGAAGGGAGATGTTTTGGGGAGGGCCCAAAGGGAGTTGGGGGAAATCTTGGGATGGATACAATCAAGATGCACTGTATGCATATATAAAATTGCCAAACAACAAATCCAAAATATTCTTAAAATATCAATGCCATTGTTACTAAACAAATGGAGACTAAAGAAAACAGTGAGTTCTGCCTTGAAGGCAATGAAAGAGATATAAGACAGGTAATGCATAAGTCTTTATTTGATCTGTAATTATTAAAAAGAAGCTATAAAAGACTTTATAGCTTTTTAAAGGACAATAGGGCAAATTTTGATTATGAGTTGAATGTTAAATGTTATAAAATTATTTTTAATTTTGTTCAATATGATGAGATAGAGTATATAGAAGATTGTCCTTGTTCTGAGGGAAAACAATGAAATCCATAGGTGTAAAAGTTCAAGATGTTTACTTTTCAAAGCTCAACAAAACAAAATACAGCAAGCAAACATAAGTACACATGTTCATATTCACACATACTACATGGCAAAGGCAAAATCAAGAAAATAGTTATTATTGAATGTAAGTGGGTATTTTAAAGTATAAATTTTTAAAAATTATTTAACAGTATAGAAAAGGGGTAAACTAATGTGTGGTGGTTTGAATGAGGATGGCCCCATAGGCGCTCATATTTGAATGGTTGTTCTGCAGTTGGTGGAACTGTTTGGAAAGAATTAGGAGGTGTGGCCATTTGGAAGGAGGTGTGTCAGTGAGAACAAGCTTTGAAGTTTCAAAAGCCCACACCATTCCCAATTACCCCTCCTCTTTCTTTCTCATGATTATTGTCTTAACATATAAACTCTCAGCTATTGCTTCAGCACCATGCATGCCTGTCTGCCAGCTGTCATACTCCCTGACATGATGGTCAACAACTCATCCTCTGAAACTATAAACCTAATAACTCTTTCTTCTATAAGTTGCCTTGCCCATGATGTTTTTTTCACAATAATAGAAAAGTAACTAAGACATAATGTCATATATTTTACTTTATGTTTCTAAAGGAAAAAGCCTTTGCCATATGCACAATATTAAATTATAATTGAAACGTGATTGAATGTATCATATCTGCTCAGCACCTACATCAAGAGTAAGGAATAGCCACATTGTTCTCTTGGGTTTGTGACTTTAATATAATCTACAACCTGTGAGGTTTTGTTGTGTGCTTCTTCTTCTTCTTCTTTTTTTTTTTTTTTTTTGTTTGTTTGTTTGTTTCATCAGGACTATTTTTAAGCCACTTGTTCATTTGGGGAGGCTAGTTTAATTAAAACTAGATTACATAAAATACACATAGTTTATAGTGGCTGGATATGAGCTGAGAGATCAAGGAAGAGTACAGCTGCCATTGTGGATAAGGGCACTGTTTCTGATGCCCGAAGGACACCTGGTAAGGGATACTGGCATAGAGGAAACAGGGAGTAAACCTCACTTTGAACACTAATGTTTAATTCATCCTTCCATTTAAATAGAAGCCAATATAAATAGGTTTGATACTTTCCTCTCTTACCCATTAGACAGGTCTCAACTACCTCTCCAGGTGACCAATCCCCTTTGGCATCCATTGTCCCATATGAAAGTTTCCAGAAGATGTTTAAGGTTTTAGTGGACTTCCTAGGAGTCTTCAGCAGAGATCTTCCCATTTTGGGAAGAAGCGAGTTTTAAACCTAGGCTAAGGGAGTAGGTCATGATCCATGTTGTGAAATGTAATTGAACTTTTGATTTTCCTCAAAGAGACCAAGAAACAAATTGTGCTTGCGGGCAGAACCCTCTTATACCCTGTATAATTCTAAAATTGTTTATCTGGGGGCTGCAATTTCTCCATAATATCCTCTCCCAGTACACACCCAGTATATCCCTGGTGAGCATAGCTGGCTTTGGGGGTGTGATGCCTCTTATTTGTTCCATAGAACAAGGGAAGTCAGTGTGTTTACCATCTGCTACGCGAAGAAGGCTTTTTTCAGCAAAGGATTTTTAAATTCCTCCATTATTTGGGGGCAAGGGCTTTAGGTAGCCATATCTCTACATATTTACTTTCTGTGTCAAAGTCTTTCTTTGCATCCACCATGTGGGAATATTTTTAAAAATGTGCATCTGTATTTGTGTGAATATCTGTGTAAATATTCATCTGTGTGTATGCCATGTGGAGGCCAGAGACACATGTCCATATCTTCCTCAGTAGCTTTCCATCTTATTTTTTGAGACAGAATCTCTCACATCTGGAGCTTACTAATTGAGCTAGACTGGCTGACTAGAAAGCCCAGGGGATCCTGTCTCTGCTTCCCTAAGTGCTGGAATTGCAGATATAGGAACCCATGCATGGAGGCTTGGATGTGGGTACCGGGAATTGGACTCAGACTGAGTCATCTCCCCAGCTCCCATTAATATCTTTTTTGTGTGTAGATTTCTAAGGAATAATTAGATTGACTCGATAAGGAATCACCATCACCATAATAGCTGAAGTTTGTGAGCTACTTACTATGGATCAGGCACTTTTGCTATCTATGGTTGATTGGACTATGCTTTGATTAAATGATCATGTTTTGTCCACAAGATAATCTTGGAGGGCAGACACCAATATTACTGTTCTTTAACAGATGAGTAAACTGACGTTCAGTGACTTTTCCAAGTCTACCAATGTTAAACATTAGTAACAAAGTTTGAGCCTATTCAAGATGACTCCTAGGGATATCACCAGGTCAGATAGCTTCCTAAACTGATGGTCTTGTGGTTGACCATGAAACCTGGGATTCCTGATATATTAACACTCTCTCTCTCTCTCTCTCTCTCTCTCTCTCTCTCTCTCTCTCTCACAGTTCCATATGCCCTGAGGCTTAGAGTGAACTCTGAGATTTCTTCTATATTTAGAAGTCCCAGGGCCCAAAAGGGCCATCTAAGTGAGAGCTTGGAGTTAGATTTAAAAAGAAAAAGGCATTGGCATCAGTGAAGAGCCAGAAGCCTACAAGGTCGAATGCAGCTGGGATGATGCCAGGAATATTTCAGACAGAATGATATTGATCCTGAGAGATGAGACTGAGTGAGTAGCTCAGTTGTGAAGCACCTGCCTAGCACATACAAGGCCTTGAGTTCAATTCTCAAAACTACAAAAACAACGGTAACATAGCCCTCTGATTCTTGGATGTGAGAGCTGTAAAATCTTAGGGATAAAATGGAAAGAGAGAAGTAATCAGTTATCGGACATCTTATAATGCTTTCTCATAAGGAATTGAGCACCAACTGAACCTTGGGCCAAAAATGAGTTTCATCAAGATGATCTAATTCCAGAGTTCAATGCTAATCTTATAAGGGAGCCTGTCAGAAGGGGTATAAGCAGGCTGAAATATTGCCCTTGCCCTTGGTTACATTTAAAATGACAATGGAAAGCAGTTATGCAGTTAAACTTCAATAGGTATGCAAGCATCTTGACACAAGCTGTTCATGGACCATTTTTCAAAAACTTTATGGAGGGATGAACATATACTTAGATATTGTTACACTTCTCAACAGTTTATGAGCCCCAAAGTTGGAAGAACATTTCAGATTCCATTTGCACATTGAAATCAGGCATAGTAAAATCACTCTATCTTGTAGCCTAGAAAATACACAAAACAAGACAAACCCCAAAGACAAAGTTTACCCTTCTTCTAGGGTAGAATAGATCACTAATTCTGGGTCATAGATTGTCTTCAAAACTAGTAATTCACCCCCAACCAGATTCAGAGGGGAAGATTTGAATTAAGTAAAGAGAAAGTCACCAGAAAGGCTGGGAGATACAAGAAGGGAGAGAACAAGGGACCCCTGAGAGTGTCAGGAGCATGTGCAGAACTGTGCCAATGAAGAACAAAGTGACAGCACTTCCCCAACAGTCCCTGACCCTCTGTGAGCTCTCTTTGGCTGAGAATTGCATAAGTTGATCATTCTTGGATGGCCACAGCCTGCCCCAAACCTCCCTTAGGCTTAGTGATTGGCTTTACTCTGAGAAAAGAAGTCCCAATCTCCCAGGGCACACCAGGGGACACAGCCACCATCTACAGTATAAATTCTTCTCCTGGCCAATTTAGTTTATCTAACATATATTTAAACATTGAAATATTAGAGACAGTGTTTAGTTTTAAATATAGTTCATGTTACTGGGGCTAAAAATAAAATTTCTAAATTACCTTAATAAAGTGTCTTACAACTCTTCCAAAACAAGATGTATTGAAGGTCAAAAATACCATCATGGCATATGACTCATTGTGTCTAATTATAAAAGTTTAACAGCAATATATTTAAATACACTTTGATGAGAAGTTTGAGTAGTAAGGGGGTGACTGAGCTTTGTAACTTCTTAGATTAGCATTGGTGGTGTTGGGGAGATCTTATTGTGTGAAGAAGAAGCCTAAGGCAAGGGCAGGAGCAGGGTGAGGTCTGGGAACCCTAGACTCTACTTCCTTCATTAGCTGTTTATTTTGTTGTTGTTGGGTTTCTTCTTGACTGTTTTATTATTCAGTGAAAACTCACATTCCACACACTGTGTGCCTGGCACAGTTCTCAATTGGTTTCAAGAATTAACTCAAAAAAGAAGCACTCGACTGACACTAAGTGACAAAAAGGTCTCTAATTTAAATTTTACAATATAAGAGATGGATATTCTTGAAACGTTTTCTGTCATTAAAATCTAAATCTAACATTAATGCAGTTATGCCTGTATCTATTAGCATCCTCAGTCAAATGACTTTGGACCTCATGCTTGAGAAAGAAAGAGCATAATATTCTATGAAATACTTTTCAATAGTTAGTTACTCTTACCTTTAAAAAATCCTTATTAAAATAGAAGGCTGTAAGTGGTGTTTAGCATTTCTCTCTCCCCTCACCTCATTCTCTCTGTCTGTCTTTCACTGTCTCTCTATGGGTCTCTCTTTGTGTCTCTGTCTTTGTCTCTGTGTCTCTATCTTTCTCTGTCTCTGTCTCACACACTCCCTCTTTCTCTCCCCTCACCCCTCCTTCTCTTTCACAACTCTTACAAATGAAAGAACTGACGTAGTGGCTAACTTTTTCAAGGCTACACTAACAAATGGCAGAGCTAGAATCTGAACAGAGGCCATCTGGCTCCTGAGACCAGGCTCAGATCTGAAGATTTTAGAGGCTCCATTTTCTTCATTGGGTTCCATCTCCAGTCCTCCCAACTACTCCCCCCCCCCATATAGAACAAGAACCAATTGACATAGTTGCCTTGAGTCAGTAAAGAGACCCACAAGGAAGGTGGGTGAGAAGCAGTAAGCTACTTTGAAGGACTTTTCACTTAAAGCACAGTGCAAGAGTCCTAAGAGCTCAGCATAAAACAATTAGAAAGCGAAGAATCCTACAAATTAAACAAGAATTACTTGGCATCTTATACATGATGTTTTCATATAATTCTTCCCAATGTCTTTTTTTTTTTTGGTCTTCTTTTACAGGATTAAAAGTCAACTTTTTTGTATCTTTTAATATCAGTATGTCATGTAAACATTTTGTTATATCACACAGATACCCCTACAAACATCAGGTTGTACTCTGCAGACCCTAGCAAGCCTCTGGCCAGTGAGGTTTTTTTTTTTTTTTTTTTTTTTTCATGAAAGTCTGGTTATCTTTAGGGAACAGAGTCTCTATTTCTCTATTTCATCACGTGCCTCCACCAATTAGCTCAAATGAAGCAAAACACCCCCAACTACCCAGAAAGCAGCATATCTGGTAACACACAAGCACATCTTAAGTATCTACTCTTGCAGGGTCCTATACTAGCAATGAGTTAATACAAATGGATCTATAAACCTGGGCACTTAGCAACTTTTTTCATACTCCATTCTGGAAATTAAAAACAATGATTCAGGCTGGAGAGACGGTTCAGTGGTTAAGAGCACATGCTGCTCTCCCAGAGAACTCAAGTTCAGTTCCCAGAACCCATGTTAGGGAGTTCACAACCATGTGTAATTCCAGCTCCAGGAGATTCAATGCCTCTGACTTCCTTGAGTATCTGCATTCATGTGCACATACTCACATGCAGGCACATACACCTACATATAATTAAAAACAATAAGAATTTTTTTTAAAAGGTCAATTCACTCTGGGTCATAAGAGAATGTGGTTTTTGAAAAAAAATTGAAATCATAACATAATTACATCATTCACCTCTTCTTTTTGCTTCCCTTTAAACCCTCATTGCCCTCTTTCAAATGCATGGCCTCTTTTTTCATCATCGTTATATGTATATATGTCTACATACATACATACATACATGCATACATAAATGCGCACACACATACACACAACGGAAATACAACTTTCTCGGTCTCTACAATGTTACTTGTATGTATGTTTTCAGGGCTGACCATTGGTATTGGATAACCAGCTGGTGTGCTCTTCCCTGTGGAAGACTATTTTTCCCATTCTCAGCATTCCTTAGCTGCCTGTAGTTCTTTGGGTAGGATTGAAGGCCCCATGAACTTTCCCCTGCCTGTGATAGTATGTCTATTGGTGTTAGGACTAGAGTCTATATCTTGCTCAATTTTATGCTTGCCTCATATATAGAATAAACTAAAACCCAAAACTAGGAGTTCTTCATTCCATTTGCCTGCCATTTCATAGGCTTTAGACTAGGAAACAGGTTTGAGATGTCTTAAGTGACCCATTCTCCTCTTACCATATGCCTAGCTAAACCATCCTCTCAAGGCCTTCCAAAACATTGCTCTGAACACCTTACACAGTCCAGATGCTTCCTATTTCTCTGACCATTTCAAGTCTTCAAAATTTACTAGGGATAACTAAAGGAGTTATCTAGCCAGGCCCAGTTCCTTCCGCATTTAATTTTTTACAACTAACTAAACACGTTCCATGAGTTGGATGGAAAGACCTTGGAGGAAGCAGCACCATACACAATGGTGAAACACAAAGGGAGAGGCAAGACACATGGTGTGTGCTAGAATCCAGCTAAGCTTTGTCTTCCACAGTCTTTCCTTTTCCTATTTAAACTGTTCCCATCACAGACAACCAAGAGCATGCAGGAGGAAATAGCTGGCTGAAAGACCTTGGCTTTGCTCTCAGTTTTACTGTTCTCTGATCATGTGCTGCAGAACCCCAGTTTACCATTTAAAAACATAGACAATAATGGTTCTTAATAATCTGAAAAGCTCAGGTGTATGCTATGGTAGAGCCTCAGACCATTACAATACCACAGAGATAGAGAACTCTGTGTGTGTGTGTGTGTGTGTGTGTGTGTGTGTGTGTGTGTGTGTGTGTGTGTGTGTGTATGTGTGTGTGTTTGTGTGCGTGTGCGCACACACACGCGCGTGCGTGTGTGTGTGTGTTCATGTGTGTGCCATGAGGCTAAAATACAATGTTGGGAGTCCCTCTTCAACTGCAGTCCACTTTGCTTTCTGAAAGAGTATCTCTCACTGACCTAGAGGTCATCCTGTAGGCTAGGCCAGCTGGCTAGTGAGTCCCAGTCAGTCTTCTCTTTGACTCCCTAGAGCTAGCGTTGCAATTGCATACCACCATGGTCAGCTTTTCATATGTGTTCTGGGGATCAAACTCATGCTTGCAAGACAAACACTTGACCAACTGAATTATGTCCCCTCCCGATTTAGGGTTTTATATACAATATTCCCTAAGACCTCTTTCCTGGGTAACTGGAACAGTAGTGTGAATTTTCCTAGGCACACTCTATTTAAACAAGAAATTCTCACTGTTAAATGACCATTGCAGAAAGTGTGCACACAAGTCTTCATCATGGACAGGAAACTATATAGGCTTCATTGATCAAATCTGGTCTCCTGTCTCTCTTGGTATGGCCAAGAACTACTAATGTCTTTTTTACATTTTAAATGGTTGGGGAAAATCCAAAAAAGACTAATATTTATGGGATATGTGAAAATTACACAGAATTCAAAGTTCAGCATCCATAAATAAAGTTTTACTGGCACATGGCCATGCCCATATGTTTACACATTATCTATAGCTGTTTTCATGCTACAAAGCAGAATTTAGTGGTTGCATTGAAGACCCTATGGTCTTCCAACCCTCAAATGTTTATCATCTGGTCATTACAGAAATGTTTGCCAAGCTCTGGACTATGTGCACTGAATGTGGGAACACAGCTAATGTTCCTGTGTTCTTTGCTTGTCCCCGTCAAAGCTGTTCATTCCATCTTTAAATAGAAATAAGCCTGCCTTCCATCACACAACACTGCTTATTAGCCTTATTACTTCGTAATAATAAAGACAATAGGCCACTGAGCCCTGCCATTGGGCTTCTAGGACCAAGCTATCACTGCTCAGCACGCTTAGTCAATTTAGCAGCACACTGAAGTATTAAGTTGGTATTTCAGGCTGTTTCGCACTATGAATGTAAAAGTTCCTGGCCAATGAGGATTTAAATCTAACTAGAGAGGAAAATTATGCCCCAAAACTCTTAATGAACATGGCAATGATTTCTACATAGATCTTTGTGAAGAGCTCTTAGAGTTGATGGCAGTAGATCAATATGTGAAGTGCTGCTACACAATACAGACAAATGCATGCACCCTTCTAATTACAAATCTCTCAGCTATGGAACTATAGACCTGAAAGCAAGAAGTCACCAAGTATAATTTCTTTCACTTGAAGAAGACACCAAAGCCAAGAGGAGTCTCAGAGTCACTTAACTGAATCTAAGGCTCTGGATGCCCAGTGATGATTTCCTATGACTGACCATTGTTTTATTTTTGAGATTATAATATAATCACATTTCTTCCTTGTCTTTTCTCCTTCTAAATCCTCTCATATACCCCTCCACTCTTCTTCAAACTCATGGCCTTTTTTTCATTCATTTTTATTTCATGCATATATATTTTTAATATTGGATAAGATATATATTGGATAGGAATATATAATATAATATCCTAAATATAACCTGTTCAGTCCATATAATGTTCCGGGGGTACAAACTTGTATACACATTGTTTTTAAGGCTGACCATTTAGCACTGGACAACCAATTGGTACATTCTTCCTTCCCCGGGGTAGGCTACCTCTCCAACTTTCAGGTTTCCTCAGCTGCTTATAGTCCTTTGTGTAAGTTGAAGCCTCAACGTATTTTCCCTTTCCACTTTGACATGCCCACTGGTGTCCTCCTTGTTCAGCTCATGCTTAGGCAGTCATATTGGGAAGATTTTATGGGTATAGCTTCAGATATTACTAGGAGACACAAAGCCAGTCTCCAAAGAAGGGACAAAAGTATTGCTCTTTAGACCTTCATATCTTCCCTTAAAGTACAAGTAAAGGATGCTTAAATACTGACTATATTTATATGCCTGTGATACAGGTCTTCTTCACACATCATTTCAACCTTCAATTCCATTTTTGTTGACAATCTTGGAAAGAAATTTGGCTCCAATTCTTCTGTAATGTGTTTGATCATCTAATGTAATAATAGACAATATCTAATTAGATAATCATCCAATAATGAGATTCCTTTAAAAAATAGTTTGGATCACCATAGTTTAGAAAGCATTCCCAAGGGCTAAAGAGGTGTCTCAGTGGTTAAGTGTTCGTGCTGCTCTTGTAGAAGACCTGGGTTCAATTCCCAGTACCCACACAGTGGCTCACAACCATCTGTAACTACAATTCCCGTGCACACAATGCCATATCTGTATCTGAAGCCACCAGCTATATAAGTGGTTCACGTACATATATATAGACAAAACATCCATACACATTTAAAAAAAAGAATTAAAAAAACAGTAATCTCTATATATTTTCATGGATAAAACTACTGTTGCTTGATTGTAACATAATTTTTTATTGTTCTAAAAATTATGTTTAAAGTACTCTTCATAGCAGACGTTTGACCCAAATATGATACATCCTAATGCAAAAAAACAGAACAGAATAAAACAAAATTAGCAAAGGGCAAAAGGAAACTTTGAAAAACTTCTACATGACGTATAGTTCTATTTATATGTAGACAGTGTAAAGAGACAAGTGAGTCACATAGACATCTATTATCACAGTAAGTCTTGTGATTGAAAGCAACTGTCATTATGTGCAAAATTTTTATATTATTCTTTAACATAATCTTCAGTAGTTTTCACTGCCCAATTAGCTTGAGTAGAATGTAAGAGACAGGGACAGAGATAATAAAACCAGATAGGGATAGAAAAAGAGGAAGGCAAGGGAGAGAGAAAAATAATAAAGAAATAAAACTAAAAATAGATTTTTCCATAGAACCCAGTTATGCCACTCGTAGGTGTTTACCCAGCGAACTCTAAGCCAATATATCAGAGAGCTATTTGCACATCAGTTTTTATTGCAACACTATTCAGAACAGCTAAGTGAGAGCACTAACTCAAGTGGCTCAAAGCAAGAGATGAAGAAAATGTGATATATAAGATAGATATGCATGTATATGATATAGAATATATCATACATATGAATTTTCAGTCATAGAAAAAGAATGAAGTCATATCATTTTCAGGAAAATAGGTCTTAGTTTCTTTTCCTGTTGCTGTAATAAAATACTTAGGCAAAAACTACTTAAGGGGGAAGAGTTTATTTTGTCTTACAGTTCTAGGTGGGAAAGTCACAGGACTAAGAGCTTGAAACAACTGATCACATTAAGTCCACAGTCAGAAGGGACCAATGAATACATGTGTGCTGCTTCTCAGCTCCCTTTCTTATACAGCTCAGGATCCCCTCGCAGTACCCATAGTGGGGAGGCCCTCCCACTTCAATTAATGTAGTAAGATTCACAGACCTTCTCAGAGGCCCTTCTCCAAGCTCATTCAAGATTGCATTGACAATTCAAACCAACCATCACACATATTAAGCAAATTAAGCCAGTGTGCAAAGGTACCATGTGCTTTCTCTTATATGGGATTCCTAGATTTTTATTAGAGATAACATAAAATCATGCATGTATGTATAATATGAAAGAAGAAGAGAAACATAAAGGAGTATGAGAAGAAATGGGAGGGGAGACAAAGAAAGGCGTCGAGGAGTGGAGGGAATTTGCTTAGCATACAAATTATATTTGTATGAAGCCGTTTTAATGTAACCCACGACTGTGTACACTAAGGATACACAGTGGTTTTAAAAATCAAACCCAGACTGGGTAAAATGTAGAGAATAAGCTTTCAAATGGTGAGCAGCTGCAGGTACATCTACAACTCAACTCCATATACACCTCAGGCTCAAAGAACATTTTGGAAGAGGAGGTGGAAACATTGCAAGATCCAGACACCAGGACACCACTATGAGACAGTGTCTTCTAAACATGAGGAGCTGCTGAGAGAGAGAAAGAATGTATTTTCTCCAGGGTCAAGCACCTGAACTGTTATCCTATCCCAAGTGGTGAGCCTTAAACACATGTACATATGGGCAATACTAATTCAACTCAGTAAGATAATGTAGATTATATATGTACATGAATATCATATGTATGTATGCACATGTGACAGTAATAATTATAAAAAAAGAGGTCATAAATTTGAGGGGGAGTTGGGGGCCACAAAAGAAACTGGAGGAGAGAGAGGGAAGGCTTGAAATGATATAAATATAGTACTCATGTATGAAGTTCTCAAAAATATTAAATAATGACATTTAAAGAAGCATATATTAGGACCATTCTGGCTCTTTTCTTCCCATGAAATTTCAACTGTTATAAACTCATTGTGTAGCTAAATATCAGCTCCAAGCCCTTGCTCACTGGCCAAGAGTCCTGGCCTAGTTTCAGGATCCCCGAGGCTTTGATGAGCCTACACCCTCAGCAGTAGGCACCCCACAGACCTCTGCTGGAATTTCTGACCTTCTCACTTTGAAGTGAGCCAGACCTCAGTTCTCTAATGCTAAATTGCTGAGACTCTGAATGCTGACCTCACAGGCCCAGGTGGCTGGAAACTCCTTGTTAGCAGAGCTGGGCTGAGTGCTCCTTCAAGGGCAGCAGAGAAGGTCTTTCAGAGAGGTGGTGGAGGATTTTCCACTCCTGATCAGGCCAAACTAGCTTGTGGCCGGGCAGAGCTTCAGAAACAAAATGTTAGAAAAATCTCTTCGAAAAAATGTCAGAGGCATACCAAGGAGATAACAATGTGAGACGCTCAAATCCTAGCGAGGAATGAAGTGCCGAAGGGAGGCTGGCATTCAGTTTCATATTTTCCCCTTGAGTCCTTTACAAATTTCAAGCAGCTTTAGGGTGAAGACAAATAATAAGTAGAGTCCACAGAGGTTAAGTTGAGATGCCCAGAAAGGTAAACTTCAGCAGAAGAGAAAAACTGGAACTGGGCCAGGTTATATCTTGGATATGAAGTGTCCCCAAACACAGACTAACTCTCACAGATGCCAGAGCTCAGTTTCCAGGTAAGTCTGACACAATACTACCTTCCAGTTGCAAGTAAGAACAAAGGCTAGTATTTTCTGGAAGGTAATATCATCCAAAGCCTTAACATGCCTATGGTTTTTTCATACAAAAAATGTAGGCATTCAAACAAAAATGATTTGGTCTGGTAGGAGACAAATTAAGCGTCCATAAAATAAAAAGAAATATTTCCAATAGAAATAGATTGCCAGGCATTCCAGAGGTTAGAGTTTGCCACACAGATATAGTTTTTAAAGATTCATTTACTTATTACTTATGTGTAGCTTGCATGAGTTTATGTGCACGCATGTGAGTGCAGAAGCACCGGGAAGTCAGAAGAAGGTGTCAGATTCCCTGGAACTGAAGTTATAAACAGACACGAGTCATCATATGGGTTCTATGAACTGAACCGGGGTCCTCTTTAAAAGCAGCCAGTGCTCTTAACCACCAAGCCATCTCACCAGACCCACAGAAAGTTTAAAAAATATATTGTGAATCTATTTGTGAACCAAATAGAAATTCTAGAATTACAATAGAGAAATGGGAAAGCACATCTATAAGTCATGACAAAGTTGTGACGTTAAAATGTGTTTAAAACAGTTTTATCTCCAGCACCCCAAATAAATGAAAAAAAAAAAACATAGAAATAAAGAAATGACATTTCCTTTATTAACAGAGCTGTTATGAAATCGCTAGCCTTAGAAACAGTGAAAGGGGCAAACTTTAAAACTGCAACCTTCGCTTATGTTATTCTGTACCTAATTAGAAAGATAAGAGAGAAAGGAAAGGAATTTATGTTTAAGTTGTAATGGTTGCAAAGTTTCCCAAGGTGACTAAAACCTTCAGGCCACAGATTGAAGAAACACTATGAACACTAAACATGGGAAAGAAGGAAGGAAAGAAAGAAAAAATGAAGGAAGGAAGAAAGAAGGAAAAAGGAAGGAAGGAAGGAAGGAAGGAAGGAAGGAAGGAAGGAAGGAAGGAAGGAAGGAAGGAAGGAAGGAAGGAAGAGAAAGTCTATAAGCAACACAGTAATATGATTCAAAGTCAAGGGGAAAGATAAAATTGTTAAATAAGAAATACAACAACAAAAACACAGTGTTGTTAAAGGAACTATAAGAAAACTGTGATTTCACAGAAGAATTCAGAGGATGATGAATGGCAGCTGCAAAGTGCCAAAAGATAGAAACTCTCCTCCTAGAATTCTGAAAATATTCTCCAAAATAAGCACAAAATACTACAGTGTCAAACATAAACTGAGAGGAATTGTCGCTATTAGACTTACTAATAAATGGAACACTATAGGGAATTCTTTAGAAAGGAGGAAAATGGTCTCTGGTGAAAAGCCACAGAGATGCAGAAAGGAGTGAAGAATACAGGAAATATAAATAAGATAAATTGAAATCTAGACTTAAATCTTAGATAAGTATGTGAACAAACATAAAGAATGTATAAACAACACGAACGGTGTGGTAGGTGTGGGTTATAGAAACACAGAATTAAAATATAGAACAGACAGGGGCTAGCAAGATGTCTCACTAGGTAAAAGAGCTTGCAGCCAAGCCTGGTGACCAGAGTTCAATCCCTGAAACTCACATAAAGGTGGAAGATGAGAACTACATATGCACCATGGCACACAATAGCCCTCCCGCTTCCCCAGATAGAATAAAAAGTAAAGGAGAAGGAGGAATTTTAAATGAAGTTGAAGTGTCCTCACAGACCTATATTGTGATGAAATTCTAATTTGTAGTAGAGTCTAATAAGTCAAGAACACACACTGTAAACTTTAGCAATGTACCTAAATGAGTATTGAGAGTGATTTCTTTATTAACACATCCATAGGAGAGTGAAATTGAATAATTAAAATATTAAATTAACCAAAAGTTTGTCTTAGGGTTACCGTTGCTGTGATAAAACATCATTACCAATATAGCAACCTGGGAAAGAAAGAATTTATTTCATTCACAGTTACACATAATAGTTCATCATTGAATTAAGCCAGGACAGGAACTCAAGCAGGGCAGGAACCTGGAGGCAGGAGCTGATGCAGAGGCCATGGAGGGATGCTTACTGGCTTGCTCCTCATAGCTTGCTCAACCAGCTTTCTTTCTTTCTTTTTCTTTTTCTTTTTTTTTTTTTTTTGATACTTTTATTTACATTTCCAATGTTTCCCCTTTTCTGGGTCTCCTCTTTGGAAACCCCCTATCCCCTCCCCATCCCCACCTCTATTAGGGAATTCCACCTCCCACCCACCCGCCCACCCACTCCCATATTCTCACCTTGACAATCCCCTTTACTGGGGCCTCTGACACCCTCAGGCCCAAGGACCTCTCCTCTCTCCCTGATGGCCATCGAGGTCGTCCTCTGCCACATATGTGGTCCAAAACATGGGGCCATAGATGTGTATTCTTTGGTTGGTGCTCCAAACTCCAGGACGACCGGGGGTGGGGGAGGTCAGGCCCATTGACGCTCTTGCTCCCTCCATGGGGCTGCAAGCTACCTCAGCTCCTTCAGTCCCTTCTCCAACTCCTCCATCTGGGACCTCACTCTCAATCCAACGGTTACTGTTAAGTGAAACTTGGGTGTTCTGAACTTTTGGGCTAATATCCGCTTAGCAGTGAGTACATACCATGTTCCTTCTTTTGTGACTGAGTTACCTCGCTCAGGATGATATTTTCAAGTTCCATCCATTTGCCTGCAAATTTCATTAAGTCATTGTTTTTAATAGCTGAGTAGTACTCCAGATTTCTTATAGAACCTGGGACCACCAGCCCAGGGGTGACATCACCCACAACGGACTGGGTCCTCCCCCATTAGTCATCAATTAAGAAAATGCCCTACAGGCCTGCTATAGCCCAACCTTATAGAAGCATTATTGACATTCCCTCCTCTCAGATCACTCTAGCTTGTGTCAAGTGGGCATAAAAACTAGACAGCACAGAAAATAAGCAAAGAGTAAATTATAGATCAGGTGAGACCAATAAAATATCAAGTAATAATGTAAGATATTTGATTTAGATATATAAGTAGAACTGAGTTTACCAATGTGTTTGCAAATTAACCTGTGACCAAATTATGAATATTAATTCGCTTGTGTTATACATAATGACAAAATATCAAGACTGGTGAAGATACCAAAAGGCTCATAGTAGGTGCCACCATTCATCAAAAGAGTATCTAAAATTATCCAAGACACAAGAAAATAGAACTGCTGTCAATTATGGTAGCCTACATAGGAAACAAATTTTGGTAGTGGTTGCAGCGGTTTGACTGCCTAAAAATCTCATGAAATTTGGTTGTCATTCAAACAATATAGTGTCAAATGGTAGGACCTTCAGGGGGTGTTCAGATTATGAGGTTTTTGCCCTTAGGAATAGACTATTGCCATTATTGCAGAAATATATTAGTTACACCAACAGTGAATGGGTGCTTTTTTACCTTTTTACTTATTGAATTTAGTTTTATGTTTATTATGAGTTTTGGGGTGTATGTATCATTGTGTTGTGCTCATATTCACCCTCTGCTATCCCTTCCATTGTTTTCTCTCCCCTAATAGTTCCCCTTCTGGTTTCATGTCGTGTGTATAAAGCAAACAAGGGAATTCTCAAGAACATAATCATTGCAGATTATATGTACTCAGGAGAATAGAAGACCTATATCCATACTAAAACTGTAAATGAGCATGTATGCCAGATTTGTTCATCACCATCCCAAACTGAAAACACTCCTGGAAGACAGATAAATAAGCCATAGAACATCAGTGCTATGAATACCATACAATAAAATAGGGGTGGGTTACTTACACACGAGGTACAGTGTGTTAAAAGGAACCATGCTGTATATTATCATTCATGGGACATCCTAGAAAAGATCAAGGCTTCTAGGAACTGAGGTGGAGGTTGAAGGTTCACTACATTACAAAAAGATAGGAAAGAACTTTGGGAAATGAAGAATAATTATCTGTCATGTATGTATGTATGTATGTATGTATGTATGTATGTATGTATGTATATGAATGTGCCTATCTAGGTTTAATTTTTTAACATCTATCATCTATCATCTTTTTAACATCTATCTATCTATCTATCTATCTATCTATCTATCTATCTATCTATTTTAACATGAGACAAAGTATGATAGTTTGTCTTTCTCCCCTCCCGTTCCCTGCCCCACTACCCTGTCTGAGTCCCCTTCTCTTCAGTAAATTGTTATAAAATTTCAGGCTGTTGGGTGCCTCACACACATTTTATTTCCTTCATACCATGTCACTGTGCAGCAGCGGGACCCTCACCACCTGCCGGGATCTTTTGGATGCCACATCCTCTAGAATAATGAGCTAAATACATTTCTATCTTTTATAATTGATTCAGTCTGTATTATTCTATTGTAACAAGAGAGAAACAAGATAAAGCCAATAGTTTTCTAAAACTTTATCATTCTAAAATGTTTATATACAACAGTCTCAATAATGATCTGTGAAATTGGATGGAAACTTTTTTTTACCATGTTTATTAACTTTACATCCTAATCGCTGCTCCCCTCCTGGCTTCCCAGTCCCAAAATCCCTCCCTCTTCTCCCCCTCCCCTTCTCCTATGAGAGGGTGGAGGTCCCCTCTAGGTATCCCCCACCCTGGCACATCAAGTCTCTGCAGGACTAGGCACTTCCTCTCCCACTGAGGCTGGACAAGGCAGCCCAGTTGGGGAATGGATCCCACAGACAGGCTACAGCTTTAGGGAGAGCTCCCACTTCAGTTGGTCAGGACCCACATGGAGACCGATCTGCACATCTGCTACATATGTGTGGGGAGGCCTAGGTGCAGCCCATGCATGCTCTTTGGTTGGTGCCTCAATCTCTGAGAGCCCCAAGGGTGCAGGTTAGTTGACTCTGTTGGCCTTCCTTTGGAGTTCCTATCCCCTTCCCAGCCTGATGAAAACTTTTCTAACCTCTAGTAAAGAGCTGGATTTTAACTAACCGTGATAAAAACACAGCTGTATCTTCTCATTTCTTTTTTTTAAAAAACCTCTCTCCTCATTTTAATGCCTTTTTTTTTTCATTTTCAAGGAAATGGTAAGCCATGGATGGTATCCTTTTATTTTTTGAGAATTTCACACATGAGTACTGTATTTCCATCCCTTCATCTGCCCCTCCAACTCCTCCAACTTTTCCCCCAATTATTTTCAGATCCATGACCTCTTCTTCTAGAGATATAATTTACACACGCTATGCATATCTATATATAAATACAGCTTGTGGAGTCCACTTGTTCCTCTTGTACATATGTTTTGCACTGACCACTTGGGAATGGATAGGCTACCAGGGAACTTACTCTTGGGGAAGACAGCTTCTAATTTCTTATAGAAATAACATCAGTCTGGGAGTGTGGGGCAGCTGTAGAGTGTATGTTTAGCATAAGACCTTCAGTTCAATCTCCAGAACTTTAAGAAAAAAAAAAAAGCAAAGTAAAGGAAATAAATATGTCCAAATGATGGATATTTTAAGTGGAGACAGATGAGGACGGAACCAAAATATTTAAGAAAACAAGCATGGTAAAGGAGAATCAGGTATTATGGTATTTTCCTAAATTTTATGATGACCATGGAATTTATTAAATCCATTTCATTTGTAACTTGTTTGATTAAATATTTGCTTATCTGCCTTCTGTTCAAACTTTCCTTTGGTTTTTCTTTTTAAAAGCACTCGTCGGTTTCTACAGAACCTAGCTCTTGTCATCTGTGGCTGGAACCATTGTTGTGCTAGTGTTTGCTCTGTGAATCATCAGAGGAAATGAACATGATTTGTAGATCATCACCAAGTATTCTAGGTCCATCCGGTATGAGCCATCTGAATGCATCCACTCCTTTATTCTTTCTTTCATGCATATTTCATTTCATCTGTTCCGCAAGGGTATCTTGAGCACTCAGTACAGGCTATGAACTGGTCTAGTACCAGAGAATATATTAATGAATGAGATAGATTCCTACTTTGTAGGTGTGTGTGTACATGTAAGCAGAGGCCAGCAGTTGACCTCAATGGCTCTTTATCTTATATTTGGAAACAGGGTCTCTCACTGAACTCAGAGGTTGACAACTGAGGTTGAATGGCTAGCTAGCAAGCCCCTGATATCTTCTATCTATACTTCCTCTGTGCTGGGATTACAGGCATGCTCTGGGGGTGAAACTCAAGTCCTCAGGCCAGTAAGACAAACACGGCCAACTGAGTCATCTCCCCAAGCCCCTATACTCATGTGTGTTTTATAAATAAACAGTATGACATAACAAAACAAATGAACAAGGGAACTCTTGAGAAAATAATCACAGATTGTATGTACCCATGAGGACTGAAGACATATATCCATACTCAAACTGTAAATGAGAATTTATGCCAGACTTATTCATCATCATACCAAGTGGAAAACAGTCCTACCGATCATGAACTGGAGGACAGATAAACAAACCCGGACACACCAATGCTTTGAATACTACACAGCAAAGTAGGAGTGAGTTCCATAAACTTAACAGGCAACAGTGTGCTAAAAAGGAACCAGGCTGTATGTTACCTATTTATAGGGCATCCTGGAAAAGATCAAGGTCTCCAGAAGCTGAGGTGAAGGGAAGGGGTACACTAAAAAGGGACCAGAAAGAATTTGGGGGGATGATAGAAATGACATGTATTTGGGCTGTGTTGGTGAAGGTGATGTGGTGGGCGGGCGTGTCAAAGTTCAGAGATGTGTCCACCTAAGAACTTACTATATACAACTTACATTCTGATAAACCTAAAAAAGAAGGAAACTGGATGATAGGATCCCATTGCCCATTCTCTTGGACTGAGTGGCCAAAGAAGGTCTCTTAGAGGAGGTGACTACTGTGCAAACAGAAACCTCTTAGATGTTCTGTTTTGCTTTAACTTGGAGGTGAAAAAGAGGAAAACTTCTGTTTTATTCTGAAAGCATGTGTTTTAATTAAATGAGAATTTATGCAACTACACATACCAGGAAGATTTATAAGTGCAAGAATGTAAATTTAGTCTATTTTTAAAGGATGTTATTGACAGGCACAGTTCAAAAGACCTCACCAGGGAGCCCTTTGTGAGACAGTGCGTATTTCATGATGAAGCTTGTGCTTCTTTTTTTCCTTCATGCATATTAAGTTGCCAGAATGATACTTAATTAATCACATAAAAGCCTGACACTTGAAAAATAATGTGTGAGAGACATGGAAGTTCTTTGTTACCCTCTTCTCCTCTGCCACTGCATTCCAGGTGAGAGAGAGCCTGGCTGGGAAAGGCCACTTCCACAACACCCGACCTCTGTTCATTCCCGGAAGCTGCTGGCAGCACTTCTGGGTCACTGTGGCTGTGGGCAGACACAAGGTGTATTTCCTTCCAGGGTGGAAGCATATGCCTCTGAAAAACCAAACTAGATAGAATTTAGGATCTGGCAGCCCACCCAGCCTCGTCTAACTGAGGGATTTTATGGGAGGATGCTCCATAAGGAACTAAATTGAGTCTTCTTTTGTGAGAAAGAGATCAATCTCTTCAGAATCCAGAAAGCTAGGCATAGTAGCCTAAGAGCCATTGAAGTGACCAGGGAAGAACCCTTTCCAAACTGATCTGCCTTGGGTCACTCAGCCATCATCTTTTAAAACAGCCAGATTTTGAGTCTGGAGCTCTCTGTCATGAGAAGGGAAATAGAATCAGACTGTATTTTGAATGGGGCCATGTAATA
Source organism: Uromys caudimaculatus (assembly GCA_028551405.1). Classification (NCBI taxonomy): domain Eukaryota; kingdom Metazoa; phylum Chordata; class Mammalia; order Rodentia; family Muridae; genus Uromys; species Uromys caudimaculatus. The sequence continues at coordinate 21,684,024 of CM052722.1, read as the reverse complement.
GCATGTATGAGGACAGCAGTGTGTATATGAGGACAGAGAATGCAAGTGGAGAGCGAAGACAGGGACTAAAATCGAAGGTACTTGAATGTGAACCTGAAATTGGTAAACCATGGTAATCCCATGGTTCCAACTGAAATCCTTAAAGTCTCCCTTTTGGGATGGTGACAGTGGTATAAAGTTTTCTAGAAAAATGTTCTTTTCCTAGTGACAAAGACTCAACATTAACTGTGGATACAAGGGGCTGCAGAAGGGTGACTGACATGGACTCTGACTTTGCTGAAAACCTACACTGGATGGGCATGTATGATTACTGTTATGAGCCCCACTCACATGTTGGAAACCTTGTTGAAGTAGCTTAGGGTGGGGCCTAGCTTCTGTTTCAAAGTCCCCTTTTAGTTCTGATGGTCACCTCCATTGGACAGTTTGGTTCGCCCTTTTACCAAGTTAACCAAATATAGAGGCTCACTTGGAAACTGGCAATATGTACTAAATATATGCACTAATAAAGTAAGCATTTCAGATCTGAACATACACCTAAAAGAAATAAATTCTTATGTCAGCCAAAAGATGCAAAGTCCCAGCCCTAACCAAGAATCTCTTTGTACTTGATGGCTGCCGAGAGAGAGAGAGAAAATCAGTTTTCTTCAATGGAGTGACACTTGGTATCAACCACACTCCAGGATAGGACTTATGCTAAGGAAAAGTTGTCCAATACAAAATGGACTCCATGTTAGCTTGTTTATTTTTTGTGTGCTTTTGCTCGTTTGTTCATTTTTTTAAAAGAGAAGAATGTGGTGGGTAGGGATGAGATATGATCGGGGGGAGTTGGGGCTGAGTAAGGAATATCGTCAAAATATATTGTATGAAATTCTAAACAAACAAACAAACAAACAGAAACAAAATCCAGAAATGGCTCTCAGCCCTAAATCAGAAATATATCAGTATTTGTCAAGGTAACCCGAAGTCTTTTCCTCCCATGGGATCCTGCACACAATCGAAAAACCACTACTAAATGTGCCAACATGGATGAAAACCAAAGAAATATGCCAAGCATAAGAAGGCAAACCTAAAGTTGTATTCACTGTGTGATCTCATTTATATGTTCAAGAATTGCAATAAGTAATGCTGGGTGGATGAAATCACAGTAACAGTTGCCTTTCTTTGGGAATATTAACTAGAAATGGGCCTCCTTAATATCCTCAATATTATAGTTCCACAGTTACATAGACATCATGTAAAAATGATTATCTGTTAATTTACTCTTTTTACTATGTTCATAGATGACACATTGTTGAAAAGTATAGAATTCACATTTACATTGCCAAGCCCATAAAGCTGTTGTAAGAATCTTGTAGCTTTCAAACATAAGATAAATAGAAAAGTACAGCTTTGTGTTATCGAACTAGCTGAACATCTATTCTCGTTGAAACGAGTGTGATGCACCACCTGTCTTTCCAGTGATCCATCAGCCTTTGCAAGGCAAGGCCAATTACAAAAAGTTGGTGAGGACACAGTGCAGCTGCGGTGGCATTCAACTCAGCTTAGCACAGAGCTGTCCCTGACTGCTGATGGGGAGCTCAGTCTGGTATGAAACTCCAGGAAGAGGGTCCCTGCAGCTGCAGTTTTCCATTCCATGCCCCCCCCCCTTTCCATGCTGTTCGCCTCCCTGAGGAGACAGTAAACACCATCTGGACCACTGCATTCACCAGCCCGGAAACCCAAATCTCTTCTTCCTATCAAGAAAATTATGCTCAGCCTGACGTGCCCTCCACCAGTGGGAACCAGCCGTATAGCTTCTGCCAGCTCTGAGGTTTGCTGGCCCTGAATGAACACAGAAAGTGTCATTAGTACCTGGAAGGCAAATAGGCGGGGTGCAAGCAAGATGAGGGTGTGTGGAGAAACCCTCTCTGGTCCACACAAAACCTTCATTTCTGGACCATTACTTTTCAGTCTCTGAGAATATCATCTGTGCTGAGCAGTGTACTTTAAGTAGCTTAGGATAAACACATGGCCACAAATACTGATAACGCTATCTTTATTTGTCCATTACTTATGAAGGCCAGCTCACCTGAGGACAGTTTGTTCTTTTATAGCAAGAGACTCAAGCACCACAAGTAGTAAGATGTAGGCCCTTTTCTTCAGATTCTAAACTTTAAAGAATTGCAGTTATACTTTTTCCAATATACACTCTGGTCCTATGTATCTTTAACATATACCATAGAGTTGACTTAAGATAACAATTTATACTCTCTGGTTCACTAGACCTGTTTTTTCTTAATTTAGCCATTTAGCATATATTGTATCTGATAGTCTAATCATTTCTGTGTTTAATCTTCAGAACGTAAGATACAATCAGCAACGTGTGTGAATATCCTTCAAATATATCTTTACTTGCTTGTTCAAGCATGAGTTTTCTTTTTTAACATGGTAGATATAGATATTTGATAAATACAGGTTTGAAGATTGTATCAATATAAATCATATATATATATATATATAATATGTGTTTTCCAGATGTACATTTTTCAGAATAACAGGGGACACTCAGCCTCACCAAGCTATAAGGACATTGTACATAGAAGGACATTAATAAAACTATTAAAATTAGAAGTCAACCTTGAACTTGCTTAGCTGGGCCAAAGGGAGCAATCATATTTAAAGTCATTGAAGGGAGACTTAGAAAAATCAACACACAACTGTTCTGTTCAGTCACACCCAAAAATGAGCTGTAGGAAAAGTTAAGACTGTCCAAGGAAGACAAAGTTCAGAGAAATGGAGCCTAATTTTTGTTCTTTCTCAAAGGAGATTTTACAGAGGGTCAGTGGGAACTTCTCTGTTTTCTGAAAGATTCTGAATTGCTTCTAAGAAACATTAGCCTGAGGTTGAAACTGTGGGGTAGGATTGTCCTTCTCATTGTTCAATTAATTTTTCAGAGAAAGAGAAGACAAGGAGAGGGAACAATTTTTCTTCAGAAAAAATGCCCCTAGGTCTCAGGCTTAGAGATTTAATTCTCATTTGTCTCCTCGGGTCTCCACCATTCACTCATTTTTCTTTTCTTAAACTAATATGCCAAACTCCAGAAGTAATTTCCAGAACAAAACCATGCCTGGAAGGGAATGTGAGTTTGAGTAAAACTTCCCTTTCGGCCAGACAGCTCTCCTGTGTCATTCACTGAGTGGTCCACCACCCCAAGAGAGGATATAATTTCCAATGAGTACTTACCTGTCAGCCGACAGTGCTGTAAGTGTGAAGACAGACACCCCCACTGAAGTAAGTTGTATAAAGGGGATCAGTTTGCAGCCAATCCTGCCAAATAGCCACCTGTCAGCCAGGTACTTGCTGGCATCCACAGGGGCGCATGTTACCAGCAGCAGCAGGTCTCCCAAAGCCAGGCTAGAGATGAACAGGTTTGGCACATTCCGCATGGACTTCACAGTACAGAAGATCTTGATGAGCGTGATGTTGCCAATGAGGCCTACCACGATGATAAGCCCATAAACTGCAGGAATGACATAGATGATTCCCGGGTGAAACCAGTTGTCCATCTTAGGGGGATTCAGACTTTGATTGAAGGTGTCGTTGCAGGCCAGGAAAGGGTCCACTTCCAAGTTCAGGTGGGAACAATTATTTGGAGCCATCTCAAGACTTCTCTCTTCAAATGTTCCTTCAAGATGCTGCTTTGTAACTTCTGGTTTTTCAGCTAGGTGCTGAAGGGAAGATCTGTGCGAGGCTCTTGATCTCCCTTAAAAACACTCTGAATTCACACACACACACACACACACACACACACACACACACACACACACACACACACACACGCACACACACACACACACACACACACACGTATTCCAAACTCTAGCTCAGTATGCTGATGTTGGTTCTGTCCCAGCCTTCACACCACCAGCAAGCAATATATCTGTAAATTCACTAAGTTAACAAGCAACAAAAACTCAGCCTGAAGAAAAGCTTAGAATTAAGCCCACTCTGTCTCAGCTCTTCCTACCTCCATCCTAGACTGAGTCTCTCTGGCAGCAGTTCACTAAGAACTTTTGGATTGCTATTTCCACACAGCATTTCCCGTCTTCCCTGATTTGTAGAACCTGAAGGTTTAAAGTGGGTAGAAAAAAACTGCACCAAGAAAGCCTCCAATCCTATAGGCAGGATGCTTTGGACGTCACTGGCTTCCCCAGCAAACAGCAGCTCTCCTGAGCTGCCGCTCTGAAGAGGAGCCAGGACCACGTATAGACAGCGAATGCCAGCCCCCTGCTGGACGCTTCAATCACTGCCCAGCTGCCTGCTTTCTCCAAATGAGAATCAGGCAGCAGATCGCAACTCCTAAGTGGCTTAACAGATACCTTTGCCTTTTCATTTAAGCTGGGAGCACCTATAGTCGGCATTTAATAAATGCTGTTCGCTGCAAAGTCTGGGAATCTCTGATACTATCTCCATGAGTTCAGATGTGACTCATGACCCTCCTGTTTCTAATCTTTACTAATGTATTAAAATGGCACATCTGGGTCTGTGTGTGAGCTGCCCCAATTAGTTCTCTTGGAATAGGGACTGCTACAGAGAATTGCATGCACGGGACTCACACCTTAAACCTACAGCAACAGACTTCGGGAAAACCTGCTCTTTCTTGTAAACTTCCCAAGCTTCTGTCTGTGGTCCTTAACCATGGAGCCAGCTGCCTGCTCGCACACATAGATCATTGATCTTTTCCAGACCTTCCCCCCAAAAGCATTATTTTCTTCTGATCTTAAAGACATATGAGCTGGCTTTTTGGGCTTTTTGGTGTAGCTTTTGCATTTTTTGGCAAGCTTTCAATTTCCTCTGAAGTATACAACAGTTGTTGATTCTCCCAAGAAACAGGAAATGGGAGACGGGAGACGGGAGACAGGGGGAACTGGTGAAAGAAATGAGTTATGGTCAAAGGAGTGCTGAGAAAGACTCTATTAAAAATGCTATCAGAATGAGGCTTGACCTTTAGCTAGCACTAATAAATACATCATAAGGCTATGCCTTCATGATGTCTATTGAGCCGGCCCTTTTTGATTTGTGTCAGAAAGCTAGTTAATAACAGACAGTGCTGGGGAAAGGCTTATGCTTCAGAACCCATAAGAAATAAAGAAATGTATGTTTACTACCATGTCAGGGCCCACCAAGAAAGCTTCCAAAGGCGTTGTCATGGACATTTGCAGTATTTGATGCCCAGGTGGCTGTGGTACCCTTTTTGTAATATGAAAGGTTCCTTGTAGGCAGCAGTCAGAAGACTGATGCTACATGCTTGCAGGTAGAAGAGTTTCTTAGTGGAGTCCAGCACTGCCAGGACTGAGTCAATAAACATTTGTCTAGTGGTGTCGATCAGTTGCTAGAAGTACAACTTATTGATGCAGGGCATGAGCTTCACTCCTGACTGACCCTCCCATTTATTACCTTGGCACATTGCTTGGGCAAGTTACTTACACATTTTTAGGTTCAAGTTCTTAATTTGTAGAGCAGGGATAATTTATGAAGTTCAATAAAAAAAATCATCCCTGGTAAGACTGTATAGTATTTATTCCATTTGATTAATTTTAGCTACTTATCACTATTACCATGATTACCATTTGGGGACTGAAGGGAATTTGCTTTGGAACAGCTCAGAAGACTGATTGATCTCAAATCAATAGACAGGAGTTCCACACACACCAGCGAATCATCAACTCCCCTGTTTACTTAAGAGAAATGTAGAGCTTCCATGTACTACATATATAAGAAGCCAGAGAGTGACACCGATCAGGGTGATCACTCATTAGATCCATTCCCTTTCTAGAACGGAGTAACCACCTTTTGCTTCCCCCTAGAAAATGTGACACTTGACGTTGAAATTTTCCTAAGCGTGTGCTAAGACTTTTGAACAGAGAAAAAACAGCACATGCTTCGTGGCACAAAGGATGCAGAGTAGCATTGAGTGAGAGAATTACTATAAGCCCCTTTATAACGGTCACTCAAATTAGCAGAAACAGAGAGAGGAGAGTACAACATGAAACACAGCTGGAGGCAAGTTGGATGAGACAGTGCTGAATCCCTTGTTGTTGCTGTGAAGTTCAGCCTGTAGGGCCTGGGTACACAAAGAGGACTTGTGGGCATTATTTCTCCCCACCCGTTCATCCGTGTGCTGAGTCAGTCTTACTTCTTAAGTGCAATTAGGCTACTAGTGCTTCTTCCCATGAAAGTTAAGCAGATGTGGACAGATATTGATTTCTCAAAGCTGCCGTTAGCCTTGTGCCTTCCACAGCCATATAGAAATGTTCTAATGGTAGTTTAAGAGTGAATGTATATTGAGGCTTAAAATTTGCTAGATTAAAATTCTTGGTAATTCTCACATATATAACTAAGATGAATTACTTACAGTGACTGTGTTCAGAACAAAGAGAGATAGGGAGAGGGAAGGGGAGGAGGAGAGAGGGAAAGGGAGAGAGAGGAGGGAGATAGAGAAACAGAGACAGAGAGAGACCAAAATAAAATAAAGGACATTGGATCCATTGGGGAAGACTTTTTATTTAAGATTTCAGATGGCATTAGCCTATAAGACACAAATCTTTGAAAAAAAAAAGATGGTCCTAGAAAGATGGCTCAGAGGTTAAGAGTGTATAGTACTCTTCAAGAGGACCTTGTTTCAGTTCCCAGCACCCAAATGCCACAAACTCCAGCTCTAGGCAGAAGCCAATGTCTCTGGCCTCTGCAAGTAGCTGCACTGACAAACATGTATCCACACAGAGATACAAGCATACACATAATTGACAAAAATATGTTTTTAATAAACAGGATTGTCAGGGGTGCTTTATAAAAATACAACTTCTGAGGTCCTACCCTATATTACTAACTTTAAATCTTCAATGACAGAACCCAGTAATGATTCTTTTTCATTAGGTTTCTAGGGGGTTCTAGTGCTTTGTTACACTGGGGGCTAGCGAGGCAGACAGCATAGGCTATAGGGATCATGTCAGCATGAGAGTCTATATTCTGTCCCTTCTGAAGAGGAAGGAAGGAAGGGAACATGTATAAGAATTTAGATTGCTGCTATCTGTTCTTGCTACCCAAGAGTAAATCCTTAAACCGGCAGCATGACCTCAGGATTTACTGGAAATGTAGAGTCATGGGCAAGTGGTGTTGCTCAACCTGTAGAGGCATTTGCTTAGGCCTAGCAACCTGACTTCAATCAGTGAACCCCACAAGGTGGCAGAAGAGAACTGACTCCAGAGAGTTGTCCTCTGACCTCCATGCTAGGTGGCATATACATGCCCTTACATGCGCACACACATACAAAATTAAATAAATAAAACAATTTTAGAAATGCAGACTCCTAGGCACTACTCTAGTTCTCCTAATAAGTTACATTTAAAAGAAATAACCTTCACTGTAACAAGATATCCAGGAATTTCATGCACAGGTTAAAGTCTATGATACAGGGATGTAGGCATCAAGAATATTTGGGAACAATGGTTAAAAAAAATAGAATAGGAACAGGAAACTAGGCTCACAGGGATAGGGGAGACTAGAGGCTCACACTAGCATGAAATCAGCAACTGAACCACCTCAAATTTAAACTAAGAACCACTGCAGCCCTGCAGCTCAATGTGGTAATATGAGCCTGTAGTCCTAACACACAGGAGTCTGAGGCAGGAGGATCAAGAGTTCCAGACTCCAACACAAATAGACAAAAAGGTAAAATACTGCACCGGGGCTTCTTCATAGCCCTGACAAGGGCTGAGAGTTATTCCAGTGTCTTAGGCTACATCACTACACCCAGGGGCAAGACTCCAGCCACAGAGATCCACCTGTCTCTGCCTTCTGAGTTTTGAGAATCACGGTATGTGCCAGTTCACCCATAGGATGGTGATTTTTTTTTTTCTTGTCTTTTAAGAGGGATATCACTCTGAGACTAAAAAAAGCAAGGACAAGATGGAAGTCACTCCAGAGGGAAATTTAGAGCCTGCTCTTGTGCAAAGTGTAGCACTATAGCAACAAAGGAGTCACTGGAAAGGAGAGATGAAAACAGAGAGGTAAGTAATCAAGAGAAGTGAGAATCAGAATGCTGAATGCCAAATAGTCCAAACATCGGACGAAAGAGTCGAGAGTAGAGTGACAGTCAGCTTTGATGACAAGGTGATCTGCTGAAGGTCGGTGGGCACTGGGTATGGTTTCCATGTGAGAGCTGTGACAGCAGAAGGGAGGAGCTACATAGAGGACTGCAGCAACTCTTGCTTGAAAAGAGTCAGAAATGCCAAATTTTACTGCTGCAGCAGGAACAGACAAGGCAGGTGAGTCTATCCAGATCCTTCAACACTGGGATTGTTTCAAGTTCCCTTTTCTGTTCTCAATACTTTTGACGTTTCATGGGCTTGGAAACTTCCGTGAAAGATGAGGGGAGTTTTCCCAAAGAGTCAAGCGTCAGTTTGAGCCCTATGAAGATTCAGAAACAGATGCCGATGGTCAGAGAAAGCCTGAAGAGGAAGATCACATTCGTAACTCACCTCAAAGTTAAAGGAATGTCCAATGTTGTGGCTAACTTTTAAGTCCACCTGTTCTTGATACATGTGATGGATGCCTTTGATTGTCGACTTGATGGGCTTAGTATCACCTTGGAAACAAATCCCTGAGCATATCTATGAGGGATTTTTGTGATTGGGTTCTTTGAGATGGGAAGACCCACCCCAAAGTGGGCAGTCCTAGCCCATGGGCAGGAGTCGTAAGATGAATATAAAGAAGGCAAGGTAATCCCAAGAATTCATGCTCTCATTTCCTGATTGTTGATGCAGTGTGCCCAGCTGCCTCATGCTCCTCAAACTGTAACTTCTCCTCCCTGCTGGACTTTTCCTAGGAACCATGAGTCAAAAGAATGCTTCCTTGCCTAAGCTGTTCTTGTCAGGGATTAAGTCATAGCAATGAGACAAGCACCATGGAATGTGTCTACTTAGGAAACCAGGGTTAATTTTCTTTCTGTTGGATATAAGCTGTACTCAGTGTCTTGATTCTAACAAGTAAAATGACGAAGCAGACAGTGTACACCTCCCAAGACTAGATGGCAAACAATCACAGAGTCTTCTTTGGGGATCATTCGCTCTGGAGGAAAGCAGCCACCATGTCATGAGGACACTTACTATGGTTTGAATGTGAACTGTCCTGCCACAGTTGCATACATTTGAACACTGGGTCAGAGATGGTGGCGCTTTGGGGAGACAGTCATGGATCCTTTGGAACATGGGACCTTGCTGGATGATGTAGTCTGACAACGGAAGGCCTTGAAGGATATCTGCCTCTAATCATGATCTGCCAAGATGTAGCAAGCAGCTACAAGATCCCACGTCCTCTGACCAAGCCACCATGCATCCCTTCATCGTGATGGAAGGTACCCTCTAAACAGTAAGCCCAAATAAGCCTCTCTTCCTTCAAATTGCTCCTCTCAGACATTTTGTCACAGGTGCTAACAAAGTAACTAATACAATATTCAAATGGCCTTCTTGACAGGGCTACTTGATGAAGAACTGATATAGCTGTGTGTCATTTTAAGAGTGGAACCCTCCAGAGCAGTGCTTCTCAAAGCTGTGAATGCTGTGACAACTCTTTAATGCCATTCCTTAATTTGTGGTAACCCCCAACCAAAAAGTTATTTCCATTGCTATTTCATAACTGTAATTTTCCTACTATTATGAGCCATGATGCAAATATCTGTTAGGCAGATAGTCTTAGGTGACCCCTGCAAAAAGTCCTTTAACTCCCAAAGGGGTCATAACCCACAGGTTGAGAAGCACTGATCTAGAGCCAAAGCTTTGGCTAATACATGGCTGCGCTTCATGACAGCCCCTGACCCACCCAGACCACTTCCAAATTCCAGATTACCAAGAGTGTGAGTTAATATTTATTATTGTTAAACCATTGATTGATGGTAATTTGTCATACAACAGTGGAATACACTTAGTCAGTACAATGGATGGACAAGAGGAAGAAAGACAAACCATTAAAAAGAAAAAAGAAACAAAGGACCACAAGAGGCAAATGCTGTAAACCTAAGTTGAAACTTGGGCATTTAGACAGGGTGTTCATTGACATAACAGCTGGTCAAGTCTGGAGAAGTTATGCAGACTGTAATCCACTTGTTGTCCAAGAACTCCAAAGTTTCTTATCTGAATAAGATATATGTATTTTGAAAATGAGCTGAACTTAGCTGCTCAGCCACCATATATCTGGAAATTAGACAATTTATATGCCATCTCTATATCTGCTCAGTGAGCTTGGGCAAGTCAAATCAATTCAATGAACATTATTTGTCACTGAAGTGTTCTGTGCTATGGTTTTCCATCTGTGAAATACGGGGACATTTTCCCCTTGCCTTTGCCCCAGGACAACATGAGGCAAACCAGTAACAGTTAAAGCATACAAGAGAAGTACCATTCTAAGATCAGCCATTTCTTCCTGTCTTTTTCCCCTCCCCCTGAAGAATGCTAAATGCCCTGAAAGGCGTCATTGAGTTATTTCTACCTATCCATAATAGATGTCTGGAATAACTTTAGATTTACAGAAAAGTTGCAAAGATGGGGCAAAGATTGCAAATGTATCTATCACCCAAGTCACCATAGTGTTAACATCTTACAAAAGTAAGAGATTTGCATTGGTACAATACTATTGCACAAACTATAGACTTTAGTCAGACTTCTGGTCCTTCTACTGTCATCTTCAATTTTAGGGTCCAATCCAAGAAGCTCCATGGTAGTTAATCATTATGATTCTTTAGGCCAGTGCTATATCTGCAACAGTTTCTCAGTCTTTCCTTGTTCTCTCTCTCTCTCTCTCTCTCTCTCTCTCTCTCTCTCTCTCTCTCCCCCCCCCCCCCGTGTGTGAACCCAGTTTGGCTTTGAATTCACTCTCTAGCTCATACAGGCCTCAAATGTGTGATCCTCCTGCCTCATCCTCCTGAGTATCTGGCATTTCAGACCTGTGCTACCAGACCTAGTTTGAGGAGGATGGTTCAAGTATTTTGTAGAATATCCTTCAATTTTGGTTTTCCTAACATTTCATTATTAGATTTGGGAGACGAATTCTGGAGGGAAAAAAACATCAAAATCTTATCAGCAAGTTGTATTAATTGCTTTTATAACCAAGGAGCATCATTGATGGCATAAAAGGAGAAGGTTTTGTTCTCTCTCACTTCTGTGTCCCAAAATTCTGGAAGGAGCCTTTGAGACAAAATTCAAATTGTTATTCAGGCAGATTCCTTCTGAAGGCTCTTTGGAGAACTGGACCCAGTATTCCCTTGGCTTATGGCCATACTACTCCATTCTCTGTTTCCTTCATCACATTGGCTTTTCTTCTTTATGAGCAAGTCTTCCTGTCTCCAACTTATAAGGACCCTTGTGGGACATTGGCCCCACTGAGATAATCCAATATAATCTCTACATCTTAAAAATCTTAATTCTTAATAAAAATTCTTCGTCTACAAAGTTTGTTTGTCATGTAAAGTGATATATTCATGCTGGATGTAGGACCAGGTTTTGGATACTGTTAGGAGCCATTATTAAGTCCACAACAGGGTATTTGATACTCATGTCATTTCCCAGTGGTAATATTAAACTTGATCACTTGGTTAAAGTGGTACTTGCTAGGATTCTCCATTGTGAAGTGATATTTAGGGTAATCAGTTCCTCTTAATTACTAGAAATGTGATTTTAATTATATAGAGAGATAAGGAATGATGTTGACATTATATAGCCATTCAGTGCTACCTATAAGAAATGCCATATTCCCTGCCAGATTCAGTTCTACATCTTGGAAATATAAAAATTATCAAGCAGTGGGCCCTGCTCCCAAGGAGTTAATTGATTTCTGTGGAAAACATTTTAAATGTCCTTTTAAAAAATTATCTCATTAGTCAGTATAAACAAGCATGCCCTTTAAACAATCTGGAATTTGCTTCAGTAATGAACTTCGGTTGTTTGGTGGGTTTCAAGTTATATAAAGGTGATGATGAGGGGCCAGAGAGATGGCTCAGTGGTTAAGCATGTGTAATACTCTTGCAGAGGACTAGAATTCAGTTCCCAGCACACAGATGGGTCATAACCATCCGTAACTCTGGTTCTAGGGATCTATGTTCTCTTCTGGCCTTTTCTGGAGTTGTATCAATGAATGGGAAAAAACCTGGATGTGGTGTCACAAGTTCTTAATCTTTGCATTTGTAAGGTTGAGGCAGGAGGATCAGGAACTTGAGTCTATTCTGGGCTACATAAGAAGATTATGTCACAAATAATAAATAGGTAAATAAATAAAATAACAAATGAAAGTATTATCCTTATAGTTTTTAAAGTGCTATTGAACATAATGTATCTCCCACTTTTATATGCTCTTTTGGATTCTCTTCTCAAATATAGACTATAATTTCCCAGAAAAACAGTTAAAAATTCCAATGTGTTTCTTCTAAGAAGCATCGGGTTTTTTTGTTTTGTTTGTAGCAGGTTTTAAGGAACAAATGAGCCAGGCTGTGCCTCCAGATGCTAGGTGCTCATGGAACTGAAGAGAGTTCTAATCTCACATTTCACCCCCCACCCCATCTAGCTTGTAAAATAACACACCATGTTCTTCTTGAAGGAAGATGCTAGAAAATGCTTACCCATAGATTTTTTTTTTCTCCAAATGCCAGTATGGCACTTCAAACTCAAAGTAGTTCCATGGGAACTCTCACTTGGTATAAAACTGCTATTACTTTTACTGCTTGAAGGAGGCTCACCTTAAATTAACTCCAAGTCATGTCTGAAATATACTTCCCATACTAGCTTTTTCAAGTCAAATGCTCTTGCCATGGAGCACCTAAGAAACACACGGGAATTTATCAGTCACATACTACAGGACCCACACTTCTCTATGCCCCATCATATGCACTGGAGACATCCTATTCCGATGGTCTTTGAACTACCTGCCTTTGCTTATGTCATTTTAAAATAATATTTTATTTCCTTTGGGAATTTCATGCAGGGAGTTCTGATCATATTCATCTCATCTCCTAGATCCACCCTTTCTCCCCTCATCTCCCTATCTATTCAACTTTGAGTTTTCTTTTATTTAAAAAATTAATATATCGAGTCCAATTTGTGTTGCTCAGCTACTCTTAGGAGTGGTGCCCTGGAATATGGTTGACCTACTAGGTGTCAGATTATTAAGACAACAGATTCTCTCTCCTAGCAGCTGTCAGATGCCAATAGCTCCTCAGTTTGTGATAGGATCTCATGCCCATCTCTGTTCCATTTTGGAGTTTTATCTGGCTCGAGCTTATAGACATCTTGTCAAGGTACCACAATCCCTGTGAGTTCCTAAGTGCAACTACCCTGTTGTGACCAGAAAACAGTTTCCTTGAAGCTGACCATCATCTGTGGCTCTTACAGTCTTTCTGCCTGCCCCCTCCTTGAAGAGCCTTTGGGGATGGGTAATATATAAAATCCATTTAATTCTGAGCAGGCCACAGTTTCTTATTCTCTTCAATTGATCAGTCAAGGATCAGTCTTTTTAAAACTCTCTATGCTTTCATGTTTTTGCATACAAAGGGAATTTAAAGAATATTATGATTTGGTTTTCTTTCTGACACTCTCTTTGCAAGATTCAAAGGAAATAACAAATAACAAAGAATATGAAAATGAATAAAAAATGCATAAATTCCTAAACAATTTCAAGTGACTATGTCATCAAGTATTATCACTTTGGAGACATGATAATAATTTTGATTCTTTCAAAAAGCTATTATTTTTAGTGTTTAATTAATTAATAATTTTTTAATCCTTTTTGTTTAAAACAAGCCTCAGCACACTTTTTCTTAAGGGACAAAATGGTAAATATTTTGGATTTTTGTGAAGCCTTAAGCTGACTCTGGGAAAGAGCCAAGAGATCATAGGAAAATGAACGAGTGTGGCTGCATTCCAGGAAACTTTATTTATAAAATGACATGCTAGCCCACAGAGACTTGCTGAAATATCTATGGCCAAAATGGCGTGATAATAAGGACTTGTTTCAACATCATGTGGGAAGTAGAGAAATGCACGGGGAGAAAACTAAACAGGAGCAGCCTGACAGTTCCTTAAGACGGGTTGTACCTAGGGCTCATGCTCTGCATGTGTTTCTGTATGTGCTTGAAACATTCCATTACAAATAGACTTTTCCATTGTCAGAAATGTAATTCATTATGAACACAGCTCATAGCGCTGTCCACAGAGCTCGTCTCCCAATGTGGAGACCTCTGCTGAGTAGGAAGAGTGAAAGGAACTTCCACTAAAGAGTAAGCCACCAGACCACGCTCTAGGTGCTCCACATCCGTCAATCTTGAGAATGAAGTGGCATGGGCAGCATGTGATTTCATAGTAGCTGCCCACTTGTCAGCCTGGGGAAATGCCTCATAGATACATTGAAATTTTTCCATTTTTACTGCCTTCCTACCCAATCCTTTCCCATTTCACTCTGTGGACATTATATTTTATTTCTGAGACATGTTCTTGCTGTATATCACTTGGCTGGCCTTTGTAGCCCAGGCTAGCCTTGAACTCATGTCAATCTGACTTAATCCTCCAAGAATGCTTACACTAACTTGCGTGGTTCCATATGAGTCTCTTTCAGATCTGTTTGTGTTCCGTTCAAGCCAAGCTAACTAGCTAGATAATGGCTAGTGCAAGATCTATGGAAAGAGGATGACAGACAGAGAACACAGTCCTAGAAATAACCAACATTGATTCTCTTCTGGGGTCATTAAAAGCATCCAATGGTCCAAGGCTATCTGCACTCCTCTTCCAAGAGAGGCGATGGGGGAGGAAAAGCAATATGGCTGCCTTCCAATGGCTGATAGGCTGGTCTTAACACTGGGAGCTCAGCCATCAGTTACTACTTCTTTTCAAGGTACAAAAGGTAGAAATAGAAAGATAGCCATGACTCAGCATTCTCCTGGGAAGTCGCATGAACAAAAAACAAATAAAGGGGAAAAAAAACATATGTTGAGACACAAGTTAGTAGAAACTATGAATAAAGAAGTAGGGAACTTGAACAACTGGAGCAGGGGCTATCTCAAAAGCTGTTGCCTGTCTGTGGGATATGTTTTTCTAGCTGGGCTGCCTTGTCTGGTCTCAGTGGGAGAGGTTGTGCCTCACAGAGACTTGAGGTGCCAGGGTGGGGGAATAACCTGGGACCCCCCTACCTGCTCGGAGAAGAAGGGGGAGTGGGAAGGATTGTGGGCAGGGGTGACCGGGAGGAGGGGCAGTGAGTGGGATGTAAGTGAATATGTAAAAACAAAAACAACAACAAAGAATTAGGGAACCAAAAGCAGAGCCAAAAAAAGAAGGTCGATAAAAATAAGATGGAGAATCCAGAATCCAGCAGCTGCAGCTTCAATTTCTTCTTCAGCAAAACCACATTTTTGTTCGGTTTCTCTTTTTGTGGGGGTTTTTACCTCTGGGGAAATAAACATGCTGCTCATTTTCAATCTCATGTCTACAGTCACATTTTTTTAATATCCAAGTAATTTAAGATAAAGAGTCGAAAAGCACAGAAGCTCTCAGATTCCCAATGGTGACAGGACTGCGGTTGTGCTTCCCTTTGCAATAAACAAGGTGAGACATCCTCCCGGAAACACACAGCGAATTATGCCATACTTTGACAGAAATGCTGCTAGCTTTCTAAATGACTCCTAAGAACAGCCATGCCCCTAATTCCCATCTCACAGCAAAGAAGCTTCTTATAAGAGTAGAGCAAGGCTTGATACCTGGTTGTTCATTCTCCTCCACTATATATACCCTTACTCCCTGTCCTGACCAAACTCCTGCTTCTGCTTTCCAATAATGAGAAGCCACCTTTCCAAAAGGAGCAGTCAGTGTGCTGTGGTGGGCTTGCACCTCACCGTAGCTGTTCAGCTAAACCCATTCTGGCCCGAAGATGTAGCTCAGTGTTAGAGTGCTTGCCTAGTGCATCCAAGCTCTCTACACCAGACTGTGTGCTTTTCCTCTTTTCTAAGCTCTCCTTTCTCTGTGATTATGATCCACAGGAGTCTTCTTTGAGTTTTGTGCCACTAGACCAATTATTAAAGCACATCCTCTTTCTTAATCAAGGTCTGAAAATGTGGGAACCTTGGATTTGAGAAGGAATTAGTGAGACCACCACCCAACCCCCCCAACCCTGTAAGGTCAACTTAAGAGTGAGGTCTCTTTTCATCTCTAACAAAGAAAACAAGGTTGCCAAGCATGCAAGCCTAACAGAAAAAAAAAGTGAGTAACTGTGCAGGTTACAGCAGATGATAGTGTTTGTGTGCTGCCCTAGTATTTTGTTTGAGATTCAGTGACTTCAAATGACTAGGGAAGTAAAACACAATTAATTTTTTTTAAAGTTTCAATTGAAAAGAAAAATTGTTGAGCTGAAAATAATCAGGTCAGAAAAAGAACAAGAAGAGGCTTTTGTTACTAGGCAATCCAGAAACAATACAAACTGTGCTTTGGAAGAAAAATGCCCTCTACCCCTTCCCAGAAGGGCACTCTGCTTCCTCCTAGATGGAACTGATACTTTGCTGAAAGCAGGTGCACTCACCTCTTTTAAAAGGTGATGTGTGTGTGTGTGTGTGTGTGTGTGTGTGTGTGTGTGTGTGTGTGTGTGGTGTATGAGAGAGAGAGAGAGAGAGAGAGAGAGAGAGAGAGAGAGAGAGAGAGAGAGAGATGAGCAAGAAGAAGTCACTTAGAGCTGAAGTTACAGAAGGATGTTAGCCACCTGATATGGGTGCCGAGAACCAAACTTGGGTCCTCTGCAAGAGCATCTTAACAGTGAGCCATTGTTTTACTTCTTGCTTTCTTTCCTCCCTCCCTCCCTCCCTCCCTCCCTCCCTCCCTCCCTTCTTTCTTTCCTTCCCACAGGTTCTCAGGTAGTTGGCTTTGAACTCTCCACTTAGTCAAGGGTGGCTTCAGATTCTCCTGCCAAGCTCCTACATTAAAACACCTTAAATTCTCCAAGCTCTGGGTCCATTCTAGAATGTTTGTAAGTGTAATGTTTCTAAGTTCATATAGTTTTCCTAAAATTTTGTAATTTCAATTTTCAAATACAAATACAATAAATAGTATTTCATCATATATATGCATACATATATACATGATGGAATGCTATTCATCACTATATTAATATCAATGTACATATATATATACAAATATATTGTATATAAATAAATAACATTCTCATTATCCATTCATTTGTTGATGGACATCCATGTTAATTTTGATTCTTTGCTATAATAAATAAAGCAGCAATAAACACAGAAGTACAAATATCTCTATGGCAGGATACAGAGTTTTTGGAGTATATACCCGGGAGATAGAAACCTGGGTCATATAGTATTCCTATTTTTAATTCTTTGAGAAATCTCCAAACTGATTTCCACAATGTTTGTACTAATTTGTACCTCCCCGGAATGGTGAATGAGGGTTCTTTTCTCAACACTGTGTTCTTAATAGTTAGTCTGGTTCCATAGGATACCTTGTAGCTGGAATCAGTTACTTTTTAAATTTAAAATGGACCCTAACTCCTTCACAACTGAGAAAACTGAGACCTAGAGAGATCACAATCAGTAAATTTTGAGTGTAATTTAAAAAAGCAAGGCTTTTGTGAGCTTAGCTAGGTTTCTTCCACCACTTGCATTCCAGGATGCTTTTTTACTTCTTTCAGTTTTTTCGACACAGGGTTTCACTGCGTAGCCCTGGCTGTTCTGGAACTTGCTCTGTAGACCAGGCTGACCTTGAACTCAGAGATGCACCTGTCTCTGTCTCCATGGCACCACCAGAGATGCATCACTCAGATTGCACTTCAAGGCAAAATGTGCTGGCCAGCTGACATTCTGCAGCTGTTACGTGCTTTCAAGCTATACCCTTGCTTTCTAGTTAGAGGGGTTTTACTTTTCCTAGGAAGCTATCAATCAAAGACTCAGCATGGTAGACATACCAAGACCTGATCATTTCTGCTCAGTGTGGTTCTCTCCTAATGGATAACATGAACCAGCTCTCCCATTGGCATGGGAGAGTCATTTTCTGAGCTGCTTTATGGTCTCAGGCTCTCCATGGCCCACTGTGCTTCATATCCCCTTTACTTCTTACAGGTATTATTCCTGGTGCAAGGTCTTTCTCAAGGTACTGTTCTTATGCTGTGTTTTCCAGGGAAGAGCAATTTGGCACAGGAATCACATGAGGTATTTTGTGTTGTTGTTGTTGTTGTTATTGTTGTTGAGGATGATGATGATGATGATGATGATGATGATGATGGGTGAGTGCATGTGTGTGTGTCTGTGTGTGTGACATATGCTTACATGTGTAGATTCACATACTTAGGCATTTACTAATGGAAGCCAAATACTGACATTGGGTGGCTTCCACTAGCACACTCCACCTTCTTTTTCTGAAACAGGGGCTCTTGCTGAACCTGGACCTCACCATTTTGGCTAGAGTACCTGGCTATTGAGCCTATGGGACTCCCTTGTTTCTGGCCCTCCAGCATTATGGTTACAGATGTACAACCCCCCCCCCCCCAATACACATTTATGTGAGTGCTGGGGAGCCAAACTTAGGAGCTGATGTTTGAATAGCATGCATTCTATCAGCTTAAACTATCTCCCCTCAGATATGCTTTTTTGATACTTCTAACATTGATCATAGAAGAAATTAATCAAGTTTAGACACCAATAGCTTTACTCCTTTCTCTTGTCTTTGACATACGTGAATTCTCTTAATATTGACATACAATTTTACATTTTTAAGTCTTCTTCAGGAAAGTGAGTCTCTAATTAATGTTAAAAAAATTCTTGCAATCTGGTGGTACTCAGCAGTCCTAAAACCCAGTAAGTGCCCTTTTCTGTCCCACTCAGAGACTATATGCACATGGTGCATGTAAACTCATGCAAGCTAGTGTGCATGCTTGTGCGTGAGCACACACACAGAACTAAAATAAAATGTTTTTAAAATCTTCTTTTAAAAAGTAATCACTACGTGAGTGTGTGTGTGTGTGTGTGTGTGTGTGTGTGTGTGTGTGTGTGTGTATGTGTGTGTTTGAGTGCAGGCAGGTGTCTAGAGGCTAGAGGCATCAGATTCTCTCTGGAGCTGGAGGAACAGGCAGCTGTGAGTTTCCTGACATGGGTGCTGTGAACTGAATTTAGGTCCTCTAGAAGAACAGCAAGTACTCTTAATCACTGAGCCATTTCTTCAGCCCCTAATTATTACAACAATTAAAATCCAGTTCATTTAACTGTCTGGAATTGTGTGGGTTTGTTTGTTCATTTGTTTGTTGATGGAGGTTTGTGGGCTATTTTGTAGGCTCTTTGAGAAGTGCCCTACAATTTTTCTCAGTGATGCTTCCAATGTCCTAAGATCTTTTGCTTTCTCCTTTACCCAGAAAATCTCTTATTGTATTTACTCCATGTTTGGATGCCACTATTCTACCAAGTCTTTCTGGAGACCTCTGGAAAGAATTGTCCTATAGCATCATTACCATGGTTACCATCATCATATGAACACCATCAGCAGCTTCATTCCGTCATTACTATTGACATCTATTAAATCTGACTCAGTTCCTTATAAGCACACAATAGCACCAATATTATTACTGCATTCATTTCATGGGTGGGAAGTTAGAGGCACAAAGAGGTTCAAAGTCACATATCAAGAAAGGAAACCAAGAACCTGAATTCCAAAGATAACATGATAAAGTTATCCCTGAAAACATCAGGTCCTGTCCTTTGATTTTCCTAGAAATCTAGTCTAAGAGATGAACAATTTGCAATAAATGATCAATAGTCAACAGGCCTGCCTGGAGGGAGAAAACGTGAGAGGAAAGAAACCCATTGGTTCTGCTGTGGATAAGGTCAATCCTGTGGCTAAATTTGATCCTGGAGAGTTTGCAGGCCCTTCCTGTTCTCCACTCCATTGTTTACCTCCCTCTCTTTTTTCTACTCCAGAATTCCTTAAAATGCAAAGCAAAAAAACTGAATCTGTGGCTAATTCAGAAACAATGTGATTACTGTTATGATATGCCGTCTTGAGCCACAGTTGACATTTCCATGAGAGAAGACAGATTAGTAAAGACAAAGCATAATCTAAATCTATCCAAAGTCTTGATGGCACAGGAGGTTTAGAAATGACTCAGAGGAAACTATTCTTGTTCTTAAGTTACACACCAACAAAATGGACAGCTTTGTAGACATATGATTGTACTTAATAGTGGCTGATTGAGAGGAAGCCCAGAAAAGCTGGTCTGTTCACATTCTTCTAGGCCTTTCTTTGGGGGTAATCCCTTCTTTATAGACTCTGGGCAAAATCCCTCTGGAATGAGGATTTTATGAAATACTGTTAGAGAATTTCTTTATGACAAGGTTGTACAGTGAAATATGGGAGGAGGACCAGAGGAGCATTTTTAGAATTTTTGGCTCCCTTGGGGATAAAGGATTGCTTGGGGGAGAGGAATTCCAGTTTCTATAGCCTGTCTCAGGTAAGAACAGGGAAAAGGAGAAAGAAGGGCAGGTTCTTAGAATTAAATGATGTAGAGCAATACTCAATAAACAGTGGTTTGTTTTCCTAAGAACATTGCCAAATTTTGCATGTAATATTTAAAGTCATCTTCATTACCATCCCCTGAAACATATTTCTACAAAAATACTTATTTCCTATCTTTTATGGGAAGGCTGTGTTTTTCTCTGAAATCACACCGTGTTTATGTGACTAATATAAGCTTTATTATGTAAGGAAATTGTGTTTCATAATATACTTTTTAAGTCAATGAAATTATTTGATAAGGAGATTAATGTGTAAATTTACTGGAAAAAATCTCAATGGTAAGTAGGAGAAACTGTTTTAATTCATGATATGATGAGAAGAGATGTTAGAGTACTAATAAGGCATAAAATGATTATTAATTGGAATGTGACCTTTGGGTGATTGATGCTATGCCTATGAAGGATTTAAGTATTAGGGAAACGACTTTTAAACAGCCCTTACATTTATCCATACAGCCACTCACTTATCTGTGTACCTCTTCAGCCATTTATTACTCACTAACCTTCTATTTGTGCATCTATCTTTTTTACCCATCTGTCCAATTGCTATCCAGCTATTCTTCCATCCATAGCCTTCCAGTCATTTATCCATCTCACTGACTCCTTTCCAGAAACAATATGTCCTTATTGTGTGGCTACCTTCCTTTGAATAAGAAAGAAAAGAAAATGGTTCTGGAGATATGGTTCTGTAGTTGAGAGTGCTAGCTGCTCTTCCGGAGGACCCAGGTTCATTTCCTAGAACCCACACAGCAGCTGTGCTGGATAGTTTTATGTCAGCTTGACACAACCTATAGTGATCAGAGAAGAGAGAGCCTCAGTTGAGAAAATGCATCCATAAGAACTGGCTGTAAGGCCTTTCTTCAATGATCAAATGAAAAAGTTCCCAACCCATTTTGGGTAGTGCCATTCCTAGGCTGATGGTCCTGGGTTCTATAAGAAAGCAAGCTGAGCAAGTCATGGGAAGCAAGCCAGTAAGTAGCACCCCTACGTGGCCTCTGCATCAGCTGCTGCCTCCTGGTTCTATCCATGCTTGACTTCCTGTAATGACTTCCTTCTTTATCACTATATAGAACTATATGGTGAAATAAAATAAACCCTTTCCTACCCCAGGCTGCTTTGGTAATGGCATTTTATCATAACAGTAATAACCCCAACTAACACAGAAATTGGTATCATGAGAATGGAGTATCATTGTGGCAAACCTGACCATGTTGTTTTGAGGGAGGATTGTGGAAGGACTTAGAAACTTTGGGCAAAAGAGCCATAGGATATTCAAAACTTGGCGAGCTATTCTCCGAGAGTTTGGAAGAAGAGGGTGTTGAGAGAAATGCAGGTGATGGCATTCTGGCTTGTGAAGTTCTGGAGGGAAGTTTGAGAGTTATTTAAACACTCCTGGGGTCATTGTGTATTTGTTATTTTAAGCAGTGATGTGGAAGCATAAGCCAAGTAAACTCTTCCCTCTCCAAGTTGCTGTGGTTATGGTGTTTCACCACAGCAATAGTAACCCTAACTAGTACAGCAGCTCACAAACATTTGAAACAACTCCAGTTCCAGGGAATTAAATGCTCTTACATACACATATATTCAGATAAAATACCCATGTACAAAATATAAAGTCTCTTTTTAAGAAAATAAGCTATGAGATAAACGTACTTGAAATGTAAAAGTCTTCATAGTTTCTAAGCCCGAGATTTCATATATGACAGAAAAGACATGGATAATACCTGGCTCTAACAGGGATAGTATTTATTCTACTGTTGACAGATCCTTGAAGAGTCAGTAGGTTGCCATGAATGGGAAAGGCATCATATGTGGACCATGAAGCTGGAAGAAAGAGCGAGTTGTACTGTTTAGATGGTGACTATTTCAGTTGAACAAGCTAATGATGGCAGATGAGGTCTGAAAGATACATTAGGAAAGATCATGGGAGATGTATAACCACATATAACTATAGGCTAGAAATTGAGGTGTCTTCTTGGCAGGCATGCAAAGATTCCAAGATTTTTCTATGTAGTAGGCAACTACAAAGCAGCATGCGATGAGTACTTTTAATTAATTTCAAGTTTTAATTGGCTAATGAATAGCTAAAATATACACAAGTCTCTGAATTTATTTTAGATCATAGTCCCCTGTGTGTTTGTAATTTGTTTATGGCATCCTGAGACCAAAAGAAAACCTTAACAATTCTATTTATTAAGTTCAAACAACTTGTTAAATATTTATTCGTATCCAAGCAACTTAGTGGCAATTTAAAACAATAACACAAACATGTTTTAACTTTGGGCAGAAATTTCATTGTTGAATAACTATGGCAACTTCTCCAGGGGGATATGTATGTCTCAGCGGGATATGTTGGATACTCAGAATTCCTGCAACCTTGGTTTTAAGTTGGCCCCTACATCTTTTTTTTTTTTATTTTTTTTTTATTTTTGATACTTTATATACATTTCCAATGTTTCCCCTTTTCTGAGTCTCCTCTTTGTATACCCCCCATCCCCTCCCCAACCCGCCTCTAGGAGGGAATTCCACC